>WHYT01014611.1:0-15791 GCA_009806455.1 Tetrax tetrax
TGTGTGTTGCAACATTCCTGCTACCTCCTTGCAAAAGGGCAATCAGTCCTTACTTCTCCACTCCAGAGAGGTCGTTCATGGGCAGTATTTTTGTCCCCATTAGGAGGCAGCAGTAATTTGGCCCAGGGCTGAGAGGTTTCTAGACAGGCCAGCATATTGGCAGCAAGGGCAATGGCTTAGACAACTGCTCTGGTCCTCCTTTCATCCAAAGCTTTCACATGGAAACGTCTCTGGAAAGCCAACTGCAACACAAATAGCAACTGCAGATAATAGAGTTACAGAAAATTAATAGACAGAAAAGGTTTCCCCACATCAAGATCACTGTTAAATTCAGGCTCTGTATGTAAATGAAACACAGCTGTTGGCTAAGACTGCTGTTTAATGAAAAATACCACGCTGCATTGAAGCCCTCCGAAGAATACTACTGAATTTATCACACGGACTTTCTTCATAGGTTTTTTCAAGTAAAATGACATTTTAGAAGGGACTGCAAAGCCAGACTAAGCAGAAACAAATCAATATAAATACACAAGATAAAAGCAGATCTGTGTGTATATACAAGATGAGAGATGTCACCCTTGTAATTACCTCTCATAACCAAGTCAATCTGAGGAGTCAGTCAGCATTTTGGACTCTGGGAGTGTCTCCCTGTCCTGGTTTCAGTAGGGATGGAGTTAATTTTCCTCTCAGTAGCTGGTGTGTTTTGGATTTCATGTGTGAAGAATGTTGATAAACACGCTGATAATACCAGTTGTTGTGAATGAGACCAAGGACACCTTCCTGCTTTCCAGGTCTCGCTAATTTGCAGATGCAGGAAGCTGGGAGAAAGACAGAATAATTGACCCAAACTGGCCACAGAGTATTCCATGCCATAAACGTCATGCTCAGTACATAAGTGGGGGCTGGCCAGGGCGGGTGTCTGCCTTCCTGGCATCCATCTTTCTCTCTCATTTTTGCTGGCATCGTTCCCTCTCCCTTGCTGGCTCCCTTTTGCTCGCCACTCAGTTTTGTTTCCATGATCGCTGCTCGGGACGGGCTGTGTCAGTCATTGGGACATCGGGTGGTGAGAAAACATACATTGTTCACTTTTTATATTTTAATATCCTTATATTTTGTTATTATTGTAATTTTCCCTTGTTATTTTAATAAATTGTCTTCATCTCAACCAACAAGTTCTCCTTCCTTCCCAATTCTCTCCCCCATCCAACTGGGGAGGGGGGAGGATGAGTGAGAAACTGTATGGTAATTTGGGCTAAACCATCACACTCCCTTGGAAGGAGGGCTTGAGAAGGCATTTACTTGCTACAATGCTGCCTAATTATGAAGAATAAACAGAGGCCCTGTATTCCTGAATGCCCAAGTATCTGCTTTTTTTATTGCACATACCAAGGGAGCTGCTGGATTCCAGTGGGTGGGTTCCTGGAGAAGTAGCAATGGAAACAGATCCACACGCACTCCTTTGACTTTCCAAGTGACCCATGTTTGGGGTAGAGAATCCCATCGCTTTGGCTATCTGTGGCTTTCCATTTCTGACCGGTGAGGGGCAACTGGTGTGCAGGGCAGCAGCCTCAGGCAGGATCCACCTGCCACCAAGGTACAGCAGCAACATGCACCTCTCTTGAAAATGCTGTTCTTACAAGGCCAAGATCAAAAACCAAAAGTTGCTCAGGCAGAATAATCAAGGTGAAAGGCCAACTTCAAAAACAGGAAAATTGCATGAAAGATAAGAAATATATCAGCAAGACAAATGTCCAGAATAGAAAGTGTCCAGAATTAGAAAATCAAGGTGGCAGAGTAATCAGCTGAGGCAACAGACATGATTCCTAAAAGGCACGACCTCATAACCCTGAAGGGTCCAAGGCCCTCAGCAGATGGTGTCATAGTTTAGCCGGGTTCAGGACCAAGCTACGCAGTCTCTCACTCCCTCTCCCCACCCTCCAGCAGGATGGGGAGGAGAATTGAAAAGAAGGCAAAAACTCATAGGTTGAGATAAAAAAAAAAATAGTTTAGGAGGGCAAGAAAACAAAACAGAGATGGAAAACAAACAAACAAGAAACCAATAACAGAAAATACTTGAGCATGTAATTTACAGTACAATAGCTTACAGCAGATCCTGATGTCCAGCTCCCTCTCAAGTAGCAAGAGCCTACCCTCACCACCCTCCTCACTGATATACTGAGCATGATGTCCCATGGGATGGAATGGCCCTTTGGCCAATTTGGGTAAACTGTCCCAGCTGTTGGATAATTAGTGAACAATCCCAACTGTGTCTCCCAGCCACAGGGGCCACCAGCCAGTTCCTCTCCCAGCTCAGGTGAAAACTAACTCTATCCTAGCTGGAACCAGGACACATGGGAACTACCACAGGTCCACTCAGATCAAGCTGGGGGCAGCCTATTTATTAGTAAATCCTACACACTGCACACTGATGTTCATCTGACAGCATTTTAAAAGCTAACATCCCAGTTCTCTCCATGTCCTTTAGAGAGGAAGTGTCAGGCTTTATACCAGTTTGTTAAAATAGATCAGGCAAAGCTTAAAAATTTAAGCATTGATACAGAAAGGAAATATGCCTTGTTCAAAAGGCATTTATCTGTTTAGAAATCAAGGGAAAATATTCATGCTTTTAGTCCCTCCTTTGAAATGTGTTGCTTTTTTCCCTTATAACTTTCTTGAAAGGGAGAGAAGAGATTTTAGGTATTGTCTGCAGTTCTCCTTTTGATGCAAATGCTTCCTACATTTATTTTCTGTTTACTGAAGCAGGATATTATTGCAGTTATTGTTTATTTAAAGGGGATAAATACATACTGTACCATATAATATTATGTATGCTATAAGTAAGCTATTTATTATTCCCCTCGAACACATAGGCATTGTACCTTAACTGCAGCCCTGGGGGCTACTTTCTAGCAGCTTGCTGTCGTTGCGTGGGTTGAGTGTTCAGTAGGGGGAAGGACCCTGCAAAGGTGGGATGAGCCCACTTGTAATCACGGCTTTTATGAGCCGGCAGAGGTTTGAGTGATTGAAGTAATTCTGAGGAGCTTTAGTGTTGACGGGACCCAATGCTGTAGGAAGAAGATGTAGTTTGGGAAGGAGCCACAGAAAAGGCAGCAAGGCAAGACCCACAGCAACTCTGTCTACCCATTCCTGTGATGGTATGCAGGTCTAACCAGCGTCTTAACTTGTTCAAATTATCTTTGAAAAAGTGAATCCTATGCACAAAGAAATATTGCTGTTCTAGTTACATTGTTGTACGTGTTGAGAGACAGATCACATTTATTATTGTTTAGGCTGCTACGTTACTTACTCCATTACATCAATAGCTGTGCCAGTGCACACAGGCACAAAAATAAATCCTAATGCACACTACAGTGACAGAAAGCAGTTGTACTCATGTGCAGGACATGCCTCAAGCAATGAAGAATAACTGAGGAAAACCTGGCAAATTCTCACTAAAAGACCCGGAATTGCTCCATAAGGGTGTGGAAGAACTCACCTCCACTAGAAATGCACTAAAGGAAGGAATTTCAAGGCTCCTTCATGCTCCAAACAAGCCACACAGACACGTTGGACTTAGACTGGGAGAAACTTGTAATGATTTGCAGGATCTTGCAGTGAGTCAGAGATGGTTCACTAACAAGCAGTAGACGACAATTCCCCCACCACTGAAAGGCCCAGCATCTCACCATGGGCTCCCCAGAGGCAGGAAATTGCTTTACATTTAAGAATCCAGTTCAGCAAAGCACTTAAGCAGATACTCAATAGCAAACAAACAAATCAAGCACATGTTTCTGCACAGGAAGGCTAAACCTGCTCCGAACCATGCCGCAAGGCACTCCCCTCTCAACAGCACAAACAGAACTGTTGTGCCTCTGCTGTCAGCTCTGTCTTCTCCATCCCCAGAGTGCATAAGACTTCATGTAAAGACCACTGCTAAAGAGTGAGCATGAAAGGAATCCCTTTGCAGAAGATCAAAAGTCCATCCATTGGCTTGCCTTGCTTTATCACAAGCTGTCATTCCTGTGATTGCTCCTTCTGGCGTAGCTCCATTGTCTTAAAATAGACAATCTCTGAAAGGGTAGTCATTAAAGTCAGCAGTTTATTTTGAACAGAGAGAAGTACCAGGCACTTCAGGAGCCCAACAGCTTCTTCTTTTCAACCCCACCATCAGGACACATCTTCTAAGCATGTTTCTGTGCCAAATATCTTTCTGCCTGATGCTCCCATCATTTTCCTTTCATGTTTCCAATTAGATGAAAAAAAATTTCACAGGGTTCCCTGTAATGACATTTATTGTCACATCTTTTGTACACGGGCACCTACCTATAAGCTGTGCGGCAATGACATGAAAGTAAAACTGAGCCTGAATACTGCAGACTCAGATAATTAATGTAGTATGACAGAGGCTTTCTTTAGGAGTCTTTCCATCTCCTATACTCTGTGCCAGGGAGTTTTGTCCACTGTGTTGTAATCTTTCTTGTCTTGGCACTTCCCACAGTAGGAAATAATAATGTCCTAAGAATTAATAGGAATCTTAAGAAGATTAAGTCGTCAGGGTCTTTGCTAAGTGTACACAGCATTATTCACACACTTAGAGTTTAGCACATGCTTAAATGCTTTTAACAACTGCTGCTGAAGGAAGGAGGCATCTCACCCCAAAACATACTGCATAATTAGAGGTGAAACAACTATATGGCCCTTCCAGGACACCGAGATAAATATGATCTGCTGTCTCACCCCAGCTTTCTGTGCATGTATATGATTTCAGTTCCCAGCTCCCATATGTCCTTTTGCAATGCTCCCTCTCCCTCCTCAGATGCTTTTACAGTCACTATTGATGTATCTGGTGAAACCCACAAAATTGCTGAGAGTGCACTCTGTCCAATCATCTACAAAACTAGTAAAGACGCTGAAGTGTGGGCTCCAGAAATGGTCCCTGAGGGTTGTCACTAGTTAGACTTTGCACAGACGGTTGGACTTCAGTCCAGACAGTTTGAGCCTTCGTGTCCAGCCAGATGGTCCACTCACCATCCAGTGATCTAGTCCATATCTCACCAGTTGAGCTGCATGGATATTGTGGTGGATAGGTACTAAAGTCAAGGTAAACAGCATCCCCTTCTCCACCAAGATGGTCATCTCATCATAGAAACCAGTCAGGTTGATCAGACATGATTTGTCCAGTCACCCTCTTGCCCTTCACGCGATCAGAAATTAGTTTCAGGAGGATTTGCTTCATGATCTTCCCAGTGGCTGAGCTGAGTCTTCAGTAGTGAATGCAGAAAGGCTCTCAAAACATTTCAGACAGAGAATAAAATATCAACTACTGAAAAAGAAATAATAACCTTGTAAGTGTCCAGAAATACCCCTGGAAAAGTGGGCTAAAAAAACCCGGGGGTGATTGTACTGCCTTTACAGGAACTGGGAGAGAATGAGAGCAACAAATGGACTGTCACTGCCATGGTGATGGTGTGAGGGGTGCTGCACTGAGACCCTCTCTGACTTAAATGTCCAACGATGAAGACGTCAGCCAGCATTGCCACAGCAGCCCTACCTGCGTCCACCTCCACATGACGTCGGTCTGTAATCCCTGACAGTGAGGTCTTAGTCAGATCAGGAGTACCAGGCAGTCTGCGCTTAATTAAATCCCACCTACTTTTAATGCTCAAGTGTTAATTTACAGTAGTTGGTGGCATAGGAGGGCTTTAGGGTGAAATGTACAGTGTTCAGGGTGGGTGGTGAATCATTGGACTGCCTTCAGATTTTAGAAAGCTGTTCATCTGTCTGCAGTGCTTCCTTCCAAGGATACTCTATGGAATTTCTTTTTTTTTTCTTCTTTCTTTTTTTTTTTACCGGAAGGACAGTAAGTACTCACAATCTGTTCCTGCTCATTGTGCTTCTGGTAGCCAAAAAAATACACCAAAAATACCATTCATCTGTGCATAAAGATTACTAATGGCATTGCACGTCCTGTAATATTTTATCAGAATGAAATTTAAGTAGGTCAAGAAGCTCATATAACTAAAGATGCTCTAAAAGCTAATTTTCTTTGGAAACAGGTGGGGTTTTTTTTGCTAAGAGTTACGTGCTTTCTCATTCTCAACTTATGAGACCAAACAACAAGACAGCAAAGGGCCAGGCGGGGAACAGGCAGCAGTTAGGAGTAAACAAAACCCTGTGGAGGTAGGCAGAGACTGATATTTTGGTTATCAATACTATAGACAAAGTCCTACTTCCCATCCTATGTGATATACTGCTGCTTTAAGCATGAATGTTATTCATGGATTAAAGAAGATTTTTTAAAAATGTATTTGGGAGGAACAGATTCAACAGGTGGCATTTTCATCCTGACTTGATATTAGGGACAGAGGATGGCAGGATGGTTTTCTTAGCCCTGGTTTCACAAGGAACGTGGCCATCTCCCCAGCCCTGTGTAAGTAGCTCTGGTATGTGTCCCTCTTCAGCCTGGACCTTCCTTCTAGCAAGCTTGAGTGAAAAAGTAACATACATTACAGTTTAAAACAGTTGCAGCAGTATTTAGGAGAAATTCAGCCCTTCAAAATAGCATGCAGGCATCCACCTCACTGGCATTCATTTAGGAAACAATTCATTTTTATGAATGAATGCTGACTCATAAAGCCTGATCCAAAGCTTACTGAAATCAAGGGAGACATTTCTTTCGCTTTCACCGGATTTGGGTCAGCTGCATGATAGGCTAAAGGGGTTTGCACACATCCAGCAAGAGCGTGGAGACAATTAAAAGCTTATCTGCAAAAAACGAGTCTACAAGATCCTGTTCTAAGGGATTGTCACTTGTCCCCGTAAGATAGTTTGCTGCCCGTTCTCCTGCCTCAACAATGAAATTAACCTGGTGGATTCGCTACTATAAAAAGTATAAATAATCTCAGTGAAAAAATAAAGCTTGCCATTCTCTGATGTTTTCTGTTGCTGAATCCTCTAATAATTGAAACTGTTCTGCCAAGAAAAATTTGCAGGCTCCTTGGCAATTTATTGCAGCATCTGAAAGGCTACTTGTTACCCGCTCACTACAACCTTTAACACCAACTGGCAGTGATCTCAGAAATTACAAGGGGAACAAACAGAATTCGTATGTATTCATCCTATTAAAATTATTGCTGCAATAGAAGGATCATCTGTCCATTTAACAGGAGAATCTGCTTTAAAATTACCTAACTCTCTTCCCAGCTAAGTATGTATATAATTTGTGCTTTTTAAAAAACAAAGTGAAAGTGCTTCTACTTTTTCCTCCCTCTCCTCCCCTCCAAAGAAAAAAAAATTAAGGAGAGCTTTTTCTGACATCACTTTGTCCTGTTTTCTTATGCTGTAGCATTGCTAACATCAGGGAGTTGGTCCTAATTTACCCTGTTCAGTAGAGACCAGACTTTCTGAGGGCTGACCCTGGAGTACATTTAACGACACATGCCTTGAAAGGTCCTGGTCATCCTCTGAAGATATCCCAGACCTACTCAGAAGGGCTTACTAGCCCCAAAAAAAGAGGACATTAACATTGATTATGCTAATGGAAGAAAAGCTACAACCATGAGCCCATGCTCTCCTCAGAAGCTACTGTTTTGAACCTGTCAATCAGAGAAGATTTGGGTGGAATTTTCTGCTGCAGATCCCCTGGATCCAAGGGCAGCAAGGCTATATCTTTATTTAAAAGCAACACAGGTCAGGGTCAAATGCCCCAAAAGACAAGTGGTGCTTCATAGTTCATATCCATCAGTGTAGAGTCTCTTCTCTGCTTCCCCAAAACAAGGTGGCCTCATCCAGGATGCCCATGGGGAACCAGTCATGCTTTGCACCCTCCCTAGTGCATGTACCAAACCTCTTCTGGATGCGCGTGAGCCTCCAGAAGGCAGTCTGTACTATCAAAAATCTTCTGCAGAAATGACATAAATACTGGCTATTGTTAACATGAATGGCCAGTCTGGACAAGTCTTTAAGAATACAAACTGCTCTGGCATATATGGTAGGCACCTGCAAGGCATTTTCTGGCTTCTGTTTATTGTCATTGTGTGTGGAGATGCTTATTACCATTTGCACACAACTTTAGCATGTCAAACTGTAATTTGTCTGCTACCCAAATTAATGGGAATATGGCCATTTCCCCAGCTCACAGTGTAATGCTGGCCATGTATTACAGAGTGTTGATCGTATAATCATGTAATAATGCAAATGGTTGGGAAGAAAAATACAATTAGCTCATTAAGAAAAAAGAAAATTTCTCCTATCAGGCCAGACCTGACAGCAATTTCATCATTCACATCCAGCTAGGCAACACAAAGTACTAACTTTGTTTTCATTTCATTCCAGCCTACATAAGGTACAGGAAAACCTCAGATTCAAAATCAAACAACTCGTAGTAGGCTACTATTTAACTAAAGCTTAGTTATTACTAAGTTATTACTTAGTTATAGTTATCACTAAGCTCTTTTTTCAGGCTTAGATGCATGATCCCAATCTCAGAGAGATATCTGGGTTGACGCAGATACTGCCTCCTGCCAGCTTGTCCCTGTGGCTGCAGGGACACCTTGCCACTCCACACTTGGGCTCGTTACTCGTTGTCCTCCCCATACTTGCCCACAGCACTGGTAGTTCAAAGGGATGCAAACCCCCCAGCTCACATCCCCATGGGGGATAAAGCAAATACAGGAAAAGAGTATAGTAAGGCCTCCACGCATAGCCTGGGAGGATGTCAGAATAAGCATTCTTGACAAATTTGTATTTTATTTCAGTGAAATCTGGAAAGAATTAGGGCTTTTTGAACATAGACAAAGACTAAAAGAGTGGAAAACCCACATTTCACCTGAGAGTCACAATTGCTTTTCCACAAAACATCCAGTTATAATTCTTTTAGCTGGTCAAAATTCAGAATTTTGACATGGTGGGTAATTCTGATGTTTAAAATAAAAAAAAAAAAAACCCAAAATCAAGTGTTTCCTGAAAAATATTCAGCTGAGGTTGAGTTTTAGTGAGCAGTGGGACCCTAACAAAAATCTTATGCTCATTACTTTCCCTCCTTTTCTGCTAATAGAGATGTGTTCCTACGGAGTGTTTCAATTTCCTTGAATAGGAATTTCTTAGCAGTGAACAATGGTCTGCCAGAAAATTTACCAATTTACCAATTTATCAATTTTAATAACACCAAAGAAAAAGTATCCTTCCAGCAGAAGAGCAAGGTTATTTTAGCCCTCAGCTTTCGCTGCAGAAGAGAAGGTTTTTGCACTATTGTGTACCTTAGGGCTGTGGTGCAATGCCAGGCATTTTGACAGAAATATCTCCCTGCTGCACTAACGCTGGTAGAGCTCGTACAGTCAATGGCTGTTCAACCTTTGATCTTCTCACCAATCTAACTAATCATCACGTCAGTGAGTGATAAGGAAACCTCTCTCTGGACACTTGTTTCAAAGGGAGAAATTCCAATATTTTCTTTGCTGCCCGGCTGTGCAAGATGAGCAACACTGTCACTGGTGGGGCAGTGGGGGCCACTGCTTTCAATCCACCATGCAGAGGGAGCAGAAGTGTGTGATGCAGGTATAGCTCAGGGCTCCCCTCCTCTCATTAATACTTAGCTGCTTAAGGATTAACTGTGCTTGGTCAAATGAAAATTATCCAATATTAGTGAAGCACCTTCATCTGACAAGCTGAGATTCACAGGAACACTGAATGCAAAGAGGGCTATGGCAAAACTGTCAATAAAATCCTCCTGCTACTATCAGATGAAAAGCTCTGAGTATCAGGAGGCCGCGGTAAAAGGTAAGAAAAATGTTTCCCACCATTCAGGGATAACAGCTGAGGCAGCAGATGCTGGCATAACACCTGTGGGAGTGCAGTCATTTTTGTAGGGAAGTGGCACATCTAGGTGAAAAGAAAACAAAACAAGTGAGCTCGCTGCCAGACAGCTCTGCAGACTCTGGTATGTGGTGCTAAGGCGTCCTTCCCCATTTGAACCCCCGGCTTTGAGACCTTATACTTCCATCTTGGTTTCTCACAATCTTCAAAGAGCAGTTGGATCGTTCATATACTTGCACCAAATTTTAGAGAAGCACTATGTGAACATCGTGACCTCAAGGAAAAATATGTCAGTGTTCTTGGAATAAATAAACAGTCCAAAGGATTGCTCTCTGGCTTTGCAGCTCACCGGCATCCCTGCACGCTCCAGACAGGTCATTCTTGGACCAAGCACGAGAGCTAACAGTGTCTGAGCAGAAAAACAAAAAACCCACCAAGAACTCCTGAGAAGATTTCCAGCTCCAAGTCATGATCCAAACCTCCCAAATCAGGAGGCAATCCTTGAAAAATGTCCAAATTAATGTTTGATTCTTTTTCTGTGAAGGCTCTTCTGTGCCTTCACAGCACACATTACTGAGCAGTTCTCTATAATTCCATTGCATGTCATGTAACTGCTCTCACAGTCACATCTTGGGGATGGAGGAGTTAATTATGTGACCACAATTTGACTGCATAATCATAAGGTTGGGTGAACTGGGACTTTGGGAGAAATGCTATGTGCCATTCAAGCTTCATGATAACACAAGGAGAGTTGGGAACACTGTTGTGCTATCTCTGGGCAGCAGAGCATTTGGCCAGAAATAGTTTTGCACATCCACAGCAGGGAAGTGTCAGCAATTTCTTTAAGAAGTAAAGAACGATTTTTGTATTACAAAAGACTGTATCTGGAAACTTTTTCAGCCATCTGTAAACATCAACTCCTATTTCATCCTAAGCTGAATTTCAAAATATCTTTAAGAAATGGATTCAGCTTTCCTGCTGCAAAATGTCACCAGCCCCTGGTCTACGATCCATGCCAACTGCTGAACCCTGTGAGCTAGCTGTCCCATGGACACACACAGAGCAGAGCCACCTTTGGGGGCATCTGTTCCAGCCTTCGCATGAGAGTTACCCTTTGGGGCTGTGCCAGTTTCTGCCACCTCCGCTGGGAGCATCTCTGTGGAGATCTACCCTGTTAATAGAGACATGTAGAGACCAGACCACCTTCTGGTAATCCCTCTCCATCACCAGGAGTATGGGTGAATACAGAGCAGTGCTCCACACCTCACCGCTGCCCACGTCCACAGAGTTATCATAGAATCATAGAATAGTTTGGGTTGGAAGGGACATTTAAAGGTCGTCTAGTCCAACCCCCCTGCAAGGAGCAGGGACATCTCCAACCAGATCAGGTTGCTCAGAGCCCAGTCCAGCCCGGCCTTAAATGTTTCCAGGGATGGGGCATCCACCACCTCTCTGGGCAACCTGTTCCAGTGTTCTGCCACCCTCAGTGTAAAAAAGCTCTCCTTTATGTCTAGTTTAAATCTGCCTCCCTCTATTTTAAAACCATTATCCCTTGTCCTATCACAACAAACCCTGATATAAAGTTTGTCCCTATCTTTCTCATAAGACCCATTTAAGTATTGAAAGGCTCCAATAAGGTCTCCCATACTAAAGTTCAAAGCGGGGTTTCTAAAAGCCCTCTGCCCTCTTTGAGGAACCAGATCATCTCTGTGGCTGATAATGTCTGAAATGTTAGTGTAAAAGTTCCTAAAGACCAACAGCATTGCATTTGCTGTCAGATTACAGCTAAGCAGAAAACACAGTAGGCAAAGTACTCCCTGCTGAGCCTTAAAGCCACGTCTTATATTTGCAGTGAGTTTACCAAATCAAATCACAGGGTAATTTAGAGGAACTGAAAACTGTGCAAAGTCTCATGGGCAATACTCCAGTACTCACTCTCAGATGCAGTGGAGCGTCTCACGTTCAGCTCTGAGTGAGGAAGGCGCTGGCTCTGAAGAGCAGTGCAAAGCAGGTAATAAAAATGTACCAAAGCACCGGGAAAGATACATCTCAAGCCAGCTGAGTGCCTCAGTTGAGAAATAGACCCCATTTACAAGGTAAAGCTAAGTTTGGGAATGCAATTGCAGGTAAAATAGAGAAACAAATAGGCTCCTGCTTGAGAGATTTGCAAATCACATACCCCATCTGCAGCAAGCCCAGCAAGCTAAATTTGATTTGGACTTGCTGAGAAATCTTTAGAGAAATTATGTTTTCTTTTATTTCCCTGTGGATATACATTTTCACTGCTCTATCTCCCACCGTCTACCAAGAGGACAGATAAGAACGAATGTCAATGAAGCGTAATGTTGTCAGCAACACAGGAAAAGGAAGCTGCTGCCTCAAGAGTTACGCTGATGTGTGCCTGTGAATTCCCATCAGAGGCGGGTGTTAACAGTGCTCTCTCTAAGATGGTCCATTTTTGAATTAAAATGGATTGTGTGCCAAGACTTACAACAGAAGTTTTCAAATCAGCCTTGGATCTGGGGCAAATTCTGTTGCTTGCTTTTGTTAAACATTGATACACATCGCTGATGCTGTAGGTGACATTTTTCTAAGAAAAGGACCGGGTCGTTTTTCTGACAGGTTCTGGACGGTAAAAGACCCTGATTCAGGATGCCTTTTGATCACCATGCACATGCCAAAGGAAAAAGATTAGGGAACATTTATTAAGTTATTTTGTTTTCTAATCACTGACTTCGGAAGAAAAATAGCAAGAGAAACCACATGGTAACGTTCCTTGACAAGCAATGTTATTACCAGCAACAAGGAGATATTATTTATTGACTGTAGCTAGAATGAATAAAGTTGCTTTTAAGCAGCTCTGCACAATTCTTGCTACTATAGTAATAACACTTAGAACAATAGATGGCTACCAGAAAAAAAAAGGCTGTTTTGTCACCTTTCTGTGCAAGAAATGACAAGATCTGTAACGCTGTGTTACCAGCAGATAGGGACTCTCTGTTTCAAGTTGAATTTTCCTGGACCAGCTCAGTACAGTCAGCCAGAATTAAAATGGTTTGAGGCAGAGGATGGACTGCTGAAACACAAGAGCAGCAGGCACTTATTTGTTCTTTTATATGGTCATCTGCTTCAAGGGAGGACATGCGGCTTTGATTTTCAAAAATACCTCTTTAAGGTCCATTAAAATCCACAGAAATTTACCTTCATAGAATCATAGAACGGTTAGGGTTGGAAGAGACCTTTAAAGGTCATCTAGTCCAACCCCCCTGCAAGGAGCAGGGACATCTCCAACCAGATCAGGTTGCTCAGAGCCCCATCCAACCTGGCCTTGAATGTTTCCAGGGATGGGTCATCTACCACCTCTCTGGGCAACCTGTTCCAGTGTTCCATCATCCTCATAGCAAAAAAATTCTAATTTATCTAGCAGCATTCTACAAATGTAGATAAATGATAGATAGACATTTAGACAAGACAGATTATACTTTTCAACAGAAATTTCACAGTCAAGTTATCACGACAAGAAACTGAAGGTAGTTGCACCTTCTACTTAGATCAAATGTCATATTGCTGTTCAAGACGAAGCACCACATAGCGATGAACATGTTATGAATTTGTTATTGAACCATCAGTCTCCTATTTCTTGTGCAGTTTCTAACTCACAAGGCCACATTTTAACCGTTTATGCCAAGGAGGATTGTAGGCAGAGTCCAGCGACAGTCTTTGCTCAGCAGGAGGAACAACTCCTCTTCCTCCTTGCCCCTCACGGCTGTGGCTCAGACACATCCCCTCCACTGCTCCAGATGGCAGCAGCAGCTTCTTCTCAGATGCACTGGAAGCTGTGAAATCCCTGCAGGCATTACGGGAGAGTTTTGGTGTGAAGTTATGCCCAAGATGAAACTCCACAGGTATTTCCTTGCTCCTCTTTATTTCTCTCCTCTATTTCATTCTACTTTTTCCCCTTTCAGCTTTTACTGCTTTTCCCCCTGTATTTTTTCCTTATGGGTCTTTTAATCTTTACATAACAATTTCCCTGGAAATACCATGACAGCTTTGGCATTTTAGTCAGCAGAAATCTGTGAGGCAATAAATTTGTCTATTATAGACAAGAAAGCATGAAGGAGCCAGGTAAATGCATTTGCACATCTCTCCGTTTTGCCCAATACTGTAATAACAGGTTCCAACTGAAAGTAAATATTTTGTGCTTTCCAACCATTGTACAGAATTTATTGAGTTACACTGCATCAATTTTTGTAAGAGTGTAAAAATAGCATTTGTCTCCTTCCCAACTAATTTCTGAGAGAAAGGTATTATAATGGACTAACAGTGTGTTATGAATCATGACATCTACTCATTTAATGTCTTTTACACTGAAAATCTAAGTCATGTAATTGCAGACATGCAAATATAAAAATATACTAAAAGACAGTTTCCTTCAAATATACGCAGTGTGAGAGGAGATAATTGCTCATTGCAGGTTACAGAGATGCCAGCTGTAAAAAGAAATGATGAAGGCAAAGTCTGTGCCCAATATTAATTGTGAACCTGAAGGTCTGCCAAGTCTAGGCAGCCTGAGGCCACTTAAAATTTAATAACACTCCCCTGAGAAAGTCTAAATGAGCCAGCTGTCCTCAAGCAACTTCAAACATGGGATGCCACCTACTACAGGAGTGCCTTTCACCTGCCATGGACACTGCATGCCAGTCTGTTCACACTCAGCCTGATATCTGCAGAGGGAAACAATCACAAACATAGAATCATAGAATGGTTTAGGTTGGAAGGGACCTTAAAGATCATCTAGCTCCAACCCCCCTGCCATGGGCAGGGACACCTACCAGTAGACCAGATCACTCAAAGCCCCATTCAACCTGGCCTTGAACAATTCCAGGGCTGGAGCATCCACAACTTCTCTGCGCAACCTGTTCCAGTGCCTCACCACCCTCACAGTAAAGAATTTCCTCTTTATGTGTAATCTAAATCTACTCTCTTTCAGTTCAAAGTCATTACCCCTTGTCCTATCCCTACATGCTTTTGTCAAATGTTCCTCCCTATTTTTCCTTTAGGCCCCCTTTAGGCTGCTATAAGGTCTCCCCGGAGCCTTCTCTTCTCCAGGCTGAACAGCCCCAACTCTCTCAGCCTGTCCTCACAGGAGAAGTGCTCCAGCCCTCTTATCATCTTCATGGCCCTCCTCTGGACTTGCTCAAATAGGTCCACATCCTTCTTATGCTGGGGTCTCCAAAGCTGGATGCAGTACTCCAGGTGCACTCTTATGACAGCGGAGTAGAGGGGCAGAATCACCTTCTTCGACCTGCTGACCACGCTTCTTTTGATGTAGCCCAGGATAAGGTTGGCTTTCCGACCTGCAAGTGCATATTACCAGTTCATGTTGAGTTTATCATCAACCAACACCACCAAGCTGTTCTTCTCAGGGCTGCTCCAGATATGGAGGTGGTTGAAGTCCCCCATGAGGACCAGGGCGTGTGACAGTGGGGTTGCTCCTATCTGTCTAAAAAGGGCTACATCTGCTCAGTCTTCCTGGCCAGGTGGCCTATAGCAGACTCCCACTGTAGTGTTACCTGTCCCTGCCCTCCCTTTAATCCTGACCCATAAGATCTCTGTTAGCTCCTTATCCATCCCCAGGTGGAACTCCATGCACTCCAGCTGGTCATTGACATAGAGGGCGACACCCCCTCACCATCTTCCCTGCCTGTCCTTCCTAAAGAGCCTGTATCCCTCCATCCCAACACTCCAGTCACAGGAGCCATCCCACCACGTCTCTGTGATGCCAATAAGATCACAGCTAATAAAGCATAATTCTTGGGAAAGTTAACAGCATTGACAGAGGGATATTAGAATCATAGAATCATAGAATGGTTAGAGTTGGAAGGGACCTTCAAAGGTCGTCTAGTCCAACCCCCCTGCAAGAAGCAGGGACCTCCCTGACTAGATCAGGTTGCTCAGAGCCCCATCCAGCCTGGCCT
>WHYT01014611.1:15811-58773 GCA_009806455.1 Tetrax tetrax
TCTCTGTTAGCTCCTTATCCATCCCCAGGTGGAACTCCATGCACTCCAGCTGGTCATTGACATAGAGGGCGACACCCCCTCACCATCTTCCCTGCCTGTCCTTCCTAAAGAGCCTGTATCCCTCCATCCCAACACTCCAGTCACAGGAGCCATCCCACCACGTCTCTGTGATGCCAATAAGATCACAGCTAATAAAGCATAATTCTTGGGAAAGTTAACAGCATTGACAGAGGGATATTCCATGAGCATAGAGAAATACCCTCAAAGCTTACTTTGGTAAAGTAGTGATGAAAGATCCATCCCCAAAGAAATTTTGGAGTAGTTTTCATCAGATGTACCCAGTTCCATTGGGTCCCAGATTACTGATATTTGTAAAGGGTGGTAAAATGATGTACACCAGAATAAGGCTGAGATTATGTTTTTGTGTCAATAGATTATGCAAAATCCTCTACAACCCATGTCATGTAAGAAACTAACCTTCAGCATAAGCCACAGAATTTAGAGATGAAATATGAAGTCTGGATCTAGTTCTTAAATTCCAACACAGCATTTGGTGTCAGTAGTGATTTGCCATCTGAATGAAACAGCATTTGGTTTACAAGTGGTAAAGCGAGACTGACCAGCCAGAACAAGGCAAGTGGATAACAGTTCCATTGGGAAAACAATGGATTAGGATACTTTTATAATAATTTCACATTGGCACCACCTAGAAACTTCAATTTCTCTCCACTGAAGTGGCTCTCCTATTCCCTGAGATGAAGGAGAGTTTCTGTGTCCGAAATTATCCTGCAAGGCTCAAATCACTGCAATTAATGGTTTGGAAGGCATTGAAAATGCCTTTGAAGAAACAACTTAAATACATGACCTCTAGGATACCCTGAGAAGCAATGAGATAAGAAAAGAAATAAAATAGTGAGTTAAAAGGTGGAGTATAGAGAAAAAAGTTTAGTGTTTTGGGCTGTGGGAGCAGACCAAGATTTCTTTATTTGTTTGACTGTGAGTTCCAAAACAGCAGCGTACTGATACAGTTGTCAGCATTCATTGTCAGCTTTGAAAGCCCCAAGATACCAAAGCATCTGACACAAATCACATGGCATACAGTCAAAAGTAACGAAATACCTCTGTCCTGCTGGGGCTCCATTGATTTAAATGGAAATAATCTGCTTTCAGCAGGAATCAGAATCACTGCCTAAAGATGGCTTTGAGAGTTTTGGTGAACAGTTGAAGGCCTCTTACTGAAAGAGCTCAAAGCCCAAAGTGAATGAACTCACCTTTATAAACTTTCTTGTTCTTTTTATGTGAACTGTTTATCCTTCTGCAATTCGTTGAATGACTTTATACAGGAGGAATTATTCCAGATATTTCTTCCACTTTCCCTTCACTTTTCATGTGTTTTGAATTGATTCATGCTCCCCCACAGTTCCTAGAAATTAAAATATGAGGAGAAAAATAGGTGTCAGACTAAAAATAACATCTGATGAAATGTAGTTTAATATTGATAGTTTAATATCCTAGTTACTGTAGCAAAGCTGTGAGTGCCCATGGATCGGCCTGCATTTTTATTTATGTCGTAAGGACATGATTCAGTCCACCCAACTCCAGCTGTCTCAGATGGCTAAGTGGCTTCAGTAGCTCCTTCGATATCTAATGGGGATAAATAGATACAGCAAACATGAACGCAACCCACCTTAAAACTGTAGGGCAAGGGAGGTTACACGAATCACCCTCTGAAAGTGCTCTCACACACTGACTGCAGAAAGAGATTTAGTGACAAGGTTAGCTCAGATACACACATTTAAGTAAAGTATCAGATGAGATGAACCGCAGCTCTCAAGGGTGCCACGTTCATGATTAAATGCCAAGACAGAGGTGCTAAATAGCTGCATTAACACCTCGGGCATCTAAACTCTCCTTTAACCGATTCCGCACACACCTGCCAAGTTCATATTCGTTTCGGTCATTTTCACTGCATCTGGGAACCTTTTCCATCTCTCCCACAGCTCTACAACATTAACAGCCTCTGCTTTAAGACGTGCTGCTTTTGGCTCCTCACTCACCTATTCCTGCAAGCAATCTCCTCAGTGAAGACTGATGACCCAATGAAGGATGATGCAAGCCTGATGGCCTGTATTTTCCACTGCCTCCAGAAATATTTTAATCTTCGCAAAAGGAGCTGCATATATTTTTCCTCTGACCCCCTTTAGCTCTCATTCCTTTGTTCCAGCTACAACCAAGCAGAGAGCAACTCCAGTGTGATGTCTGTGATTACATGGATATTTATATCTGTTGTATATATATCTGTGTACGGACAGATGCACACACAGGTATGCTTTGATATGCACATGAAAATAAAAATTTAGCAAGTTAATTATAAGGGTCCACTCCTGCAGATGTCCCCGTATGAGAGGATCCTTACACCTGTGTGGGTCCAATTGCGAAGATCTGGATCACAGCCAGCCTGTGCAGCCTGTGGCCCCCCGAGATGTCACTGAATTTCATTTCTTCAGAGCCAGGAATGTCTAGAGCTTTCGGAGAGTCTGACTTTATATATACCCCCCGCCCAAGAGGACTGAGGTGACCATTGCAGCCCATGAGCCACGGTGGGCATGATAAAATAGGTTTGAAATTCAGAAAATGGTCACTGTTGATGAGGATTAAAAAGAAAAAAACCCAGTCAACAAGCAGACATGACTGTGTTGAGATCTTGGAGGTGAATGAAATACACACTGTATATTAAAATCAAACTCCAAAATTGCTTTCAGACTCTCAACCTTGAGAAAGAGGCCACAGAAAATGGGAGGAAGTAAAGTACTTGTTTGGGATTTTCACTCTCAGCAGTAGAAACTAATGCATTTGAGGAGCAGCAACTGAGCTTTTGATGCTCTTTAAATTTCCAGTACTTCAGTATCTGATTTTCCTGAAGAGACTTGGCTGAGAAAGTGCTAGCAGGAAAACATGGATCCTTGCAAGTATATCGGGCAAGCAGACACTTAGCTTTTTACAAAACCTTAAAGAATGAAACATTGCAAATATCACATGATTTTTAAGAACTGGAAAATTCTACCAGCAACTATAATCTTCACCGTTGCATCTATGATTTTATCTTTTAAGAGTTCAGCAGGCAGTTCTTGATGAAGCAAATGAGTTTTGTGCAGTGTTACCAAAGTGCTGCAGATAATGTAAATGCAAAATATATTATCAAAGTGGAACAAAGATAAATAAGGGAAGGAAGAAAGAAATTGGTGTTCAAAAGTTAACCAGAAGAGTGTCTTTCACTGAAAAGATGCAAAGAAAAGTTTGAAATAGCACTGAACTCCCTATGAGTAACCTTCAGAAATAGAAGAGGAGCAAGCTGTAAAGACAGGGAGGTTTTTTGGACTGGTAGGAAGGTATTGGTGTTTCATCCTTTATTATTTTAAGAGGAGAAACATTCCCAGCTGAGCCCTTTTAAACATTCAGCATTTAAAAATTCAATGGTCTTAGTCCAGCTCCATTATTTAAAATGGGCATGAGTAAATTTGCTCTCTGAGTAAAGAGACCAGTGCCAATAATGCAGGGAGCTAAAATTCCTTCAGTGAGCGGTCAATGCAAAACAGGGCCATAAGTCACACTGGAAAGGAAGAAATCAACTTGTCTATGTTTTCCCATTCTTATGTTGATGGACATTCGCTTTCCACAGCATTTAGGTTTGTTTTCGTAAGTGAAAATAGTCAGCTTCTAGGAAATAAAGTATAAAAGAAAATAATTCAGGACTGAATTATTTATTAACATTTCTTGGAATTCCTGTTCTTAAAATAAATTGTTGGGAACTCTCCTTAAATATCAAGGCAATCCAGACTGTCTACACTGGAAACATCTACAAATAAAAGGCTTGTGCTCTCCTGTATTGATACTCTAAATTTAATGATACCACAAGAAAATAGATTTCCCTCAGTGTTCAATTAAAACTTTACACACCTTTATGCATGGTACTGATAATGACACAGAAAGATGTGTGCATATAATGAAATGCTTAGTGCAAGCTTTTAGAGATACTTCCAGACAACATTTTTTAAGTGTTTCCTTGAATACGTATAACCTGATTGAGGGAGACTGAGATTAGACTCCTACATGTTACTGCAGCATGATTAAATGTCATTATTGTTGCTCCTTTTGTTGCTGCTGTTATTCTGTTGTCAGTGGCTGTCTGCATCTGTACAAGAAAGTCATAATCATTATTGGGATCTGTGTGTTAAGACTCATCACCCACAAAAAATCAGTGTTGCAAGCAGCGTGGGTCCAAAGGAGACAATATTTGGCAATGCAGCAGGGTGGAAAGAAGGTTTGGAAGTGCCTGTCCCTAAGAGTGGAATTTGAACGAATGGGGAGAAGAACTGCCAAATAATGCTAATGATGACAGATAGCAATCTGCAAGTTCTGCTCTATTCAACTGAAATATAGATGATCAAAAAAATATTGCCTCTTCCCAGAAAGCCGCAGGTATGGGAACTTTACATCTTTTTTCCCACCAGAAATCAAACCTGTGCCAATGATGCTGTGTATTTTCTAGCGTAATTTCTGTATTTACTGAATATAAAGTTGAATAAAAATAGTCAAAACCACGTATAAGGCAATTTTTCTTTCAATCTACCAGATGAGATACCCAAACAAAAGAGCCCAGTTAGTCTTAAGTTGCTCCCTTTGTTCTTAACTTTGATCTCCATCCCTTTGCTTCCAGCTCCCCACCTGGTCGCTTTGGAAGTTTGTACCCTTGATGTCTTTCACTCAGATTCAATGGCCTTTGAAAGCACAGGCCTTTTTCCAAAACTAACCATGGCCTAGCATAGAAAGTTCCTGATGCTAATACTCCATCTGTAAATTGGCTTGGCTATTCAGAAAATTTAAATACGTCCACTATCCCCAAGAGCTGCATCTTCAGCTGGCTCCTATTTGCAGAAGAAGTTAATCCACACATTATCTTCCAGGGTCATTTAATGCCATGGTGGGAATCAGTCTTCAAAGCAGCTTTTGGACAACTTTTCTACATGACCCTCTGTAACTCATTCTCCTCCCTAACACTTTTGCCATAACAACAGGGAATGTTTTGTAGCTCTCAGTTAACAGAGAGCTCAAAGTGAGACATCAGATGCATCTTTTCACTCACTGCCTCGCTTTCTATTGTGCTCACACTGTTGATATTGTAATATCTAGTACACAGCAAGCCAACATCAGACAACAAGGAGAATTAATTATCACAGGCCTTGGGGCTTTGAATCACGTACTATCTACCAATGTTTTTGTCTGGAACAACCATACCCTTGCAAGAAGACTCAAACATATCTTTAAATCCCAAGGAGACATTTTGACGGCAATATCTCAGTAGCAAGTAGAAAGGTAACTCCTTTGGTAAGTTAGTTAAAAAAAAAAGAAAGGAAGGTCCATCCAGGAGTGTTCCCTATGCAATAAACACCCCTGGAGTGCACACCAAAACCACCTCAGGTGCAGGCTGAAGAGGTTTCACAGTGATGGCATGACACTTTTGCAACCGATAGCGTAGTGACACCTGCTGATGAACACATACATTGCAAATACTTGTAAGACAAGGGCTGGTTGACATCTGCGTTAAGCCTATTTTTTCTTCTGCCTTTGAACCTACCCATCCTGCGGTACTAGAGTATTACTGAAAGCACATTACCAAGAACAATGCAGACCCCCAGTCACTCCCCTCAGCCTATGCCTGCCTATATCACTGATTAGCCGCGACAAGCTCATTTACACTCTAAAGTTAGTGCCAACTCTTTTTTTGTAGGACTACAGGTTGGATCATGACTGTATGAGAGAGGACACATTATTTTTCTGGACATAATATACAGCAAGAACAACACCTGCTTTTTGCAGTGTCACAGCATGAAGGACTTTTCTCACTGCAGGTTGAAAATTAAGGAATTCTCTTTGGCTGGTTCCCCAATTTATCTCTAATTGTTTGCAGAAGATACCCTGGGGACGTATCTCAAGACAGGAGCAGGATGAAACAAAGTTGGAGGGCTCTAACAAATCATTCAAACCTGAAAGCAGAGATTCACTCAGTCCCACTGTTTGATGCATTTTCATGTATTTCCACCAACTGGATATATACGTCCTTAACTGTGTTCAGGCTACATTTCCACATTTCTCTTCATTCGAACAGTGGTGGAGGAAAGGCAGGGAGTCACTTCAGTTACTGTTAGGCAAAGCTGATTTATATGCAGCTCTAATTTACATGGGGCCCTGAAGATCTGCATCCTTTTTCTGGCTTTACCACTGAGCCTTGCAATTACGCTTATCAAGGTACTCTTCTGTTAGGTCCAGCATGCTGTTACCTCCTTCTGTCATGTCTGTTACCTTCTTGGTGATAAACTCTTCTGTGCTGCTTACTTTGGGTCTGTGCTATAAGCCCTCAGGGTTTTTCCAAACTCTACCAACTATAAAGAACAGCCCCAGACCCACTGGGAAAAGAAGACATCTCAACAGGCAAGGGATCAGTTTAACGTTGGCAAAATAACAAGATAGTATCCAGTTTTGTAACAGGACATTTAAAAAACACTTGGATCCTAGTATTTGATAAAACTTTACAGGCCATCAGCCCCTGGTCCTGTAGTAATTCTATTCCTTTTGACCAAATGACTGATTAAAATCAGTCAATAAAAAGTGCGTAAGGGCAGAAAAAGACCTCCTTGTTGTATGTCATTGGGCAGGATTTAGTACAATGTCATTCAGGCTGAGGGACGTCATGCCAATGTGGTTTTAAATTCTGACCTGAACTGCTCTCCTCCACCACAGGCTTGGCCGTTTCTCTTGTTTGGGAGTTGGAAGCATGACCACAGCAGTCTCTTCTCAGGCTGGCTGGAAGCTCGAACCAGAGCTTCCTGGGATCCTGTAGAGCACATTCCATGTGGTATCACTGAGCACACTGAATTTTTCTGAGAGGAAATTCCTCCTTCGTCAGGGCATCTCGTAACTTATTTGTCTTTGGCCTCTTTTTGAATGACGGCATAGAGTCGCGGTCCTTGGGGGTCTTGCCTTAGCCCAGAGCTGTGTGCAGAGTTGGCAGAGAGGTGGGGCAATGCTGGCACCCAGCAGTTGCTCAGTTTTATACACTGGCCTGCCTCTTCTGGTACATCCAGCTACAGATGTGGCAGTGAGTGAAAATACTGCAACACGAAGGACATGCAAAATCATTCCGTCCTTTCATTTGGGTCTTTTGCCACCATGCACCCCAGGGGGGTCAGCATTTCTCATCCTACTCACCAGTAGCTTCCAGGAGATCTCAGAAACCCCAATTCTGAGCAGAAAGTTCTCACATGCAGAAAAATTAGTTCATCACTGCAGGTATCTTTCGGTGTATCGCTTTGCACATGCTAGTGTCCAGAGATGGCATTACCCTTGGATCTTCATGGTATCATTTTAAGAAACTGGGCACCTTTCACAGTCAACAAGACATTAAGTACTGAGTTATCAACTCTGTGGTGGTGTGTAAATTTATATGTAGACCATGAAAAACATTTTTAATCAAGCTCCTTTCAATGTGTTGAGAATCACTCAATTTAATTTAATACACCAAAAAAATCCCAATAACGCCAACAGATGCTTTACTTGGTTTTGCTGTTGGAAAAGTGCAAGGACAGGTTCCCTGTTTTACAGATTCAGCTCAATGGTAACACTTCCTCACCTTCAATACCTCATAAAGCCAGGAGTGGCTCTAATTGTTGCCATAAAAAATGAAAACTGGTTACAGCAACGAAATACCACATACATTTCAAGTCTAACTTGTATACAGTTATGCAAGATGCATCTTGATGTTTATACGTTTATTTGTTATACTTGCACAGTGCTACAGGAAGGCAAACTCTGTGGTGTTAATTTGTTGTCTTCCCTCTGTTTTATTTCACATTTCTGAGAATTAATGTATATCTTCTTATTTTTTTAAAACCTACAGGTTTGAAGTTTGCAATTTTTAAAGTAATTTTGTTCCCCTGCAACTTGACCAAAATTCTTTACAAAGTTGCTAATGATCTCAAACAGAGGAGAAGCCCTTGGGTGTCTTAAAAATGCTTCCAAGCATCTTTCTGCCTCTTTGGAGGGCAGAACATGTTTGAAAATCAGGCCCCTCATCCTCTTTAAAATAGCGAAAAATCATGGGGCTTAGGCTTTTGCATTTCCAATCTGAGTCCTGTCCATTGATTTTTTTTGACCCAGTCTGCATCACTAGCCAGGAGCTGAGGCTCCACTTTACCCGAAAATCCGCAGAGCTCGACCAGAGGGTTTAACTGCAGCCTAGAGCCTCCCAGGTCTGACCTCCAGGAAAAAGTAAAGTAAAAACAGAAACAATAGAAAAAAAACATCCCCCAAATGCAGGGTGTGCTGGTCTTTGAAGGGAGCTGTGCTGATCCTGAAGAAGGGCTGTCAATATCCTCCTTTTAGTTGGCATAAATTTAAAGAGGGTGAATGTTCGTTATGCTAAATTTCCTTGTCCCTCAAAACTTGATCAGCAAAGCCTTCTTTTTCCTGGCTGCTCTTCAAGAAGCCAAAATATCCTTCATCATAGCAAGAGTCAGCAAGAAACAAGTACCAGTTCCATTTATGGCCACCTTCGGTAACTTACTATTCATTAAAATTCACCCAACTAATTTAAACAACATGATGGTCCCTGCAAGAGAGTCGTACTGCATTCCCTCCCTTCCCTGCCAAAGAAGGTGTTATCTGAACAGCTGTGCCTTCCCGCTTCCAGCTGATTTCTCGTAGTCCCTCTAGTGACATTTAAACCATCTTAATTATTGTCTTTGGCAATTATACAAGGAAAATAATTATTACAGTATTTATCTTTATTGCTTAAATGCTGTTGGGAACAGGCACGATGCTTTTTCTTAATTCTTTGGCAATAACTAAAATTAGTGCACAATTTCCTGTTAATTTAGATTTCCGTACTTCTTTTAAAGCCTCATCTTGCCCACATAATGTACAGCAGCTGGAAGGGAATGTGCAGCAACGAGAAAATTCCCTTTTTTCTGACTGAAAAGGGAGTTGGAGAAGAAACAGATCACATCCACTAATTTTTAGAAAAAAACTTACTAATTAAGTTATTATTAATGGAATCAAGCTGTCATTAACAGCAGATAACTATGTGCATTCAGCTGTGCCTGCTCACACCCTTCGAGATGCGATCTGGGAGAATTCAGACAGGATGGAAGGAACCAGGGGTGCAGAAAGCTGGGAGGGCTGCCAGCCCATTCCCAGAACCCATTTAATCATAGAATCACAGAATAGTTTGGGTTGGAAGGGACCTTTAAAGGTCATCTAGTCCAACCCCCCTGCAAGGAGCAGGGACATTTCCAACCAGATCAGGTTGCTCAGAGCCCCGTCCAACCTGGCCTTGAATGTTTCCAGGGATGGGGCATCCGCCACCTCTCTGGGCAACCTGTTCCAGTGTTCCAGCACCCTCACTGTAAAAAAAATTTCTTCCTTATGTCCAGTCTGAATCTCCCTCCTTGTATTTTAAAACCACTACCCTTTGTCCTTTCAAAACAGGCCCTGCTAATGAGTTTCCCCCTGTCTTTCCTGTAGGCCCCCTTGAGGTACTGGAAAACTGCTATCAGGTCTCCCCAGGGCCTCCTCTTCTCCGGGCTGAACAGCCCCAACTCTCTCAGCCTGTCCTCATAGGAGAGGTGCTGCAGCCCTCTGATCATCTTTGTGGCCCTCCTCTGGACCCTCTCCAACAGGTCTACGCCCTTCTTATGTTGGGGGCTCCAGGACTGGACGTAGTACTCCAGGTGGGGTCTCACCAGAGCAGAGTAAAGGGGCAGAATCACCTCCCTCGACCTGCTGGCCACGCTTCTTTTGATGCAGTGGTTGGCTTTAATGCTGTCAAATTAGCGTTTTGCAGGGGAAGACATTTCCCACTGAATATTTCTGCTCAGCATGAGGGCTGGACATTATGCGAGCTTCAGTCCTCACAGTCTTCATTTACTATCTAGTGCCCCTTCCCTCCTTTTATAAGTTAACAGGCATGCGTGACTTTCCCACTGCTAAGTGTGTTTTATGGGGGCATTAGGAAGCGATGCTCTCAGCAAAGATAATTACTGTGTGCAGTAGCGCCGAGCTGTAAATGCAAGAGCAATCAGAGATCTGGCAGTAGATCCCTCCAGATAATTGCATGAATGGTGTAAAAAATATACTTTAATTGATAAGAAATACTGCATTTGTTGCCTTCCTGAGGGCACATACAAGCCACACACTTGGAGTTTCTTACAATAATTCTTAAAGATGTAAGTCCTGACTTGGGAAGGTCTCATGCTTCATTGACACTATGAGGAAAGTTCCACTGGAACTAAAACGACTGGCCTCAGGCTTTCCACTAGCCCCGGTCCCACTATCAGGAACACGGGCTGAGCAGACAACCCCGCTGCATCTGTCAGGGCAGAGCAGGCATGGGCAGCAGCACCCGTCCATCTTCAAAGGCAGCAGAGCTCTTTGCTTGCAAAGAAGAGCAACATGCTCAGAATATTAACTTGTTTGTATTTCCCTAACCTTAAGAGGCATTGCCTTCCAGATTTACGGAACAGTGGTGATTTTTCATGAACACTATGTCCTTCATTTTGAGATACTTGAGGTGGCTGTTTCCTTGTTACAGTGTGGAGACATTTCACATCTATTCGGGCATGATGGTGCAGTTTTGGGCAATGTTCCATGTATCTGATGATACTATTTGCAACATACTGAAAACAGGCAAAGGCACTGTCTAACCTGTCAGGTCACAACATCACACTTTGCGCCCAGAGCCAACGGCAGAGTCCAAACCCTGCCCAGGCCCTTGGACGGCAGTGGGCTGAGATACCGGGCACTCTGCAATATCTTCAGCCCCTGCTTCTCAGTCCACCATTACCTCCAGAACCACAAAGAGAAGACAAATAATCCTTATTAGTTTCTACAGGATTTTTGTAGTTTACCACTTGTATGTCTGTATTTCAGCCCATGTGAAAAGAAGAAAAAAAGCTTGTATACAGGGTCAGCTGGAAAACACAGTCCTCACTGCTAACTGTAAATCCTGTTTGAGTATTCCCTATTACAGGCAAATCCTGATCATTTAGGATCCTGGCAATACTGAACGGAAACCTCTTGTTATGAGTCCATGATTATGTCGTGCTGTTGTCTTACTGATATAAGGGCACAACCGACCAGTAAGATGGCTTCTGATCTGTTCCCTACAAAACCAAAATCAGATCGTACTGCATTTCCTCCCGCTGAAAGAGCTTGCCTTTATCAAAGTATCGCTGACAGCTATAACGCATCTTCCCACCACTTGATTAGTATCATCAAAGAGCAAATGGCGATGAGCAGAAGATGAACAGATTAAGTTCAGACAGCTGCCACAAAAGAAAAAAAAAAAAGAAAAAGGGAAGGATCTCGGGGGAGTATGGCATGCTCCGGTACCTGTGCCAGCAGGGAGAGCGGAGAAGGATTGGGATGCCCAGCTGGGGATTGAGGACTGGGGAGCAGCCGAGCACCCTGTGGTCAGCCCAGCAAGGCATCACATCAGGGCATAGGCAGCTCTGGGGGGCAAGGAAGGGGATGTCACCCCATCCCATCACCCCATTTCCAGCTACTGGCAGGACCACACTCCCCACCTTGCCCAGCAGCACAGCGTGAGTCAGTGGAAGAGGCAGACACTCCCAGGTGGGTAATATCCCTCTCCCTGCAGATTTCTGGCACATCTGGCTTTCCTCCCATAGAGGTTTGTTGGGCTGTGTTTTGTTTTTTTCCTTCAGCTCATGTGCTTAGGTAAATCAGTAACTAGAATGTATTTTGACTGGAATTTAGAGCATTTGAGGCTATTTTGACAGGAATTTAAATGTGCCAAGAGTGATTACTCCTTTTTTTTTTTTACTTTATTTCATTTAACAGAAATTCCATGAATGGAGTAATTTGAGGACTTCCTCATCACTAGGACATTTGCCTGACACAGATTTAAGTCCCCTCAACCCAGCAGGACGCGTGCTTTTGCCACTGGCGGGAGAGACTGGAATGGCCAAGCAGGGAGGATGGCTTGCAGCATGGCCACTGCTTGCTCCCCTGCCCAGTTGCCACTCGCCTCCTCCACACTGCAGCCACCCAAAGATCCATACTCACAGACCAGAGTGATTGCTGTTAAAAAACAACTTTTTTGAGATGAGGTACCAAACTTGGCAGGAGCATGAGGGGGTCGAGGGCCAGTCACCCCCATTTCCAGCAGCAGAGTGAATTTAGGAGAGCACCAGCAAACATAGAAACAAAGCATTTTGTGCATGCCAGAGACAGAAAATACCAGAGGCATAATAGAATTTAAAAGACCAAAATAGAATTTAAAAAGACTTTGTGAATGCTTTTTGCAAATAAACACTGTTACATAAAGAAATAACTGACCTGTAGGATCAACAGCCCAGCATGGCCTTGATACCAGCAAACTGCTCGACCTTCCAAGGCTACGTGAAGCAAAATCTGGAATCACAGCTATAAAACCTAAATTGTGCCTATGAATTTCAGCACTGGGATAAATTGTTTCCAACACAAACATTAGTGCTGCTTTAAAGAAATGTGATGAAATTTCAAGAGAGGCTGAGAGAATGTGATATTTGCAAGGTCTGTGCCTGATAGCCCACACATAATGGAAAGAAAGAACAAATGCGATGCAGACACTTACATACGAAGAGATTTGAAAAGTGTCTGTGCCAAGTCACTTGGAAAATCTCATGAAATTAAATAATTCAATGGAGAAGAACGTTCTTTTACCAAGCAAATAGGCAGGGGGAGGGAACAAGCCTTATATACAAGGCGGAAGTGTGGATTAAGTACTGGAATAGATTGAAATAAGTGAACAACTACTGTCAGACCATGCTGTATTTTGTGAACAGGTGAACATTACAACATAGATTTATCTGACAAATATAGCTGTACATCATAGCACACTCCTGGGAAGGGAGAGTGGGAAAAACCTATCTCAGAGTTGGAGAAGTTCGTTTTGCAGTGACTGGGGTCAAGCCCAAACACAGTCAGTGGAAATCTGCCCCGTTTTAGGTGGCTTTTCTGCCCCATTGCAGATCCTCACAGGGGAAGCCTTCAGATCAAAGCTCCTGAAAGAGGATGAAAGGTACCAAAAAGCACATGAAATAACCCTGCAAACTGATGTGGAAAACTATGATCACAGGGAAATCATTTGGACTGAACTCAAATTTCCACACAACCAGCAGGAAAACTGCTGCTGACTTTGGTAGGATCACTTATGACTTATGAGAAGCAGGTAAAGTCATTAGTAATGACTTACTAACGCTTTCCTGGGCTGTGATTTTAACCAGCAGTGAAGAGGGTGGTACAAGTATATTTGCTGAAAAGGGCAGAGTAGCTAAGTGACGAAGGGGTTGTACAGGACCAGCAGTGGGTGAATACAGCAGGACCACAGAGGTGAGACATAAAGGAAGATGCTTATGGGGTAGGGTTTGTGAAAAAAAGCTCCTAAGACCATGCAGCTTCCTTGTCCATGTCCATGTCTCTCGTGTATTGGGGAGCCCAGAAGTGGATACAGTTCTCCAGGTGTGGCCTCACCAGTGCTGAGCGGAAAGGCAGGATCACCTCCCTCCATGTTCTGGTAGTGCTCTATATAGCTCTGAGGTAACATCAAAGAGGAACTCTGTACTGTCTTCCTCCATACTCCTTCTGGAGAATGTGGTATTTCCTATGGGTATGACAGAGGCCTGACCATAAACAGAACTGAAAGAGCTGTGAAAGCCAATTGGGTCATAAAAATTTTAAATATCCTAGGCTTCATGTATAGAAAAGCAGACGAGGCAAGCTTTGTGATTTTATTTCTTTGACTATGTTTCATATTTCACTTTTATTTCCTGGGAAGGAGAGATACAGACAGACCACATTCATCTATGTCAGGAGAAGATCCAGCCCTCACTAATGTAACAGGAGAGGGCCAAGCCGGAACAAGCACTTTTCAGTGTAATTACTTTGCCTCAGCAATTTCGTTTTATCACAGCTGATATAAGTCAAGGCAAGCGAAAGGGACCTGAGAGCGCAACATGAAAACAGTATGCCACATGAAAGGCTTCGGGTTTCTCAAAGACAAATCGAGTCTGTCATCTTTATCTAATGCTAATTGGGAGCTTTTTCATTATCATCACAGCCAAATTCTGCCCTTGACTACCAGCCCATAAATCTTTCTGACATTTTCCAGCGGGAGAGGGAGGCAGATAATCTGAGGGCAGAATCTGACAGGTAAGGGGTAGGAGGACACAGGGGAGCCCCAAAAGCCCTCCTCAGGAATTCATCCCCTGCCCTGACCCAGGCACATCTGCTAGCTACAGTGACATCATCTCACCCTTTTCCCTGGATCTGGGGTGAAGGGAGAGCATGAGAAGGTTTGCTAGTTTTAAGAGAGATGGGCTTCATCTTGGATTTAATTTTCATTACTTGCTTGGTGACTTCTGGAAGTGGGCTGGGGAGAGGGTGCTCACTTTGCTACCAGTGTTTGCACTGGGATTTCAGTGGAGTTTGAAACTGCTCACACTTTTGGATAGCTGCTCTTATTTTTTATATCTACTTCCAAATACCACATCTGAGTTATATACTTGGGAAGGGGCAGTGAGTAGTGATCCTGACGGACAGGCCACCATACATTGAGGAGCTGGTGGTCCACACAGCAGATAACCTGGGTGGGTGCCTCTACAAGCTTCCTATACAAGCTGAAACCACATCTCTCTTAAAAAGGAGGGTACATCTGAAACAAACAGCATCGTATGGTGGAAAAGGCTCACCAACTCAGGCAAAAAATGTAGATGCAAGGACCAGAAAGCGAGTTTTAAAGCAAAGATATTTTGAGTACAGGATGAGCTTTAGCTTTATTTTAGCATTTCTTTCTCTTGTAAAGATGCAAATGAGCCCACAACCCATAATTTCCACAGCACAGATAAAATGTTGCAACATGCAGAGAGGCATTTTATAAACATCTGAAATCCAATAGGGAAATAGTAGTACAAGTAAATAAGGGCACTTCACTGTGCAAGTGGGCTGTCCATACATCTATTTTGTTTACTTTATGAGAGTGTCCACCCTGTTACTCACCAGATTGCTTTAAAAATCCTGTGTTTAAATTGGAAGCTTGTTAAAAGGAGGCACAAATAGCAGTTTGGGGAAGAAGGAGGCTCCTTTGCCTGTTCCTGTGCCTCATAGATTGGTCTGTGTATGACCAAGCACAAGTACTGGCAGTGAAAGGATAAGCATCGTGCTGGAAGGATGGGTGCAGCAGACAACATGCCATTCCTATTGTTCATTCATCTCTAATCACTTTTCTAGCCTCATTTTTATGTCAAATGGATGATATTACACACAGGGTTATATATTACTACAGGAATTGCAGGACCAATTATTAAATCGCTTGCATTACTTTGCCGTTGTACAAGGCAGGTTGGAGGGCAGAACCAAGTCAAGATATTATTATTTATATGTGACTGTAGTTCACATGAAGCCCAAAGATTAATCAGGGCCCTCTGATGGGTTTTGATGTGATTGGTCACATAGACAGACTGAAAAGATGATCCCCGCCTTCAACTGCAATTTAGCTTCAAGTGTGCTTTCACCTGAGCTTAGCCAGGAGCAGCAGTGAGTGAAGGTTCTTCTTGACTGGTGATGGGACTGGGGTGGTCTCAGTTCACGTCCCAGCACATCAGTATGTAAATTATCATGACACCTTTTCTGGCTTCCACAGAGGGCTCTTCATCCTATAAGACACTCTTAGAGGCCTGAAGAGATGTCTTCTGTCAAGGACACAGCCAGATTCTGTAAGGCCGGCATCACTAATCTCTTGCAAGAAACCTCATTTGCTGTACAGCTACCAGGGACATCTAAGGAGCTTTTGGGTTGTAGCCGGGATGGAGGATAAAGGGGAAGAAGTGGAAACATTTCATAAGGAGATGAGGCTCTTGCTGCCTGTCAGCCAGCCCCTCCCAGTGGCCTTTAGCAAATTTTTATCCTTGGTCCATTGCGTTATGGGTCTCAAAGGAATTAAATTGCTGTAAGTTTTGTGAGTATCAGCTCCTTCACAGAGGCAGGGTGACTTCAGCCGTCCTCTCTTCTGCCTTGCAGCAGCCGTCTGCCCCACAAGCAGAAATATAGGCTGGGAATCACCATCCACATCACTTCATGTCCTTTACAGTATGCGCTGCCTGCTTCTTGATTTTCAGGTCAAAAGAGATGGGTAAGACACAGGATAGCAAGGAAAAACATTGTATTACAGTAAAAGCAGGAACTAGGAAGAAACTGAAAATACTGTTGCACATCTACAAGAGAAGGAAAGGCAGCAGAGGTGTTGTGGGCTTGGGGGAAGCTTCTCCAGGGCTGGGGGTCTGAGATCCCACAGTGCAGATAGCTTTGGGAGACAGAGGAGACAACAACAACGTGGTCCTGAGATGGTGGAAACATAGGAAACACTAGGGAAAATTAGGTCTCCTAAGAATATATATTTTTTTTAATTAGTTCAAACCCACTTTCTGTTGTATTAAATGTAGAATGTTAATGAGGAAATACCTGTTGCTGTTCACCCAAGTTCATCATGCACAGCTGCTTTTTGAGGGTGGTTTGTGTCATATGACTAGAACAGAGCTTAAGAGATAAAGGATGTCTTATTTAACATTAGAGTTGACCTTTTGTCTGTATTTCATGCACTTTATTACAGTTTGTAATTGATATAAAATTGAAGATGCACTTGGTAAAGAAAAGGGTCCAGATCCTGTCTCCAGAACAGTAATTTTATTCCTGATCTCTTCAATGTTCCTAATTCAATCTTTTACTTTTTAAATCTTTCAGATCTAATTATGTCCTAATGCTACTAGCTTTAGGTTACAAATCTAAATCATCAGCAACGCAAGGATGACTGGAAAACATATTCCTGGATGAGTCTCATGCTTTTCCTTCCTCAAACCCATACTCATTTATCAATGGGAGAAGAAAGAGGGAAAAAACCCCAAACTGTACTGTGTCACCGAGCATTGTCTTTTATGGAGACGAGCTACTCTTTTATTAAAAGTAAGCCTTAATGGTATATATATTTGTACAGAAATAGCTAGCAATAGCTGTTAATTCTGGTTTTAATGAAAGTCATTAATTTTAAACTTTCCTTATTCGTATTAATAAAAGTCACCTTGACCGTGCCCCAATGCAGTTTTGTTGCTGCTCCACAAATCATTTGCTCAAAATCTCCTCCTGTTCCAGTTTGGGCTCAAACCCATTAAACATCAGTGTGCAACAGTGCGCAGGAAAGTCACAGATAAAGACACATGGAATATTGTAGGTTAAACTATTTGTCCTAATCTCAGTTACATGCCATAAAAGTGTTTGGTATCCCATTTCTTCTGATGTAAATTTCTGGTTATCTATTTCAAAATTAATTAGGGATGTGACCATCTGTTGGTGTAAACAGTTCAGATGCCTCTTTGTATTCTGTAAGAACAGAATACACTTCTCACCCTTTTGCAGTTCAGCCAGTGAGGGTTATCAGTTTTCAGTTGCAGGAATTCCTACTTCATTCCCCAGCACTGGCCAGACTGTGATTTTCTCCATTGTGTCTTCCCTCTCTTAAAGTGGCCCACTTTAAAACGTATTTTTGAAATACAATAATCTCATTTTGATTTTGAACACAGCGAGGTTTACCTCTCCTGTATTCAGATGTGTATTATTTTTGTGCTGTTCACTTTAACAATGAGTAGTAAGAATTAGACTGGCAGAGCTGTAAATTTTTATGTCACCTTGCCAGAAATGAATTGTCCATGGACGGCAGCCCTGTGATTTGAACACAGCAGTTCACAGCATGGCGTGCAGGGACTTCTTAAAACACTTCCCAGGTGCTCAGTCCAAGCCATGTTTAAAGCAAATAAACCTGTGCCAAACTTTAGAACATGGGAGATCATGAGTCTCGCTTCATTTTGACAATTCTTTGGCATTCTGGTTTCCTGGCTGACTGCAGTTTGTACACAGATGTACAAAAAAAAAAAAAAAAAAACTACAGAGAAAAGGTGCACAGGCAATGACAGTTCACTGTCTCTTCTGATACAAGAGCCAAGTGGCAGCAGATGAAAATAGCAGGTGGTAAATAACAGATTCAGAACAAATAAAAGCCCTCTTTAAATTTGGTTGAAGCTGGCTGACATAATCACAAGTTTGGGGGGGAGTCTGACTGACAGATGACCGCATTAAAAAAAAAAACCAACAACAACAAAAAAAACCACCACAGTTTTCCCTTGAGAAACAAATCATGCATTTAAAAGAAAACTGCAGCTTCCTTAGCCTGGGCTGGGCATGCCTGCCTGGCAGAAAGAATTTACGCATGGTCATTGCCTTCTGCGGATGCTGAAGGTGCTTAGCCCAGCGAGGAGGATGAGCCCCAGTCAAGACCTTCGCTGCATCTGCCTGCAGGCTTTGCCAGGGGCTGAGACCTGGCCAGGGCAATGCCCCTGAGCCAGTTCAGTGCCTGCAGAGAGAGCACTGGGAGCTGGGCTGAGGCACAGAGGCGTGTGAAAGCATCCAAGTGCAGGTGAAAAATCGGACGCCTTCGCTTTGCTGCCTGGAGTCAATGCGACTGATGTGCTGACACTAACATGTTTTGCGTCACGCCCGCTGTCTTTGAACAAAAGGCTGGGTGATGGGAAGAGGGTCACACTCATTAGGAAAAAGAGGGGGTGTCTGTGCATTTTTGTGATCTTGTGCGTTATTGTGGTTTTTGCGAGTTGCTAATAAGCAGGTAAGCACTGATTTTGCCTCCCTGTAGTTTAGCAGGGTGCACTCCTCAACGAAACCAAAAGATCTTGACATTACCCTTTCCAACTCCACACACCCATGGGCCACTAATTACTGACAGGCTGCAAACCAGCTGGCATAGACAGCACCTTCATCTTGTAGGCAGGCCCTTCCCACCACTGCCTGCAAACCATCAAGAATCAGGCAGCCCCGTGCTGTGAAGCTTTTCTCAAAGTCCATGCTCAAGTCATTCAAGTTCTCCTGGAGTTACAGCACTCACTCTGAAATGGATTAGGACAATTTCTCATACATGGCTGAGTTGCTTGGTTGCTCTGTGGACAAGGATGGATGTTGAAGGATGCTGGAAATCTTTTGATGTTTGTTGGAAATGGCACTGATAGGGAACATCAATTACAGTTTCAACAGAAAGCTGAAGTGCTTTGCAAACAGCAGTTTGTTGTGGTACCATAAATAGTAATGAATCTGAAAATACCAGAAGGGGAGTAAAAAATAATAGCAGCTAGCAGCTCAAGTGTTGCCACTCTAATGCTTGCAAATTCTAAATAAATAAAACAATGCTTCTAGTTTTGGATAATCACTGTACTAGCAATGCCCAATTAGACTAATAAATTGCCAGCAAAACAACTGAAAGCACCTGTGCAATGATGCATTTGTCTCTCCCTCCCAGACATTTCACTTGCACTGATTTATTAAATCAAGACATAAAGCACGCATAATCATCCTTCTTAGAAATCAACTGCTAATTTGCATAGAAAATCAAACAAAGGAATATTTTTGTATGCAGTGCAGAGATAAGAAAGGCCTACAAAGTGGTACAGGATTGGATAGGTTGTATAGTACAAAACAGAGAGAGACAGGATGGATTGAAGGAACTGAATGGACAACCAAGTCTATGAATTAGGCTCAAGGTGGGCTTGCAGGGCAAAGGTCTGTAAGGCCAGCTGAAGAATCAGTACTATGCCACACAATTCATTGCTTTTTATGAGCCTAGAAAGCTCACTGTAACAGAGGCAAGTTAAAGAGCACTGTTAAGGTTGGGAAGCCAAGCAAAGACAATTTAGGAACTGGCAAGACTACGGTCATCAGAAATTTTCCTATTTATAATATGTCATGTGGCAGTCCTTCATGATGTGTTCATACACTAGTTTTGCACAGGACTCTTATCAGACAGACCATTTTAGGACTGAACTGCGGTCACACAGACACCGACAGTGTCACCTGTCAGCTCTCTCCTTACTCTCTTACAGGAGCAGGATGAAGGACACCACCATGGTCAGAGTATGCTGGATGCTGACCGAAGATGTGCCCTTATCCTCTCCCTCCTGCTGTTCCCCAGCAGCGCCAGGTATACAACCTCACTTCTCAGCTGCTGAGTGCTCCTCAGTCCGTGGTGCCTGGGGTCTGATTTACAGAAGTACTGAGCACTTTGGAAGACAAGCTAAATCAAGCAAAGGTGCACCAGGCAAACCAAGGACAATTCTGCTGTCGATTTCAGCAGGGCCAAATTCAGATCAGCTCCTGTATTCCTTTCCAGATCTGCATTTGAGCAGGAAGCACAGAAGAAGAAGGGAACAAAGAAAAGATGGGCATTTAAAAATACAGAGTGTACAATTCACTGTCTCCATATGGAGCCATGCTACCTAGCTGGGAGAAGGAACTATCTGTGCATGCCTCACTACAGAGCCATGAGCAAGAAATCAATGTAATAGGATTCACCTGCCTTAAGTTAAGTGTTTAAAAAGTTGATGTCTGAGCACAGGACAGCCACTGTATACCCCCTTAATAACGGAGAGAAACAGGTAGCTTCGATAGTCTAAACCAAGTGTCTAAGATAGACCCCTTTGGAGCATGCTGTCTGGCCTATTTCCCTCTGTTGACTATGGTGGGACACTAAGGCAATTTTTACTTTGGCATCTACTTTGGCAAAACAGAAGAGTAAAGCAGCGGGTACTGAGGTCCCAGCATCTGCTCTATATGCAGTTTAGGGTTTTGCTTTAGACTAGATTTAGTCTGGCTCCCCTAGACCACCTATCCTACCTAAAACAGCTATTCCACCACACATTTCAAAGTTACTTGAAGGATTCATTCAGAAAATTATGCCTTTCTAGAGACAGAAGGACATTTGGCACACACCTGGAACAGAGCTTTTGGTTATGTTTCCTCCACAAGGAATTCAGCTTAGCAGACCAACTGCTCCAGGAACTGAGCCATAAACACAAGAATGAGATTTGCTTTAGAGCTACACCACCACGCTGACCCTAAATACTCCTGTATATGCACCAGGACAACTAGCTCAGACTTAGATACTTAATTTTTAGATGCCTATGCTTGGTGAATCCCAGGCTTAGTGACACAGATCATAAAACCCAACATTATTTTAACAAAGTCAATCAAAACTATTTACATAGCTCCAATTATCATAAATCCCTTTGAAACACCATTTGTTCAGCAGATTATAAAGTGTGCAGGGACCGAAGTGAAAACACAGCTACGGTATTTTTCATTAGGAATTAATTATCTACAGGGGATTGCTAATCAAGTTACAGGTTATCATTGTACACTAACTTTTCCTACTGATGTCAGAAACAAACTTCTAATTCAAAGTTCTAAATAACAGCAGCTTAAGCAGGATTGGAAGGAAAGGCTCTTGGCTGAATGCAGAACACATTTGAATACAGAATCAACGCAATTTCTCTGTGTTTTCTTAGATGTAATAGAAATATGCACAAATTGATCTCAGCAGTGATGTCCAAGTTTATCTATCTGTATTCTCTGCAACTTCTCTGGGGAAATGCTGACTTTGATCGCAAAAGACCCTTTCATCATTTTCAGCAGGGCTTAGATTTTCTTCTAAGCTTACCTTTCTCAGAATTAGCAACTTTGAAACTTTGAAGAGTCCTTTAAACATTGCAGGACCAGCATCGTTTTACAAAAAAAAAACCTGCAAATTCCCTACTCGAGCTTTTCAAAATGTCTATTAGTAAAGAAAATTTACCATCTTACATGGTTGCTCTTATTTATGAGAACATCACTGAGAACATGCAGATCTTTTCCATTCCCACCAGAGATATCAAAAGCACTCGACTTCTCAGATGCTTGGCCTGGTCACTTTGGTTGTGTGCTCCCAGGCTAAAGCTTGCAGGGAAGGTGAATAGTATATTGTAAAGTCAGAGTAAGTGAAAAAGACAGGTATTTATGAGTGGGAAGAAAGGAAGCCCAAGTGCTGGACTATGCAAAGGGCTATGAGTGGCACTATAGCAGGCAGCTAAGGCTCCAGTAGAAGCAGAGTACTCTGGCCAAGCTGGGAAAGGCGGTGGCTGAGTGTTCAGTGACTTACCACCATCTGCTTTGAAAATGGATCCTTGGGCAGGTGTCTTGTACGGCCATCATTGCCATGGCATCTGAGCAGCTCACAGTAACAGCTGGCCACGGCTGGTGTTGCCTACCAGCCTCCAGAAGTTACCCTTGTGCTGTCTGTCCAGGGGCTGTCTGCCATGGAAATCTGCTTCCCAACAAAGCGGTGCTCAGCTGTCATATCTAGGCAGGCAACCAGAGGCAATTTGGGAGAACCAGGGTGACTCATGTTATTCTAAGGAACCAGATAAATTTTATAGCCCTGGCAGAAGTCCACACATTGAACAAGCCTCAGCTGTCACATTTTATCACCTCTTTCTGCTCTCAATCAAAAGTATTATTCCAATTCAGTTACAAAGCATGCATGCAGAGCCTGAAGTCCTGATTTTATCTTTGTGCCTTTAACAAGACTGTCTAGTGTTTTCCTTTTGCATTTTATTTTTCTGGTTTCCTTTAATTCTTTTGTCCTTGGGACTTCAAAATGGCTGTGAGCATTCTAACAACAGTCTCTAAGCAAACCCTGGGGATTACTCGTGCCTGGTTTGCCAGCTGTGCAGGTAGTAGATATTTTCACTACAAAACTCTGAGCTCCCGGGAGACTCCCCAGTGCTTTTGCTGGGACATATGACATGGCACACTGGTACTGTCCACTCACTGTGGGTAGCACAGACTCAGGTTCCTGAAGTGTATTGACATTTCACTTTTGCTTACTGCATTTTACATGAGCCATCAGTTTGTATAAAGCCTCTTTGAATGAGAAGGAGAAGAGAAATTTTGTAAATCCTGATTAATTCAGTATTTTGCTTTAGAGTGTGATTCAATAAACAGCTCCAGCCAGGAGCAGGGAAGTGAAATATAGCACAGAGGGAAGAAGTAGTATTTAGGTGGTAAAATGGAGAAGACCAGGAAATCCTCAAGATGCCTTTGCCCCAAGAGCCAGTACCTTGTGAAACTAGACCCCTAGCACAACTGTTTCTAAATTCTCAGCTAGATCAGTTGGTCTAAGAAGAGGTATCACCACTCCCTCCAAATCTTGTGTCTGTTATTTGGGAAAGAATAGTCCTAGTCCTTGTTTAAATATTTCTTAAAATCTTTGAAAAGCATGTTAAAACAAGAGTCCTGAAATCAAACTCTTCTTCTCAACCATAAAAGATCTTTCAGGACTGTTTTATTTGAAAACAATACAGATGTATTCTGCCACCTCCAAAGTTTTTCACAAGCTTTTTTTTAGAACATAAAAACACTCAGAACAATTTTGCCAGCTCTTATCTATGAGCTGGTAAATCTGCCCCTTTTCCCTACTGCTGCCCCAGTGGGGACACCAACACGCTGCTGGCCCCAGAACAGCCACAGAAAGAAGCAGGACTGCACAGTTTACTGAGACGGTCCCTGAGGGTAAGACTTGCTTTTAAAGCCAGGAGCTGGGCTATCCTGAATCCATGCCACCACCTTCCTAGCCTGCATAACCCAAATTCAGCCAGAGGAATTAAACTGCTGCTTGAAAAATCAACATCCATTTATATCTTTCTTGCCACTCTGTAGTTGCTTAAGACATCTTGAATGTTCAAGACACTTGAATGCCTTATCCATACGACGAAAGTTTAGCTCATTGACTCCTAATATATATTTGAGGTATATTTTATATTTGAGGAATGATATATGCTTCTGAAAATCAGACGGGATTTGATTTGAGCTAACACTTCCAGCGAAGATAATGAACAGAGGAAGGTGCAGCAGCAGGGAAGAGAGAGGACAGCTTGGAGCAGTCTGGAACATGAACCTGAAGTCCCAAGAGACAAAGGTGGAACAGGGAAACTTGTAAATGGAAGTGCTCATTTACAGCAACAAACCAGGCTGTGAATGGGTAAGATACAAGAAGCCCTGGGAGGATGCCAGGATAAGGATGAAGAGGGGTGGTGGCCATGGTAAGAAAAGCACAATACAGAAACCTTAAGAATATAGCAGGAAAGAGAGCACTGGGCGAGAAAGGGGCAAGTGACAACAAGGAACACCGAAAAGTGCAAGGCTGTGTGTCTGACACACCAAGGAAGTTGGGATAAAAAGGACAGTGTGTCACATTACATGCCAGACAAAACTACCTAATTAAGTACTTTAAAAACATACAAGCATGCCTACCTACAAAGTGGCTTAATTAAACTGGTGCAAAACTTGGGAGGAAATTACGGTAATTACATAAGACTAGTTATAGGTATTTGTTTATTCCAAAACAATATGGAAATGTCAATATGCAAAGGTTCATCAAATTCAAGTCAAGGTCCATGCCTGATCTGTAACTAACATGATTCTTTTAAAGTGATTTTTCTTAAAACTGGCTTGCTTTTTAAATTGTTTTTTCTCTCTACATAAATCCCAGTTTCAGCTAGAGCTATTGACTTCACGAGCAGCCAGCCAGAGAGTAAAGCTGCCTACAGTCAAAGCTGTGGAAATAGCAAATTTTGAGCCTGCCTCAGAATATACCTTACCTTTTAACTCAGACTTGTTTGATTTATTTTCTCACCAAAATAAAAATGTGGAGCCAAAGAATGCTTCCATTTTTTCAAAGACAGAATAATGGAAAGTGAAGCAAAAGCCAGACATGCTTCACAAAACCAGGACACTAGTCCGTGCACTTTATGTGTGATAACTTAATGGTTAATGTGTTTACCCAGCACAGAGAGGAGCCTGGCTCAGCTCCCTGCTCCTGCCTTGCAGATTCCTAGCTGGAGGGGTGAGTGTCGTAGCGATGCCCTCTGGACTCTGTGTCCTCTGTCTAAGCATTGTAAGTACTTTTCATTCATCGCCTCACACTTTCTCTTTGGTTCAGCTCCTGCTCAACTGTTTTCTGAGAATCAGGACAGCACTGGTTGGACAGACTGAGTCTGTACCTGCAAGATGGCAAGTCCTCATTCTGCATTGAAATCCTATGAATAAAAGACAGGAATGAACCCCCACCTTCAGCATCCTCAGGGAATCTAGCAAGCTTGAGTGAAGTCCTAGATTTAGGTTCAAAAACAAAACTCACAGCACACATTATATTCAGGTCAAATATTATAATGTTCTTAACGGCAGTTTTGGTGAATAAACTATTCCCCAAGGCAGGGGAAGAGATCCCTTTACTGAGCTTTCAAACACTAACATGATGAAATGAAAACAGACTCTGGAGCCTCTTCCCCACAAGTGTGCTGAATTTCACCAAGGTAAATTAGCCCACTGCTGCATCTATCCCAAGTCATCCCACGTTAAGTCAGAGTGTGTCCCGCCTGCACCACTCCACAGGCAGCACCAGGAACAGAGTTGGTGTGCAAGGGCACAGGACCACTTGCTGTGTAGCAAAGCATGAAGCTTTGAGCTTATGTAGCTATGAGAAGGACTGCCTGCATGCCCCTGGCAGGACATGCTGGGAGGGCAGCCAGAGTTGGGCAGAAATACAGTGGGCTTGAGCACAACATCCCGCCGGCAGAACTCCCCTCCCTCCCTCCCTCCCCCCCTTCCCAGAGGCAGTGTAGCATCCCTCTCCGCTGCCCAAGCAGACATCCTTTGCCCAGGCATCGAAGCAAAACATCTTAGTGGGCAAAACATCTCTGTCCCTTCCTGGTGTCTCTCCAGGATGTCCTTAACATCAAGAAGAGCAATGTGAGGGCTGATGAATAGATACGGGGGAGAAATCTGTTGCCAGGGTCCTTCGTTATTCACATGCAGATCATCTTTTTGAAAATGGGCAGTAGTCCATAGGGCATGAGGAGGAAAGCCATGAGAGCAACAGAAAGACCTAACATTTAAAAAAAAAAGAAAAAAAAAAAACCTAGAGTATACATGTGGGTGGCTTTACCTACAAACAGATTCATGTGGTCAGTTCCTAGAAGTGCCTGGCTCATACGAGCACAGAGATTTTTTTACATTATCCCAGAGGACAGATGTGTCACATTACATGCCAGAAAACTACCTAATTAAGGAACACAAAATCCATTTTCAATTCTCCATGCCATGGGCCAAGTTCTTAATTACATTAACACCATCCAATTAAGGTCTCTTCACTCTCCACAAAGAAATCCTAGCTTGATGTGGCCCAGCACCTCATGGTTGTCAGGACCAGAGTCTATCTTTTGAGAATTTTGTTTTTTTCTTACCTTTCCTGATGCAAAGTCTCAGGAGCCGAGTAAAACAAAGCGCAGAAGCATATGAAATGCTCTTTATGCATCAGGATTTATTTCAAGCAATGGCCTTGCCTTTATGCATCACTACCAGTCAATTTCTTTATCACCTTGGGGAGACGAGGTTTGTCCTTTATCTTTGTGCTTCAGCTCTCTGCACATTATTCTTCAGCAAACATTTAAATTCACCATAAATCCACAAGAAACCATTTTTTTTCCTGACAGTAGACCCCTGTGCTTAGCTGCAGTTTACTCTGCCTCTGTGCAATCATTTACTCAGGTTTGAAATTCTTTTCCAGTGTTCCTAGACTTAATTTGAACCTATCGCAGGAGACAGCAAAAATTAGCTTAGAGAAATATTTTTTTTCTGTCAGGTCTCATTCCACTATTTCCTCCCCCATCAATTCTCCAGCCTACTTTATTCCTTTTCTTCCTAAAAGGATTTTCTGCATTGTGATCTCTAATATGTTCATATTCCTGTTTAGGCTATAGCATTCTCGTTGCAAGCAACAGCAGTTTATGTTTTGTGCTTCAGGCATTTCCTAGAGATAAATCATTGTGCAAATTCTCTGCTGGAGTAATGCTGTGGGAATCAGTGAGGCTCTGCTAATTCTTGCTAGTAAATCCTTCGACCTCATGTTTCTAACACTTCATCAACACTAAGTTTATTTTGATATAACTTGAATTTTAAATACATATATACAATTTTTTTTTTATTATGACTATTTTAAATCCTAGGTTCTTCAATTTGGATTACATCAATAAGCAGTTTAACAACGTGGAGAAATTAATAACACTCACCACTGAGGTCCGTTGTCAGGCCACAGACCTCTTGATCTTGATGGATTGCCTAGTGCAGTCTAAATATCCATTATTCATCCATTTATTATCTGGAGATACTTTCTTTTTGGTCAGTATGATGGAATTCTCTGAAACAATTCAACTGGAAGGAAAGTTACCTTGTCAAAAAGTCAGCATCTTAACAGTTGAAAAGAAAATTTGTGATATAAGAACTATTGAATAGGAAGAAAGGGTATTTGAAAAAGTAATATTCACCTGGAATAAGTCAGATACTCAGACAACTAATATGAAGTGGAACATTTATCAGCTGTGCTTGTTCTGGGACAGGTTGGGAGAATATTAAATTGTACTAACTTTAATCGCAGCTAAACACATGATCACACCTCTGTTTTTCCAAAATAATAAGGAAAGTTTGTGCTCATCCACTAAGGAGTGCTTAATTGTTTGTTTAGCCATTTCTATGCAAATAAGCTAAGGGTTTCAATAAACATCAGGACAGAAATGCTTTATTACTGATTGCATTACAAGTATATTACCACTGTCAATCTTTGCGCACACAGCCACATCAATTAATCTTCCAAATTTTTTTCTACCAGTCCTAAGCAAATTCCTGCTTAGTGGTAAATTAAAATTAATGTCCCACGTGGAGCAGAAATTGCCTCCTATTTTAGTGGTAACAGGTATTATTTCAAGTATTCACTAATGTCATTCTACAGTATGTTTCTTCACATAACTTACAAGATTAAGAAAAACAGTTCTCCCACTAGTTAAATTATCAAAATTAAGCATTCATATAAGCCTGGTACTTAATGAAATCTGGCAGCTCAACCACCTCTGCAGAAAAAAGTGAGCCACTAACAACCCATGGGGGTTCATCACACATCACTGGCACTGACGTTGTAGTAATATCTGCTCAAGAATAGATGATTGTATCGAGAAGCCACAACTGCATCCGCAGACAATAGGGTATGACTTTTTTAAAAGCCAGGCACTGACCTTTTAAAAGGGTTAACGCAGTATAAAAAACAGATGAACACTGAATATAAGTATGGCAAAAAGCTCACTGTATCTTGCTTTACATGCCCAGCTCTAAGCACCGACACTTTGCCTGGTACAGAAGAGGAGAGGTCACATCTGGATGGGTGGCAGCACCTGTCCTGCAGAACAGGCACACAAAATTCACTATATTCTTTCATCCCTGGTGAAAAACTCCACAGACAGTCTGTACTGAGTTGAATGTAAAATTTAAGATAGTCTTTCTGGAACCAGCCTCAGCCTTTTGTTTTTCGGAATATAAGGACTTGTTACAGTCTTTTCAATAATCAGGAGGATATGATCACCCCAGGAACAGAAAGACTCCGAAACACTATTTCTTACTCACTTGCTGGCTCATGGATCAGTCTTGATAAAAATATTATAAATTATCTGTATTATTCTTAGGGTATTATTTTGAAAAGCACCCCTTTTCCTGTTGCATACTGTCTCAGTGTGTGATATCCACTAATGTCTTCTACTAAATACCTCTGTTTGTTATCACAGTGTTCCAGTGTTTTACTGGAGGAAACCAGACAGCAGTTTCTAGACTGGTCTTCACAAGTTACATGAAGGCAGCAGCGGTAGCTCGTAAACCCAGTCAGAGGACAGTGATGACCTACCTCCAACCTGTCCCCTGTATTGCTTGTGCAATATAAACAGTTCACAGCTATTTACTACTTCTTTTGAATTATTAGTCATCTTTCAATAGCCCAACACAATGGCTGATTTCACATTTGACTTCTTAGATACCAAAGACTTACATAAAAATCACTCAGTAATGAAGAAAGACGACAAAAAAACGTAAAAACACTCGGGGCCAGTTCCTGCTCTGAGCCAACATTGCTACCTCACTGGCAAGAGACAGCATTACTCTGGATTGAGCCCAGCGCTTGTAGCAAAAAAAAATAGACTTCAAATAAAATGTGTTCTCACCTTTAACAAATATGTATCTACAGCTATGCTGAACTTTGCCAAGGGCTTCCCTCGGTGAAATATTGATTTTTCATTCCATCTTCTAGCAGCAGCAGGGATTTCTAAATCCCACAGCGCTCTGAGAACAAGACTTCTGGAGTTAATGTCACAATATCACCTCCTCGCAGTATGGTAATTTTCCCAGAGAAAGAACGTTCTCCTTTCCTTTATTGATGCCTTCCACTTTGTTTTTCCTGCTTTGCTGAAATCAACATTATTTTGACACTCATATATGCAGACCTTAGAACAATATTATTATTTATATAGTAATATTTGCATGCTGGGGAGCCCTTCCCTTAAAAACATTTCAAAAAGACTCCATTCTTCATAAACCTGTACAAATTATATGATGTTTAGGCCATTGTGTCCAAACACAATATTGGTTTTTTTTCCCCTGGTTCTTTGTAAGGCTGATTCTGTTGGGCTGAAAGCTTCTTCCTCCTGACGTTAGTCTTTCAGCCATTACTTTCACTCCCCTTTTTTCTTGAACCAAACCCAAGGATTATGTGATGAAATTGCTCAGCAGCAAAGTGAAAATCCATAAAAGATCACACTGTTTCACGTAGGTAACTATCCCATCAGTGCAAGACAACACTGGGGCTGAGAACTGAAGTCAGATCTGGGTCACTTCTCCATATTCCTAAGCCCTCAGTTATGTTCCCAGGATGAACTGGTTTCTGTCAAAAGGAAGCTCCAGTCCTGAACAGCAAGTCTGTCACAGGGCCCTGACAAAGGGGAAAAGTATGAGATGCTGAGGAGAAAACCATCACTGATGATGAGAAAAAACACAGGAGGACAAGGGGCAGGAGGGAGGGAGGTGCGAGCACACAGGAAAAGTGCTGAAAACAAGCAGAAAGGAGAGAGCTATTTCCAAGAAAAGTGAACAAGTGCAAAACCAAAGGGACAACACAGAGGGCAGGTGAAAGCAAAACTGCAGAACAAAAGGCCTGTGAAACAAAAGGCTTCAAAGGCAGTTGGTAGCCATGAGGGAGGAGGAAGAACCTTCTAGCCACCCCTCTCTCACTTCTGGGTCAGCATAATCTACAAATGTTACAGTTTGGTTCTTAATTACCAAGCACTTTTTGCCTTGGAGGTTTTATTTTTTCCTAGAATTGAAAGATCATTGCCTTGATAATTTTATTTCAGTATGGTTCCTACTTAATTAGACACACACAGGTGTGCACATGTGAAAAAATGTGCCAGCAAAAGGGAGAAAAACAACCTAAATTATCCACTTACCCACAGTGAGGGGAAAAAGACTTATTTTTCCTCCCTTTTCTCAGAAGTAGTGAGAAAGATCCTGAATGACACACCTTCCTCCTTGGGGATGTCCTGTTGGCTGTCAGATTTCCCGGAGCCAGAAGGAGCAGGCGAAGCAGGCTGAACTGCGTGGCGTGGTGTTTGTGGATTACTGCACACAGTCACCAAGCCTGTCCTGGGAAGTCTGCTGGGAATCTGCAGCTTGGCTATCTGCACATGTGCAGATGAACCAGAAAAAAAAAAAAAAAAAGAAGCAGGCAGGGATTTTTCATCCAGAGTACACTTTCACAAAGTGCAAAGCCATTTAGTGTTACTGTTGTTCTAAGAACACCTTCCAGAATTACTGCTTAGCATAAAACATGAAATGTCTTTTTGCAGCCATATTAATGAACACACTCCCTGGCTTGAAGAGTTTACAATCTGAACCAAGATGGAGAATCAGACACAATATGACATAACTTAGTGAGAACTGAATCTTAACACTGTGCATTATTTTTGTGACTTTCAGACTCCACTGGAACTTGTAAAGTATAAAACTGGGAGAATCAAGACCCATCGTTTCAGGTCAGTAAACAACAGTAACAAACATGAGTCAAATTGCAAAGGATTAGGATTTTTCATGGGATTCCTCCAAAGGGCTAGCAAGTTGGTCAAGCATGATTTCCCCTTCATAAATCCATATTGACTTCACCCAGTCACCTTCTTGTCCCCAATATGTTTGGAAATGGTTTCCAGAAATTAGTTGCTCCATCATCTTCACAAGGATCAAGGTGAAGCTGACCGGCATACAGTTACATCAGTCCTCATTCTTGTCCTTATTGAAGATATTTGATTTCTTCCAGACCTTAGCAACCTCCCCAGATCACCATCATCTTTCAAAAGTAATTCAGAGTGCCCTTGCAAAAACATGTCAGCTCCCTCTGCACCTATGGAGCATTAAGCCATGTGGAACTAAGTATCTCCAGCTTGTTTAAATGTTCCCTAACTTGATCTTCCTCCACCAAGGGTAGGTCTTCCTCCAGACTTTCCCTCAGGTCTCAGGGACCTGGAATGCCTGATGGTCAGTCTTATCAGTAAAGATCAAGATGGAGAAGGCATTCAGTACTTCTACCTTTTTCCTGTCTTTTGTCACCAGATTCCCTGCCTATTCAGCAGCTGTCCCACATTTTCCCTAGTCTTCCTTTTGCTACTTGTAGAAGCCTTTCTTGATGTCCTCCACATCCCTTGCCAAATTCAACTCTGAATGGATTTTGGTTTTCCCAGTCCCAATGTTATGTGCTGTATTCTTCCTGGTTCACCTGCCCCTGGTTCTGCATCTTGTATGCTATGCTTCTTTTTATGTCTGAGTTTTGTCAGGAGTTCCTTGTTCATCCAGGCAGACCTCCTGCCTTTTTTACTTGATTTCTTCTACTCTGAGATGGACCGTTCTTGAGCTTAGAGGAGGAGATCCTTGAATATCAACCAACTTGCTTGAACATTTCTTCTCTCTGTGATGGTATGCCATGGAATTCCTCTAGGCCAGTTCAATGAACAAGTCACAGTCTGCTCTCCTGACACCAAGGGCTGTGATCCTCCTGGTGGCTTTGCTCCCTCCTCTCAGGATTCTGAATTCCACTATCTCATCGTCACTGCAGTCAAGACCATCCTCAAACTTCATGTGGTCATGACAGTCATGGAAAGGAATTAACTTTGCCTTCTTCAGGTGGCCTACCCAGACTGAGCTCAGAGAACTCCTTTAACCACATTGCAGCCCAAAATCTTTGTGCTTCGGTAAGTTTCGCCACAGGAATACTTGAGAATTGCATATCTCCATTGCCATTTCCATTCAAGCAGCACTCCTTTTCTGTGCTAATGGATACTGCTGTTTAGATCACTGGATGATACAAGTATGAGCTGACTCACATTTGTGATTGATCTGCATCTCCTGGGTGAAGTAGAAAGAGTCATCATCACCTCAAGCATTCCTAGAAACACACAGGCAGATTTTTCTTCAAGCATTAAGGAAAAATTCTGCCTTTGAACAGAGCAGTGATCACAGACAAAACCTGAAATAATGTTTACACCTGAGAAAAACCGTGAGGTATGCATTTTCAAAGCATTGATTTCTCAATATCTAATTCTTACATCTGTTTACTCTCTACATACACACTATAGGAAAAAGCTTTTGTGGCTTGGTACTATCTATTCCGTCACAGGACACTCAGAAGGTCCCTCACAGGGACATCCCTTCCTAAATTCAGACACTGTAATACGCTGCAGCAAGTAGAACTGTCTCAAAGCAACTCCTGAATTTGGTAAGTTGTCATAGTTCAGCCCCGATTGGGACCAGACTATGTAATCTCTCTCTCACTCCCCCCACCTTCTGAGAGAACAGGGGGAGATAATATAAGAAAAATGGCTCGAGGTTTGAGATAAAGATGGGGAGAAAATCCTTAAAGCTACGGTTACAGGCAAAACAGACTCGACTTGGGGAAAACTATTCATTTATTACTAAAACCAGCAGGATAATGAGACAGAGAACAAGATAACCTCCCCCCACCCTTCCCTCTTCCTGAGCTTAATATTATCTCTACTACCTTCCCCCCCGAGTGGCACAGGGGGGAAGAGGGAACGGGGGTTGCGATCAGCTCATCACGCATTGTTTTATGCCGCTGCTTCATCATCGGGGGAAGAACTCTTCACATTCCTCCCCTGCTCCATCGTGGGGTCCCACCCCTACGCCACAGTCCTTTGTGAAACTGCTCCAGCGTGGGTCATCTCTTCCACGGGGTGCAGTCCCTCCAGAACAGCTGCCCCAGCGGGCCCTCCCCAGGCCACAGCCTCCTTCAGGCATCCGCCTGCCCCGACGTGGGGTCCTCCACGGGCTGCAGGTGGATCTCTGCTCCTCCATGGACCTCCATGGGCTCCAGGGGGACAATCCGCTCCACCATGGTCATCACCACAGGTTGCAGGGGAATTTTGGCCAGGAGCCTCCTCCCCCTCTTTCTTCACTGACCTTGGCGTCTGCAGCTGTTCCTCTCACAAGAAAAGTTCTTCACAACAGGCTGGCAGACGCCTCTCAGAATCTCTTCACATCATCCATCTCATCTCCTCTCCACCTCTTGCAGCCAGGCCGGGCTGAGTTGGGCCCAGTCGGCCGCCTGGCGAGAGGCCAGAGGGTGAGGCCTGCAAGGCCCATGTGGCCTGCACCTTCCCCTCTGCGCCTCTGCCCCCGCTCATCTTCTTCACATCTTCTCTTCTCTTTTTTTTTCTGTTTTCCCCTTCTTAAATACATTATCGCAGAGGCGTTATCATGGAACATTCTGCTCCCAATCAGCTCAGCCTTGCCCAGCAGCAGGTCCGCCCTAGGCCCGGCCAAGTCCACTGAACAAAGGGGAGCAACTTCTAGCAGTTTCCTACAGAAGCTGCCACCTTAGGCCCCCCTCACCAAACAAAACCACAACACAAGCCTTTCCAGCAGATAAGGCTAAAGGAATCGATATGTAAGGAGGTAAAAATCTCAAAGTGTAAAAAGGATGGAAAAAATAAGCAAAGTGAAAAAGCTATATCCTTTCTCAACCAGCATTACCATAATGTTACTGTAGGTTCCTCATTGCTCTGGAAAGTACCTGCCTTGTTATATACAGTTTTATAGAATAAAGCACAATGTTCCATAGGCTATACACCTTGTGGTCTTCCGACAAATCCACCTACAAGAACAGCATTAATAATACCTTGCATTTGGCAGCGTGGCCACCTTTGCATGATCAGTACACAGGAAATGCAAGCTCCCACTGGCAAGTATGGCAAAGTGCAGGCATATACATGCCACAAATATGGATCACACAGAGCTGTCTGAAATCATGACCAAATCACACTCTCTCTCTTTGTTGCTCCTGCCTTGAAGTACAATTAAGTACCAAAAATTGTCTTGAACAACCTACAGTAGACTTTTTGTGCTTAGAAATATGTAGGGGAATAATTATCTCTTCAGTAGTTCCAACATCTTTTCCCAAATTCTTTTAACAGTTTATTCTAATATGAACAACCTGCTACCACAATCATTTTTATTTGCTTACAAAAAGAACAGCTAGTACTTTGAAAATGGTATTAAGCTGAGGAGAAGAAACTTTTACCCTGCACAGAGGCTAACGATGTGCGAGAAAGGGTTTGCTGTGGACCAGCTGGAGCACAGACAGTGAAGGAGCCCAGTGAGGGACTTCTGCTGGATCCATGAGATCTCAGTGAGTGCTGGAGAGCAAATACTGTGATAGCTTCACAGCAATCCAGTGAACAGGGATACTTTGAGCTTCATGCTCCTAAACTAGAAATTCCTTCCTCCTGAGCTAGAGTTAAATATTTGGAAAAGATTTATGAGATCTGAGCAGGTCAAAGGGAACAGGAAGAAATAATTTCTCTCCCACCAAATGAACTTTCTTGGCTGTTTCATGGGACCATTATGTTACAAAAGTTTATGGTTAAGTTTTATAGCACAATTTCTTGGAGATATATAAAGATTCTCAGGTTTTTTACAGCAATTTTAGTCATTCAGCTGACTGCAGGAAGCATTAAAAATATGTAGAAAATAATGTGATGAGCACAGAGATGATCTGTGTTCTGCTCAGCTAAAAAGACTGCTTTCCAATTAGGGCAGAACCGCTCTTGCTGGGACCCATGCCAATAAATTACAGAGAAGATCTGCTATATATGAGGAGACATCTTTTGCCCTTTTCATTTCCAGTTGTGAAATGTTGCCTTTCTTGAATCAGATTTCTTCTGATATGGCAGTGATACTTGTCTTTATGGGGAAACATGTCCATGACAACTCAGAAACTTGAAACACAAAGGGTCAGTCAGGTCTATTCCACATGTGATTTTAACGACAATGTGCGATTTGGATCTTTAGAACTACCAGATTCCTACTTTTTACGAAGCATAAGTATAGGATAGAAGCAATTGTGAGTGGTGTATCAGTTCAAAACAGTGTGCAGTAAGTGGCATCCTGCAAATCAGTTGTTATGGTAATTCACTATCAGATGATGAAAAGCCCACTGAAAGAATTTTCTATTCCTCCTGACTGATGCGATTTCTTTAAATTAAAAAAAAAAAAACAAAACCAAAGAAACAGAGACAAAGAGGGGTATGTTTTCTAATCACAGAATTGCTTTATGTTCCAACTGCAGCTTCATATCAGTTGGCAATTTGAAACTCTAGACATGTTATTTCATTTCACTGCAGGGCATGGCAGAGTTCATATACTTTTGACTATGAACAAACTGGTAAAGTTCTCTGGCTATTAGTGCAGAAGAAAGAAAATCTCTGTGCAGGCACCATCTATTTGTCGACAAGGGATAAAGAAATCTACTTATTATTTTAGACTGACACAAGTGGATCTTTTCATAAGCTTTTTCTATATCACTCAAAAGCTTTATTGTTGACTTGCATCAATTTTGAAAAACTAAAGCAGATAATTACTTAATTGAAAAAAAAAATCCAATGTCTATATGTTTTAAAATCTTCCAGCGCATTAAAAAACTAATGTGATATTTGTAAGAAGCCTGATCCAAAGCCCATTGAAGTCAGTACGAATCTTTCCATCAAATGCAGTGGGCTTGGATCAGGCCCTTGGTGTAAAAACATAGAATTCAGAAGGAAGATGATCAAATAATGTATTAGCCTGATCTAGGAAAATTAATCTATAATTTCCAGTGTGTTTTACTGATACTGAGAAGTAATCTCAGACTCCCCTCTCTGCCACACCATTTAATTGTGTATGTTGTGAATCCTCAAGCATCTACCTGAATACATCACGCAGCCACATATTCCACTCTTCTTCAGGCATCCAAGCAAATTAATTCCTTGCCTGGCCATTTTGTATTTCAGTTGTTTTGCTGCTTTTTGCAGGATAGGAAAAGATTAAATTTTCTGAAGTCAGTGCAGTGCCTCAGTTCCTCATTGCTCTCTTCAGTTCTTTCTGCACACCAACTAGCCACAGGCTACTTCCTTGCCACTGGTCAAAATCTGAGGTTTATTGCACAACCCCCTGGCTGTGATCTCCAACACACTGCTCAGTACCCTGAGATACCCAAACTGTCAGGAATAGCTGGAAGCTGTAGAGAAAGTGTCGTTACTTCTGGTGATATAGTTGGAATTTCTAAAACAAAAATGTGGTTTTGCATCACTTGGACACCTAGAAGTTCAGAAGGCTTTGAGTACATCACACATGCGAAGCACTCTTGTAGGATGATGTCTCATCCATTTAACTAGGTTACATGGCACTGGGTAATACTTTTCCTGGAACTCCAAGCACAGCCCCTCATCCTTCCACAATTCCTTTCTTCAGAATGAATGGAATGGAGAGGGTCTAGTAACTCCAGGGTAAAAAATAGATTAACAGATAGATCCTCTAGATACTATCCCTTACAAAGGACTTGGAACTGTAGGGACCCTGCAGTAGCTTAGTGTAGACTCCCAGTGTGCTCTGTGGCTAGAAGACCTTGTCATGATGGTCTCCTTCACCTCACAGAATCATCCTGGGGAACTGCTGAGCTTCTTAATACTGCAATCTTCCCAGCTCTGCTAAACAGTGCAGTCGTCTTCCGCCCTCTGTGCTTGGGATACACTGACAAGAAGGCAGGTTAAAGTTGTGTGTGCATGTATATATGTACCCTTCCAAATTTGCATGGTTCCTGATGCTTCTTGCAGCCTGTGAGGGTGCTTTCATTCGTGCTTTGAATATCAAAAGACCCTTCTGCCTCTTCCTGCATATTTCCCTAAGAAAGGAACACAGGCTGCAACTACAAAACATTCATGTGCCACATATGCATGTTCTTCCCTCTGGTTAAGAGTATGTTTAAGTGGGCAGAATTCCCCCTCTGCCTGAGGGGAAATTGAAGAGAGACAGCTGATCTGCAGGCAGCTTGTCTTCTCTGCACAGCACAGGCTCCCCAGGTATACAAGAGCATCACTACTCCCCCAGGGATGGGAGCCACCGGGGACCACAGGGTGGGTAGGGCAGAACCTCCACCAGCTGCGGCCCGTCCCGCAGTACCTGAGTGAGGTGATCAGGACAGACCATGAGATGGTGGCCAGTCCAACCAAAAGTGCAGATTATAAAGCAGTATCATGGTGATGGGGCAGGTCTGAGATCGAACTGGGAAGTCAATCTGCATGTTAGTGTTAGGATCAGGACCAGTGATCACCAGGCGGGGCCATAGCGATGAGGCAGGGCCAAGGTTAAGCCAGGAAATCAGTCTGTGAGTTGAGGTTGGCATCGAGGGCCTGCCGTGGGCTTGCATTTATATACATTGATGAGATCCCCCATGAGCCTTCTTTTCTCCAGGCTGAAAAGTCCCAGCTGTCTCAGCCTTTCTTCATATGTGAAGTGCTCCAATCCCTTCATCATCGTCATGGCCCTTCACTGGAGTCTCTCCAGTATGTCAATGTCTCTTACATCGGGGAGCCCAGCACTCCAGCTGTGGCCTCATCAGTGCTGAGTAGAAGTTATCAGTGACAGCAGTGAAAATTGACCATGTGGCTGGAAAACAGCTTTCTTCTAACTTTGATTCACGTTAAATGACTGAGTTCAGCACCTTCAGATTGTCTATTGCAATATAATTACTGTATTACAGAAGTTGCCCATGTGTGTTGCACAACGGAGTGTCCCAAGCCTTAGCATGCCCTTAGCTTGTTCTACTAACACGTTTCTTCTTGTTCTCCTGACAAGTCTACTCTGAATACTATGGCTTTCATCTCAGTTCTCCTATTTGCCTTAAGCTGAAAACACTGATGGTTTATTGTTGCTGACTCCAGAGCTAAATGAGCTTTTTCTGCAATGTGTCTGGTTGAGCTAATGTAATAGCAATACATTAAGCATGGGTTTTTACCTATGAAATGATGTACTGCTAGAACAGTTTTATTGTTTTTCAATTTTAATTGTTTGAATTTGCTTCGAATTTCTGAACGTTTTATATGTATTATGCGCTAAATGCAAACATCCTGCTCTCAGAAGACCTGTTTGATAGAATTCTGGACGGATGTTCAACAGAAAGTTCTTATTGTTCAATAGTATTATTAAAGGCTTTGAATGTTATTTCTGTAAACACCATTTTAATCAGGTAGCGGAAAGGGTGCTGTTAAAAGAGCTTGGGGAATTCAGAGTGAGGCTTTCAGATGTCCATAAGCTGCGTGTGCTTTTAGCTGAATTGTCTTCACGCAGCATAACTGTGGAAGGACCCAGCCTCTAGCCCTTATTCCCCAAAAATGCAATCACATATTGTTCTTCAGAAAATGAAAGCATGCAGATACTAAGAAAAAAAAAGGCTCTGAAATCAGAGTAAGTTGCATGAGCACACTAATGAACATCCTCTCTAGAAAAGTGGCCTTGTCCCTCTGAGACATTCAGTAGCTCAAAGCAACAGCAGCGGACGCCAGTTTTCTTGGAAGTAACAGACTAGGAAACCATTAAACTGGGCAGATATCAAGGGAAATGTTTTGTTTGCTTGTTCATTTAGCCACTCTATCTTTTAAAAATATTATCTTTTCACCGCTTCCCTTTTTTTTCGTTTGATTTTCCATGAATTCTGCTTAAATTTGTCTTTTCTTTTTGCTGTTCACCAAATGACCCATATTTCCTTGTTTTTCTAAACAGATCTTCTGCATTTTTAAGTAGTATGGTTGCAGGCAAAAATACTGGCTACATTTACTACATGCTTTACTGGTGTGACTAACAAACATACATCATACCATCTTCTTGGAGAGAGAGCACCAAAGTCTCTCCAGGTGCTGCTGCTGGTACAGATGTGGTTATATCGGAACAGTACTGCCCTCTTTGGAAAAAGCGGTGCCTGGAATGAACAAAACAGCACCAGAGTGTCTTTGAACTACGCTCCTTGCAAACGCTTTCCTTCATGCATGACACGAGCAAACCTGCAATGACAGCAGACTCCTTGAGGAGGGTTGGCCCGTGCAGGATCAGATCCATTGACTTTTCCAGCAACACCAGGCTCTGAGCACTGTAACCTTTCTCCGATATCACAGTTCAGGATCGGCAGGCAGAGATGGAGGTGTAGCTAAGCATGCAACACTATTAATGAATCTCATCAAAAGGAGATCACAAAATCCTCAAGCTGCATAAATCTCTAGAGGCTATCTACAGCTAATTTTCTCAGCCGTGTTGTTTCTCCAAGCTCCCTGTAATAATGAACAGCACTTACACCTTTTAAACACCATATTGTGTAAATTATAAGTGACACATAACCCTCCCAGCAAGCCAAGGAAAATGACAGCATTAAATTCCCAACAGCTATCAGAATACATTAACAATTTTAGAAGAAAATTACTTTTGAGAAGACAAATTTTAAATGAATAAACATGAATCTACAAGGTTTCAGCAGAGCATGGGATTCATCTGCAGCATTTTGCTTCGGGGTCACATAACTCCATCCAAACCAAAGCAAAAACACCCTTGATTAGAAAGATATGCACGGTTACAGCGAGTTAATCTCAGCTCTGATCACAAATTTGTCAAAACTCAGCAGCTTTAGCTCAGAAGGGATTTATGCTGGACTGAAGCTGAAGAACTTATCAGCCCCTATCACAGAAAGCAGCTTTTGCAAACCACAGAGGGAGAGATGGAATAATTGGGGCTATAGCTTCAGTCAGCTTGGCTATAGTATCCCTTCAGCGGCTGCTCCCTTCTGTGCACTGCACTTGTCGGTGTCAGGCCACGGCCTTTCAAGCGACCAGCTTTGCTGCAATAATGTGGTCTAGGTCATAAGCATCTGTCTGTCTGGGGCTTGAGCTTGGCAAAGGAACAGCAGTAAATAACCTGGCACCTAGGAGATGGCAGCACAGCCGGCCAGGTGGCTCCGAGCCAGCAGAAAGGAGCAGACGTGTGCTCAGCTCCAGTTGGGATGCTGTGGACTGCTCCTCTGTTTTCCCTCATAGGTGTTAGTTGCTTCTGTATCTCCTTTTGTTACCAGCGTTGGTGGTTTGGGGAATTTCACACTGCACTGCAGAGGGGCTTGTGGCCGCTCAGGTTTGTTGTCAGGCTGATGAGAGTCACCAGCTCCCTCTGTCAGCAATGTGCAGTGATGAGGTGCCGTGCTGCCTACATTGCCCCCCCCAGCAGTGCATTCAGCACGACCAAGGACTGCACTGCGTGCACATCCTAGGTGTGGTATAGGCAATCGCTGGAGCAGCTCCAAGGGTCACTTGCAAAGGCTGTCACTCCCAGCAACCTTTGGGCTGGGAGCTGAATTTCAGGAGGACACAGATGATGTCTCAAGCCAGCATAGGTCCCTTAGCTCTCTAATTTCAGTCTAATGCCGTGTTTCTAAGTTGCACACCTCCAAATCTGCCCCTGAACCTTTTGAGCAATGCAACAAGTGAAGCTTGCTGAATCAGCATCTCTGGGAGAGAAGAGTTATGCAGAAAAGGTTTCAGAGCTGCCAAATTTTCAAGCAGTGGCATGGCACATAAAGCAGAAGGCACTGACATAACATGCAAGCAGCAGGCTGCAAGGCACTGGAGATCACTGTACAATCTATGAGGACAGCAAAGGGCATGTAAGCAGCACAGAAAAGTGAAAAGTACCATGACTATTGGAATAAATACAAATATGTCCCCTGAGAAAGCATGTTTTTGTACAAAGAAACAGATAAAAAGTGAGGTGATTCACTATTCATGCAGAGGACAAAACACAGCCCTGGCAGTGTTGATAGACTAAGCAGAGACCAAGGTCATTTGCTGTGTAACTCATATTCATATCAAAACAAGTATGGTGCAGAACAGAGGATATTTGCGTAAGTAGTGAAAAACTACATTTCCCATATTGGTGTAATAAATACTCAGAGCTCAATTAATTAAAATCGAGACTTAAGAAAATGAGGGTTTGAAATGCTCTCATTGAAAAAGAAGCTGCAAATGCAGATTAAGCTGATTCCACAGAAGGCAATGCTGTAGAGAGAGAGAAATTCAGATGTTCAGATGGATGCATAACTTCTTGCAACAGGAATGTAAGTTAGCCAGAGCTTTGGAACATATCTCCCCAAAATAAACTCTCCAACCGAGAGTACAAAGATTTTTAAATCAATTCAGGGATTTTCTGAATTGCAGCAAACTGCCCAAATTGAGGAATTTTCTCTTTTGAGGAATTTTCTCTTTCTGTCACCAGTGAGACAGGCAACACCTGGAGTAGTAAACAGGGTAGGCACAGACCTCTCTCTGCTCCTAAAGCCAATTGGTATGGTACAGATCACATTCACAGGGCAACTCTCTCTCTCTAAGTAGGGTATCCATATCCAAATTGCCTAACCAGGAATGGTCCCTTGGTTCTTTGGTCCTGGGGATCCTTGCAACTGCCATGCCTCTCACAGCCTCAGCCTCTGCATGTCCTTCTTTCCCTTTTCTTGGAAGGATCCCTCTCTTTGGTCTTTCTCTCCTTGAGCATGTCTCACTGCTCCCAAGGGAAGAAGCAACCGACCGCCCCAGCATGGACCCTCCACGGGCCACAGCCTCCTTCAGGCATCTGCCTGCCCCGGTGTGGGGTCCTCCCCAGACTGCAGGTGGATCTCTGCTCCTCCGTGGGCCTCCGTGGGCTGCAGGGGGACAGCCTGCTTCATCAAGGGCTGCACTACGGGCTGCAGGGGAATCTCTGCAGGATATGAAAATGGGAGGTAGGGGAGGGCGGGGCGGGAGGCAAAATCCAAGCTTAGTTAGATCAAACCAGAGATATGCACTTATAAACTTATAATTCCTTTCTCCTGAATGTGAATGTGGTTACAGAAAATGAGTCAGTCTCAGTGATAATATCATTGGATATTAATCCTTGGAATATGGCAAATGGAGACAACCTGCAACAAATACTGTAAGAGGAGTAGCAAATTTGGTACTGAGAAACGAACAGCAGCTCTGAGACTTCAGATCAACAAAGGTAAATCCAATGACATGTTTGTAAACTGATAAGAAGACCAATGTAAGCATATCTAGCAGTTAATAAGCATAAATATCTGCAAGACAGGCAATGTATGTCCTTAACAGCATTCATTGCTGTTAATAGCTTGATGAAGAGAGAAATCCTCCTGGCTCCCAACAACTCCAAAGATTTATGAGGATCATTATTAGGCCTATGAATATAAGGCATTTGAAAGTGAGAACTGGAAAAACACTAACAAAGTAGTGAGAGACAGATGAATGCTTCTGAAAAAAAAAGAATATTGGCTACATTCAGAGAGAAAGATGCATGGAAAATTATTTAATCATCAGCCAACAAGTTTATCCCCAATAATTCTCAAGTAAACAAAGTTGCTATTGGATAAGAATAAAACACTATCATATAGACAAAGAACTGGAGAGGAAATGCAGTTGCAATAAGAAATTTTCATAGTGGAGGGTGACTCTTAATTAAGCCCCTTAGGGATCTCTGCTTTGGTCTGTGCTGTTCAGTATCTTCTTAAATGATCTTGAGAAAAGGATGAATAGAAAAGTTAAAGCATTTGCTCATGGTAAGCTTTCAGAATAGTTAAGATGAAAGTTGGTTGTGAAAAACTGCAGAAGGACCTTGTAGAATGGACAATAAATATGGGCAAGTAAAATTCAGTAAAGGTA
>WHYT01014611.1:70372-121269 GCA_009806455.1 Tetrax tetrax
GGCATTTGAAAGTGAGAACTGGAAAAACACTAACAAAGTAGTGAGAGACAGATGAATGCTTCTGAAAAAAAAAGAATATTGGCTACATTCAGAGAGAAAGATGCATGGAAAATTATTTAATCATCAACCAACAAGTTTATCCCCAATAACTCTCAAGTAAACAAAGTTGCTATTGGATAAGAATAAAACACTATCACATAGACAAAGAACTGGTTAAAAGAGAGGAAATGCAGTTGCAATAAGAAATTTTCATAGTGGAGGGTGACTCTTAATTAAGCCCCTTAGGGATCTCTGCTGTGGTCTGTGCTGTTCAGTATCTTCTTAAATGATCTTGAGAAAAGGATGAATAGAAAAGTTAAAGCATTTGCTCATGGTAAGCTTTCAGAATAGTTAAGATGAAAGTTGGTTGTGAAAAACTGCAGAAGGACCTTGTAGAATGGACAATAAATATGGGCAAGTAAAATTCAGTAAAGGTACATGTAAAGGGATTTAAAAGATTTTAAACAAACCCAGCTTTACCTGCAAAGTGATGGACTCTGATTTGACTATTATCTTTTAGAAAGAAGATCTCAAGTTAGAGTGGGTATTATTAAAACATCATTTCCACACATAGTCTTTGTATAAATTAGGTGTCAATGACTGTTAGGAAAGGAACAGAGAACAAGACAAAGCCACTATGAAAATCTTTCTGCATCGATATCTTCATTATTGTAATTTGTGTTTCTCAACTCAACTCAAAACATGAACAAGGAAAGATGCAGAGAATAACCACAAAGATGATCGAGGGATGACCATGCTTCTGTATAATAAACTGTTGAATAAATGCAGGTACTTCTGCTTGGAGAAGAGATGACTGAGGAAGATATGACAGGTGTCTTTAAGATCTCAAGTGGCAGGGAGAACATGGCTGCACAGCAGCTGTATTTCCAACTGATGAGCTGAAAGGCTTGGGATGAATTCAGCAAGCAGCGCTTTGCGCTGTGGCTGAGCTGTGGAACTTCACTGGCAGCTCCTTGTTCATTATTGCTCGCAGGATCTCTGCATTTTCTCCTATCTCTTGCCTCAGTGCTTTGGCTAAGGATCCCTTACATGTGCTCTGGGGACTCCAGCTGGCACAGCCAGCATAGGAGAGAACAGAAATATTCTAATACATACCAATAACAAGCCTAGGCTCCTGGTACAGATGGTATCTACTCCTTTCATTGAACTAAGCATTTCTCAAGATTTGGACTTGAAAGATAAGTGACCCATGTGCATAGAAATGAATGATCAAGATAATCCCAAAGGGACCAATAGAAACCCATATGTCAAAGCAGGCACCAAAGAACTTCTCATATTCATTACCCTCTTGTCATTCCTTCTCTCATAATGAACACAGGTAGTATCTGAACACTGACACCTAGAAAAGTTATTTAACTTTTTTTTTTCCCCCAGAAAATTGTCAGGAAACATTGTCTTCTCTTTTCCTAGAGCATTCCAAGTGCTGTTGTAGGGTTCAACCCCAAACACATCCAAACACATTTCATTCCTCCTGGCTTGGGGAATGAAATCATCCATTGTTTCCGTAGCAACAGTAAGCACTAGGAAAAGCAGGAAATTAAAACAATGATGCCTTCTGAGGTCTTAGCATTTTGCTTGAGAATGGGGATCTCAAATAAATTCCTCATGTCAGAAAGATCTCAAATTCAGTGTTACCCCTTCAATCAGCAAACAGCAAGCTACCCAGCTCACTGGCTCCGTATTACTTTGGTGGTTTAGGTACAGCTCTGATAACCCTTAAACTACAGTCTATATGGAGGTGCACATTAGATCAGTGTCTGCTTTTTCTTATTAAAAAAAAACAAAACCAACAAAAAACTATGCTAAAGTAATGAAGAAAAATTAAATTCAGTTTAGATACAAGTTGGTATCCAAAAACCACAATAGTTGGATCACACTTGATTTCACTGATAGCCAGAGGTTTTTACATGCTAACCTAGAGGAATCATTAAGGAAATTAGATATTCTTTAAAATGTCTGGAGAATATATGTGCTTACATAAACACAGTACATGCTGTCCCCTAAATTGCTAGTTGCTATTATTAAATAATCTACTTACAGTTTTGTACTTGCTGGCCAAAAATTTTCATTTACTATCTACACAATAGGAATCTTTGAAAATTAATAGGATTCTTCTTGTCCTAATACCATTATGAAAGTCACACACCACAAACATCTATCCCATTTTTTAATTTGTACCACAAGGCTATATTGGAGTGCTATAGATCAGATGTAAAGACAAACATACTGATCAAGACAGAGGCCAAATGTACTTTCTATAAGAAATTGTATAAAGGTAATGAAGACTTACCCACACAGAAGGGATTTGTTTAACATTTTGGCTCAAGAATTCAGGACTTGAAAGGACCTCCGTGGTCAGTTTCTGCAGCTATAGGTAGCTACATCATATAATTCTTTAGAGGAATTTAAGAAGCTAACACAGGACTGACACAACCAGGAATCAGTTCAGCTGCTTCTCTCACATGCATTGAGAGTGATATGAGTGCCTAGTGTGTGGTCTCAGCTCCTGTGACAGAAGGGCACAGATCTGCCAGGTCAATAAGGATGTCCCAGATATTGTAGAGCATTTTCACTGTATTGTGCACTTGAATGTAAGTGCCAGCCTTCAGGAGACTCCAAAAGACTTGCATAAGCTCCCATTTGGAATTAGTGGAACTCTAAACACTCGAGGCTATGGCATGATTCAGCTGACCATCACTAGGACTCTGCCTGTTTGCTCAAACTAAGGTATCTAGCACTTTTTGAGATGCCATACAGCATCGGGTATGTATTAATGGGATTCACAATAAATTCTTATCTTACCAGAGGCTAGATGAGATAGCCTACAGCATCCTAAATAGCTGTAGATCATTTTTGGCAATTAAGTTGAGTCCTACATGTCTGCTTTAGGGTGAGCTGAGCTGGTCTCTAGGTGCTATTGACTATAACAAAAGCTTAAAAATCGGTTACCTGTGTAAGCACCTATATGTAGACAGCTAAATTTGGTATCGTTATTTCACACTGCGTCTTGCCCCAGGTTTCAATACCCTCAGAGATCTGCTGTTCCCATCCAGCATTAAGTTCTCCTCTCCACACTGCAGTTCCTCATCAGATCCATCTCCTCTTTCCTCTCCACTCAGTTTTTCATCATCAGTCCCTAGCTCCTGTCTCTCCTCTCTTCTTCAAATCCCCATCACAGATTTTCTGTCTCCGAAATCAATCTTGCTAACCTGCTTGTCTCCCTTTTCCCAAATCCAAGCCAGTTTCTGTTCCCTTTGCATTCAAATAAGGTACACTGCAGAAAAAAGCACCTGGAGATCTGTAAGGATACAGGAAAGGCAGCCCTCCCCCCATTTCCCATCACTGTCTGGGGGGCTAGGAGGGGAAGCAGGCAAGGCAGCTGCTCTGCTTAGCATACAAGGGAACTGCAGAGATTTATGGAAGTCTAAACTATGATTAACATTTAACGAGCATGAGCAAATGGTAAAAACTTAATCAAATTTGGACACATACTAATGGGAAAGTGCAAAGTTCACACCTGGCATAGAAGGTACGCTTTAGCAGATGTGATGCCTTTGCCTCAGAATATAAAGGCACTAGAGCTTTTCAAAGAAAAGTAATGAACTGTTGTTTGTACAAAATCTTTTTTTTTTTTTCCCAGTGTTGCTATCAAGGACATATCGACTTAAACTGTCCAGAGGCACTCAATTAAAGAAGGTGCTGTACAGCGATGAAAGCCAAGGTCTGGGCGGCTTGGCTAACTGATGGTGATTCCTGTCACTTCATCTAATAGTGCAAGCTCTTAGCTACAATAATATTCAACCTTATGTTCCAGTGCTGACTAAAGTTGCAATAATCCCTGTTTATGCAGCACTATATTGTTTCTCTTAACACTTTATGCTATTCAAGTGGCTGCATTGCTGCTAACCAAGCCACAAACCCTTGGTCTGTGCCCCTCAAGCTTCTCCTGGCAACAAGGGAAAAGATTGCTCTGCAGAATGGCATTTTCCTACTGGCACAAAACACCTTCAGCAGCAGTCAGGAACTGAAGTTTTTAAACCATCTGTTTATTTAGAGAACCCAGAAAATGAAAGGCATATCCATCCCTTTAGGTGCTAGGCATTCGATTCAAGGAAGATGAAAAGCTGTATAATCCAGTGAGTATTACTTTGAGGATATTTGTTCTTGCATGCTTACTTTCTTTTAAGAAGTCATCTTTTCACAAAGTCAGGCTCTTTCATCAATTTTCAGGTTCTGTATTCATGTTTCAGAGGTACCAAACTGCAGGTGCTATTTATATCAGGCAATGACAGAATATTTGGAAGTGACAGCACATTTTAAAGGACATTGAAAACTGGCATCTTTCCTCAGCACATCCGAGGGATACCCAAAGTAGCCCATACAATTTGGCTCATTTGGACCAGTATAATGCTGTAGTCCCGCTGTAGTCCCACTGAACTCAATGGTGTTATGTTAGTAGTGGCTGTGCTTTTTAGGCACTAATTCAGCAAAGCACTTAAAACATTGCTTATCTATCTCATTCCTTGATCCGAAGCCAAAGATAATTCTGTATAGAAAAATATACTGGAATGTGAATGTATTAAATTGCAGCTAATGTTGTTGCTCAGCATACAGGTGCTCAGCTTCAGGTTATTCTGCCTCAAAATTGGCCCTGCTTTAAGCAAAGCACAGACCAGAGTGCTTCAGTGAATAGGAATAAATTATTGAATTGATACTTTAAGATTTGATTCCTGGCTTTGCAGCAGAAAAATCAATAAATACTCACTTAATATGATAAGAGATGTTGTCTTATTAGTCATATTGGTCTTAGAAATATTTTGTTTTTAAACAAGCAAATAGTGCTGGATACAGACATCAGTCAGGGAAAGGATGTATCAATTTATTAGAGACCTGGGAAAAGCTCCCATTATTTAATTAAGTGATAGAGCAATTATAGGAATAATAGGCCATGTGTGCACGCAAATGTAGTACTGTATTATCTTGGGTAGATTGTGGATGTCACGTATGATAGCGTACACATAGACTGAGCTGACAACTTTTAACACCAAATACTAGAATTCTGGTATTTTACAAATTAGGAAAGGAACAAAACAAAACATAAAGCATTTATGGAGTATATCATTGTTAAAATGCTACTCATTAAATTGCTATTAATTAAACTAACTTAAATTCAGTGGAAATGTGCTGCTTCACACAAGTACCAGTGACTCACATAAAAATATGTCAGTAGTTTCCCTTCAAGGACATCGATACAATGATGTTTTTTCCCCACTCAAAAAAAAAAAAAAAAAAAAAAAAAAAATTCAAACTATCTGTGACCCAGGCATCTCAAGCAATGACCCTCAGAAGAGCTGGAGGGTGTACAGTGGTAGGAGGCATTATGCTTCCCTGCCTGTGGAGCAATAGAGTGGCACATTGAAGCTGGGCACACACCGCAGTAGCTAATACAAAAGAGAGCTGTCTCATAAAACCTAGTAGGAGTCTGCTGAAGACTGCAAACATAGTCAAATAAAAAGTTTGCAATGGTATTGCACAGAATGTCTGCTGTGTGGAAGTCTGGACACTTTTATTGAGTCAGACTTAAAATTAACCCACTTTTATTTCTAAGAGTACAAGTCTATTGTTAGAGAAAACTAGCTCTGCAACTTTGAATTCTTGCTATTTTCTAAAAAAAAAAAAAAAACAAACAAAAAAACCTAGTTTCATTTAGCATAGCAAAATTTGCAAACTGACACATGGTGAAACTCACAGCACCTTCCAAATAGGCTGATATTCAAAAGTAAGTTCATACTATTAAGCTCATGCAACATTTGCATTCAGACAGGCAGGGCTGTGGTGAGCTATGTATTTTGTTACAAGTTTGACATTGAGCTCAAGTCTACGGTGCACTTTTTGAGCAGTTTGAGAGAAGAGACAGCTTAGAGTTCATGGCAAATCAATGTGAAAAAAAAAGAACAGTACATGAAAAGAAACCTCCAACCCTGAGTTTTGGGAAAACCAACGTGCCAAGCGATTCCCACCAAGGTGCAGCTGAGTACCAAGGAAAAGTTTCAGGACTGGAGCATCTGCAGGCTTTTAGTTATGCATTTGCATTTCTTTTCCTTTGTGTAATTAGGGCACAACAAAGATGTGCAATGTCCTTGTGGCTTGGAAGCAATGGCATGCTTCACATTTTGTCTGACTTTTGAGAACAATTAGTGAAGAAGCTCTGACAAATAAATCTCATGTGGTGTGATTTATTCCTTTTTTTTTTTCCCAGAGCATCTGTGTGCTTTGAGTTAGATACATCCCCTCTCACACACTCCTCTCAGATACATTACTCCTCTCAGATTCAGTTTCTTCCTAGTCCTTGCCCACCTGAAGTTTTCTTTTCAGCAGCCCTCTCAAAGCACACTTGGAGCTCATCTTGTAAAATCATCTTTAATCCTTCTCTGGGAAACTGGTAAGAGCCAACCCTGGCCTGGGCCAGGAAAGAGCAGCCTGGCCTGACTTACTCTGCAGCATCCCCTTCCCAGACTTTAAATCTATGCCTACATGCACCTCTCCGAGTATGTCTGTTCTGGTTCATTAAACCATGCCAGGGCCCCAGTGGAGGGGGCTGCAAAAATTCTGCATGGTTGCTAGCATGCTTTTGGCCTGGGCTAATTCCCAAGCACAGTTCAGGCACAGCTGAGCAGCTAGCATGGGCTGGGGAGCCTCCACCAGGCAGCTCAGATGTGGCCACCGTGTGTGCGCTGGTGGCTAAGAGAGCTGAACAGCAGGGACATGCCCACAGTCCACCCTCAGGGACAGAGAACAGGCTTTAGCATTTTGGTTTATTGGTACAGACACAGCATAAGCAAACTCAATGCCAAACACCTTCAAAACCCGCACAGCCTTAGACATAGATACGTTCAGGAACATTACCAAAGCCAACCTGCTTAGAGATCTCAAAACACACCAGTCTTCTAGCATCCTCCAGTGCCCCAGACTGTCAAACATACCCCTCCCAATTTATCATGGCCCAGCACATCCCTCTCACTCACCCACCGCCTCACAGTGCCCCTCTTCCCCCACACCAGGCACAATTCTTCACGCATTTCATGACATTGGCTGCATTGATGGAGCTGCTTCCACTGCAACAGGGGTGTCGCAGGGTGCCCACCTGCCCCTCCAGCCATGGAGCATCTTGTGCAAGGAACAGGGTAAGGAGTTCTGATTGCAAAAACCACCAAAGACAACTTCTGCAACAGGTTGTGTTACAACAGAGCATTGACTGCATGCCTGGTGCTCTCACAGGGGTGGATGACTTGCTCATGCACCAGCCATGATATTTGATGGGAGCGGGAAGAAGCAGAATATTGCAGATGTCCTGTGATGTACATCATCTGTCAAAGCTGCAGATGACAAGCTGGAGGATGCGATCACCTCAGAAGCACTCCTGAGCTTACTAGTCTAGCCAAAACTTCTGTGCCATCTTTCCAATGTTTCTTTTTCTTTCCTCTTGCCCATTCCACTTACTAGCTTGGTGAAATGGAGGCTTTGTTTCATCTTGGAAAAATAGAGATGTGAGCAGTGCCTGTAAACAAAAGTGGTTTTAGGCAATTGCAGTCTGTCAGCTCCTGAAATACAAATAAAAGTAAGAAAAAGCCACAATATCCCTGCATTTCCAGATGACTGTTTATTCCACATCTTTTGTATCTATGTATCACTGACACTGTGTGAAAAACTACTGAACTAAAGAAGGGAATTGCCTTGAGGAAGTTTAAGACCTTATAAGCTCATTATTGATAAGTGTATCTCCTTTAAAAAAAAAACTCCATAAATATAGAAGATTAATCAATGTCAACAATACTTTGCCTTCAACTAGTGTGTTCACAAGCATTCTGAGTATGAACAAAATGCTGATAGAAGATTTCAAATACAAGAATTGTTACTTCAAATGACAGCATACAGCTCTACAGAGCTCCAGCACCATGCAGAGCACTGAGCTTTATTCTCTGCTCTCTCTCCATGACTTCTTTCTCAGACAGTAAGTTGAAATCTGACAGTGAAAGTATCACATTAACTTTCAAATGTTCAATATTCCAGTTCTCACTCCATAGTTGAGACTATCTGATAAGCAGGGAAGTTTGGTTTAATAAATTCATACTTGCAGTCATAGATCTGAATTACAGTACAAACATAGTGAGGGTCTCAGCTTTGGAATGAACTTGGTCTATAAATCAAGAAGACTATTAAGTTTGTGTTTTCAGAAACTCAGCTAAAAATGTCAACACACTCATGTGAATTTCTACATCTAGGTGACTTCCATAACTCTGGGAGACAATAGCATCTCTTCCCATATAAAAGACAAAAAAAAAGCATATAACTCAGTCTTTTTTTTTTCTCAAAACATGGATTCTTGAGAGTAAAATACAATGCCAGGAGGCTGCTCATTACCTTGCCAGTGTTTCTGCTTTCCCACACTTATTTGATACATCCAAAGTATTCATTGCATTTGATATGTCATTTACTACATCATTAAGCAGTTATTAATGGATTCAATTTCAAACCAAGCCCAGTACATTACTATGCTTTCTTCTGTTATTGAGTTGAATTTACCTGGTGTGGTTCTCCATGAAACTGCAGAAATTGGATTCATTTGGACCCTTTGAAGATGTGCAGAGCCCTTTATTATGCCATCCATTTCTGCAGGAATTCATTCTGGCTAGATTTTTAAGGAATTACAGTACATAGGAGCCTCCAAATACTTACATATAGCACTGTTCATGATAAAAGTTAATCATGCACGTAAGCATTGACAAGTCTGAGCTCTGTATGGGAAGTACTAACGGTTTCAGTTATGAACTGATTGAGTAACCTCTGACATCAATAAACAGATTCCTACTGTCCTCAAGAGGTGTTGGGTAATGTGACAGGAAATTCAAATACAGGAAGAAAATCTAGCTTTCTGTTTCAAGGGTATAAGCCAGTTGGTTGTGAAGACCAGGAAAAAAAATCATCATTTCCAAAATAAACAATTATATTCAATCAGCATTACAGAAGGTCTGTCTCCTTCTGCAGCATCAACTACTCATCAATCTCAAAGTCAGATTAGCCATCCAATCTAATACAGTAAATTACACAGATTGATAGCTTGATTTTAATAAGACAGTTCCTGTAAACTGGTTATTCCTGGTATGAGGCATTTAATTAAAAGCCAAAGAGCTTGAAGTCACAAACTATCTCCATAATTCATGCTGCTATGCCTGACTTTTTGAAGTCGGCATTGTTCCAAAGTGCCAGTTTCACAGTCAGTTTGGTCAGTTCCTATTTTAGTGATGTAAAACTTTCTTTTACCTCTGACAATTGCTGACTGCATGATCAGTGGAGGCTATAAGGGTCCAAGGCTTTTAAACATCACCCTTGTATTATTACAACATATTCTAAAAGTAGAGTTTTAAAAACATAAAAAAGCCCCAATAACCCTGCTTGTGTCTGAACTGTCCACTACATTGATGTCCCTCAAATTAAAGAAATCTTGACTTGATCCCCCATATAGCAGCTAGAACAACCCGTGTGACCAAAAGGAGACCTAACAGCCTTGGAGAGGGCAGATCTCTGCAGATTAGGGTAGCTGCTGTAAATCAAACAAATCCCTGTTTATCTAAATAGCACCAGAGACCTCTAACACAGCCTCAAAATTAAAGATCAGTTCAAGGCACTACGTTGTTTATTCACCTTCACTACATTGTCTGCCTGATGAGCTCCAATCTGCAGTTCTTGGAGCCACCTCACAGAAACCCATGCTGTAGTAACAGGACTGTGCAACGGATGAATTCAGGTCCTAACAGTCTTGAGCTTAATAGTTATCCAGTAAATCTCTGAAAGGCATCACTCTCTAGTACGTACCGACAGGGAAGCCTTTCTGAAACATTATTTTCCTCATAGACTACATAATGTCTTCAAAGGAAACTGTTAAAGTGAAAAAAAAATAGTATGTGAAAAGCTAATTCTTGACCTAATACCTGAACAAAAGTTTCCATTTGAGTCTAGCATTTAATTATCACATACCAGATGTGCATTTATGCTGTGCAGGCCCATGTAGTCAACTCAACAGTCATGCTGAGCATCAACCTTCCAATGAACCAAGCTTAATACACTAACACCGGGAACTCCTTAGACTTTGACATTAGGTTTTTCTGTTTCAAGCAACGTACTTTGCCTTTCCTCTCATCTTCCCCAACTGCATTTTACACCAGTTACCAGTAGGCCTCTTGACCAATTATTGATCCCTGGATACTCAGAAAAATAATTAGCATTGCTATTACTGGGATTCATTCTAGGCACAAGAAAACCAGGTAGAAGTCCATGGCAGTGACTGCTCGGACAATGAAGAAAACAGGTCCTCTTCCCCTTTTTGCCCATGCCAGGATCACGCTTAGCTGTGCTACTGGTGCCAGGCTTGAGAGCGTGTTTGGTGGCGGCAGCTCCAGGCAGGTGGAGGGCAGACCTCTCCCAAGGACACCGATCACTTCCCCGCCTTTGCTGGTCACTCAGGTTTACCAAACCCAGACTTTCAGTTGTGTCTCCTCATTCTCCTCACCCCCAGCCTCTTCCCATTTGGGGCTTTGACAGGTCAGCCCCATCTATTGGGGCAGCAAAGTTCAATATCGCCTGCACTTCTGGGAAAGTGGCATCTACCTCCAAATATTACAAGGCAGGGTATTAATGTAGATTAATGAGTAACATTTGTAATAAATGTGTGATTTATATAATTAAGGGTGCTTCTAGATTAATTACAATCCCCTCTTTAATTGAGTATCCATCCCCTTCAGCTGTATAATCTGCAGTTTTGACATTTTTCTGCCTTGCTTCCAACTGCAAAGATTGTTCAGGCTGCCCACTTTCCCATGAGTGCTCACCTCTTTTAGCAAATCTTTTAAAATGTTAGGGAGTTGGTACTTAATGCTTTGTTATGTGGTCTTGATTCCTTTCTTTTTGTTGTAAATTTTCTATTCTGGAGATCTGTTTCACCAGGAAGCATGTATGCTGCATGCTGCTGCTGGGATGGCAATACTATATGCCTCCAGGAAAACAACAGGGAAGAGCTCAAGATGCTCCCCCCAAATATTCAGATTGGTCTGATCTATTACAAGGAACAAAGACTTTAGTAGCACAGAGATAATGCTATGTGCTATTGTAAATTAGGATGCAGCTTTCAGTTTTCCATACCGGTCCTCTTTTAAAAGACTGCATCCAAATAACCCCTGTTAACTGTTCTTAAGCTGTTTCAGCACTTTGCGCAATATCACAGATAATATTTACACCTACTCCCTTTCATCTTCTTTTATTAATGTAAATTATATAATAATTACAGAATCATAGAATCATAGAATAGTTTGGGTTGGAAGAGACCTTTAAAGGTCTTCTAGTCCAACCCCCCTGCAAGGAGCAGAGACATTTCCAACCAGATCAGGTTGCTCAGAGCCCCGTCCAACCTGGCCTTGAATGTTTCCAGGGATGTGGCATCCACCACCTCTCTGGGCAACCTGTGCCAGTGTTCCACCACCCTCATTGTAAAGAATTTTTTTTTTTTTCTAATATCTAATCGCAATCTACCTCCCTCTCTTTTAAAACCATTACCCCTCGTCCTATCACAACAGGTCCTGCTGAAGAGTTTCTCCCCGTCTTTCCTGTAAGGGCCCCTTTAGGTATTGGAATTATTTTAAAAGATAGAAAATAAAAATGAGAGATGAGGTTCAAATGCATGATCCAGGGATTTAAATGCTCTAGATAATAACAAGAGTCAGTTTGTTTCCAGGTATTTTCCACATTGCCAAATCTGTTTGGCAAAATTAGAGGCTGCACATTTCTGCAGCTTCTACTACTACCTGAGTCAAAATGCACTTCAGACTACTTCAGCCTTTACTTGCTGGCTACCAATTGCTTTCACGAAGCTTTCTGACTCTTCTTGATGAGAGCATAGGGACGTTCCCACTTTGATTTTCCCACATTGCTTCATGATTGGAGTTACAGAACAGACAAGCATTTAACGCGAGCTTTGAAAACTCCTACATGGGATTTTACAGGGAAGGGTGGTGCATTCAGCTGCCTTCTCAAGCACGGTGTGCCTAAGTTTCTAAAATATTAATTGCACCACTATTCAGAGTATCCTCTAGTGAATGTTATTCCTTTCCTTTTAAAAAGACTGAGCAAAACTCCTCAGTTCTGCAAAATCTGACCTCTAGTTAAGTATATTGTTATGAGTTTATTTACTTACATTATTTTTACATCATTTGTTTGAAAAGAAAAATATATTACCCCTTCAAACATACAAGGCACTTAAGGGCAAAGAAGTATGGAAATACAAACCACTTACAGTTAAAAAGATGAAAAAAAAATCAGCAGGGCTGAACCCAGTTAACACAGTGCACTAGAAGGTTATTAATGCTTCTTCTGCAAATTGTTTCTGAGATCAGGGTCATTAACTTGTCTGATATTTATGGATTTTCTTCCATTAAGAGGACTGGCATCTCCTGCTGTTGCAGGGCCCATGACAACAGTCTCAACAGAACTGTTCTTCCAGGGAGCCTGACGAAGCCTATAAAATACCATTTTAATCAGATGTTGCTATTTGTTATCCCCTTTTTGCTCAGGGAAACTGAGGCACAGAGATGCCACAGCCTCCCAAAGGCAGGCAAGTGGTGGCCTACTGTGTAGGGTTTTGGTGGCTGGGGGTCTGCAGTGGTAGCTTCTGTGAGAAACTGCCAGAAGCTTCCCCTTTGTCTGGTGGAGACAGCTGGCTCCAGGGCAGACCAGCTGCTGGCCAGGGCAAAGCCAGTCGGTGACAGTGGTAGTGCTTCTGTGATAACACAGATAAGAAGGGCGGAGGGGGGGGGAAGCCCTGGAAAATTAAAGCCAGAGAGAGAAGTGAGAATACGTGAGAGGAACAACCCTGCAGACACCCAGATCAGTGAAGAAGGAGGGGAGGAGGTGCTCCAGATGCTGGAGCGGAGATTCCCCTGCTGCCCGTGGTGCAGCCCATGGTGAGGCAGGTTGTCCCCCTGCAGCCCATGGAGGCCCACGGAGGGGCAGAGATCTCCCTGCAGCCCATGGAGGACCCCACGTCAAAGTAGGCGGATGCCCAAAGGAGGCTGTGGCCCTGTGGGAAGCCCATGCTGGAGCAGGATCCTGGCAGGAGCTATGGCCTTGTGGAGAGAGGAGCTCACACTGGAGCAGGTTTGCTGGAAGGACTTGTGACCCCATGGGGGACCCACACTGGAGCAGTTCATGAAGAACTGCAGCCCATGGGAAGGATCCATGCTGGAGAAGTTCATGGAGGACTGTCTCCTGTGGGAGAGACCACATGCTGGAGCAGGGGAAGAGTGTGAGTAGTCCTCCTCTTGAGGAGGAAGGAGCCGCAGAGACACCATGTGATGAACTGACTGTAACCCCCATTCCCTGTCCCCCTGTGCCACTGGAGGGGAGGAGGTGGAGAATTCAGCATAAAGCTGAGCCTGGGAAGAAGGCAGACGTGGGGGGAAGGGGTTGTTAAGATCTGATTTTTTCTCTCATTATCCTACTTTGGTTCGATTGTTAATAAATTAAATTATTTTTCCCCAAGTTGAGTCTGTTTTGCCCGTGACAGTAACTGCTGAATGATCTCTCCCTGTCCTTGCCTCAACCCACGAGCTTTTAGTTGTATTTTCTCTCCCTGCTTGGGGAGGGTGAGCGAGCAGCTATGCAGTGCTTAATCTCGGCTGGGGCTAAAACCGCAACACCTACGCATGGACAAATATCCCTGAGCATCCTGAATGTCCAGCCAGTGGCCTAGTCATGAGCTCAGGCTTTCCTTTAAGACCCTCATGCCAGTAGTCAAGCAGCAGTAGTGCAAACATCAGTGATTTGTTCATGGTAATGCATTTATTTTATCTTTCAGGTAGAAGGGGGAAAAGCAAAATAGAAAAAAAAACAGATTATGTCTTCAAGCCTGTGCTGAAGAGACTCTCATCTGGAAAATGAGGAAATTTAGAAAGCTCCATTTGACCTTCTACAGGACTGGAAAAGGCTGATGTGATGCTGGGAGCACAGAGACCTTTCTGCACTTTAACAGTCTAAGCAGCCCCTTACAAAACATTTATGGACAGGCAGCCACAAAAAACAATTTTAGCTTTCTCAGGCCTTTTAAATGGAAATAAGTCCTTCAGCCTCTGATCCCAACAATAGAGCACCTACCAGCATATACGTCTCCTAAATGTATAGCTTGTGTTAAATTGCCCCCTAGAGGACACAGCACAGATGTAATAAAATTAAGAGATGGAAGCCCATTTTAACCATTTTTTTTTTAAAAGTAGCAATAATACTACAGTAGTGTCATGCTGTTCTTTCAATAAATTATGAAAGAAATTTCATTGTCTGATCACCCTTTGTTCCATTTCACTTCAAGGGCATAAAAATGATGTATTACAAAATAAAATTATGTTGTAATTTCAAGATGAAGAGGCAAATCTTCATTGATTAGAGGTGGAGTTCAGTTTTTCAGACAGCAAGCTGTCCTCTTCACTTGTAATTAGCTTTAAGGAGTGCAGGATGAGTTTCTTATTAGAAATGGATTGCTACTGATCAGAGTCTACTCTTTCTGTTGTTTCACATTCACTCAATTCCAAGAAAGCACTTTACAGCTTTAATGTGTCCTCTTACCGTGCTTAATTGATTGGTGGCTTTTGCAAAAATAATGCCCTAGGAAAAAAAAACTCATTAGCTGTTGCAGCCCTTTTGTCTTGCAATAGGAATTTGATCAGATTTCTTTCAATTTTTCACTTCATGAAAAGTTGCCTTTAAATCTGAAACAGTGGCTATACTCCTTACATAGGCCTTACTGAGCCTGCCTACCAATGTAAAAAAAACCAAATAGCATTATATATCCTTGGGGTAAAATGTGTGCTATCTGTTGTGCTACGGGCCATCTGCTTTCATTGAAAAAGATAAGTAGCAGATCAAAACCTTTTAGCCTTCTGTAACACTACTTGAGTGAAAATGCAACACGCAAGAGCAAGAATTTGGATGAGTGGAGGTGGAAGAAATAAAGAAGAATTAAAATGGCCAGGAATCTAAGGGAAAATTCATTCCTACTGAAAGCTTATTGGTATGCCCAGTAACAAAGGGCAGTTGACATCCTTCATAACTATACTCAAGTATTTATAAAAGCTTGAGAAAATATGAACAATACAGAGAGATAAATGTAACAAAGAATGTAATCCTATAAATCTGGTGCAGAAGATGCATTATCATCTTTCTTATGATGCATGAGAACTGCATAATAATGTGATGGGTGCATTTCTAGAATTGTATATAGTATCTCTCTCCTGCCTCTAGACAGTACAGAGAGGGACAGTGTGTTATTATGGGGATGAGAAAATGAGTTAAGGTATACATTTTACAAAGCAATAAAATAGAATCATAATATAAAATCAATGTGAGCTGCTGCAGAAAATGCACATTAGGAATGTAATTGATTTAGGCTTACCCGTGATTTTGCTGTAAAGTTATCTCTAGTTTCCACACAGGCTAATTTGAGTAAGAACATCATATCGCAAAAATGGAGTTGAGCTTCATTTGAGACATTCTATCCAACCTTCTTCTTTTAGGAACACATTCATTGATGCCTACTACTTTGCAATATCAGCATCCTTCAAAATCTTTCACAAAATAATGTGTGAAATGCTGCTGGTTCTTTCAATGTGCTGTAGCATAGCAACTCATTGCCATCTTCCATGATCTTGCCAGGTACTCAGAGACCATTTAATGTACCAGTATTTGGCACTCTTTAAATTCTCTCAGCTAAGTAACAAAAAAAGTGTCATTACCTTCACAAAGTGAGGAAATAGAGAAATTGTGGGAAGGAACATGGGGGATCTGAAGTTATTGTAATGAGAGGGTTTGTGAGGAAAATATTTGCAGAAAATTAAGCTTCAATCATTCCACTGGCTGTGATGAAGAATCTCATCCTGTGTTTCTAGCTCTTATCATTTTCTGTCAACCTTGAAAATACAGATAGAAGAGGCACATCTGTCTGTTGGTGTAGCCCCATGACCATGGCAAGCTGGTCAAGAGTGCAGTGCCACTGAATGGTGGGTGCCCTTGTGCCACCCATGCACTTCTACCACATCAGGTTCAGCAGTCATCACCTTGGGACTGAGCTGGGTTCACTTGCAGCTCTCACTACAAACTGAAGACAAGAGTTAGCTGAGACATGCCTGAGTCAGTGGTAGAGCTGACACAAGAGAGGCAGGGAGAATAACATCCTGCAATTAGATTGCCTTTAGTCCATCACGAAACTGCAGGATTAGTGTAAATAGACAAAAACAACAACTCTAAGCACTGAAGAGCTGCATTGCTCATGTTCAGGGACTACAGGTAGGGATTTCAACTTCTGAGCCATGGAGCCTCCCATCCTCAGTTGCTTTTCATCCTCCGGATCTCCCCACGAGGAGGAACTCTCTGAATTACACCATCTCAGGTCCTGACTTGCTCTGAGCCAAGCACCAGAGTGAAGTTTGCTGGTTGCTTGAAACAAATACAGATCACTGCAATAACTAGGCATGACAATAATATATCTGTGAAAAGAAAATGACCTGCCCAAAATAACTATATGTCAGCCTGCTCCTGACATCCATTTAAGGACAATACTGCTACAGTGAGGGGACACCCTTAGAGCAAAATGAAATGAAAGCACATGAGAAATCAAGATCTGACATTTGCTATACATATCATTCCTTTTTTGGGATGATGGTTAGATCCAGGGAGGAACCAGCACAGACTGTTCATCAAAAACAGGAGAGAATATGTCTGGAAAGGGACAACACACATTTATTACTGCAGTACAGCGGGTCTGCTGTAAATCATGCAGACTAACAAACCAGCCAGCAGCAATAGCTCATGGGTACTGGGCATTTCTAGATAGGCAGAGTAAATAAATCTCTTTTGATGTCAGAGATAAGCCACATTTCATCACCTTTCTCCTTCATCGAGGAAAATCACAAAGAGCAATAACAGGAAATATTCATTTACAGAAATGTCTCTGAAACAGATGTTGAAGGATTGATAACAGAAGATGTTTGCAGAGCATTTGGTAAACAATCTACAGAATTGCATAAGAAACTAACACATCATAGCTTTAAACCTATGCACACACCTTAGCTTATGTAGAATAAGTGTGAATTACTAACTGCATTCTTCTCAACTTCAGCTTACACCCACTGTGTTCTCCCAGTAGCAGGAACATAAATACTATGCTATATGTTACTGTGCTGTGCTGATGCTACTGGTAGCATGTCTTTATCTTTGCATATCTTTGCAGTAAACTGTGAAATGACCTTGAGAGGTTGAGGTTTTTCCTCTAAGTCTGTATCACTTGTCGGTCCCAGGTAAAACCGAGTTGACCCCTTGCAGAGGTGTATTCCCCACATTCGACTGAAGGTCCATGGAGGCAAGCTGTGCAGTCGTCCTCTCATGCCCAGAGTACCATGAGAGGCTCCCTAGACCTCAGACATACATTTCTCAGCAAGAACATTCTATTTATTTATTTTCTTTGCTATCTCTACAACAGGTTTTGTTCAAGTCTGTGCTTCTTTATCTGACCATCGAAATGTTTATAGCCATGGGGTCTCCAGTGCCAGGACAGTGCCCTATATCTTATCTTCCTATGCCTGTATTCCTCTGCACTGCATTCCATTTTTCCAATTCTCCAGGCCCCTGCCAGGGTTGTATTTCTCTACACTACATCACAATGTTAGAGCCATAAATATCTCATTCTACATATAGAATAACTGCCTCTTACAGTATCTGTATAGAACTATGGTTGTACCATACAAAGATAAACAAAAGCAAAACAAATTAACCACAGAAACCTGGTCAATTAGAGAAACTGCTGTCATAGCCAGAGCAAGCAAAGCAAAGCTACAAGCATGTCAAGAAAAGCTCCGATGGAGCAATACTCGAGAACAGCAATGCTGTGCTGAAGGACAAGGCTCTCATTTCTAGATCCATAAGTCCTGAATCCTGTTTTTCTCCCTTTCCTCTGAAAAACAAACAAACAAAAAAGTTATCTTCCTTTTCTAGGGGCCACAAAGATGATCAGAGTGCTCGAGCACCTCTCCTATGAAGAAAGGCTGAGAGAGTTGGGGCTGTTCAGCCTGGAGAAGAGGAGGCTCCAGGGAGGCCTTATAGCGGTCGTCCAGTACCTCAAGGGGGCCTGCGGGAAAGACGGGAAGAAACTCTTCATCGGGGCCTGTAGTGATAGGACGAGGGGTAACAGTTTTAAAATAGAGGGAGGTAGATTTAGATTAGATATAAAGAAAAAATTTTTTACAATTAAGGTGGTGGAACACTGGCACAGGTTGCCCAGAGAAGTGGTGGATGCCCCATCCCTGGAAACATTCAAGGCTGGGTTGGATGGGGCTTTGAGCAACCTGAGCTAGTCGGGGATGTCCCTGCTCCTTGCAGGGGGGTTGGACTAGAAGACCTTTAAAGGTCTCTTCCAACCCTAACCATTCTGTGATTCTAGCAAACAGAACAAGTCATGAACATTTAACTGCTTTTCAGAGAGTAACTTGGTGACTCCATGCCTGCTGATATCTTACCCAGCTAGTTCCACCATCTAGAGAATGATGGCGATGGGATCACCACCTGTCTGTAGCCACACAGAGGGTTTTAGGGCAAGCCAGTGTGCATCCACACAGACTCCATTCCTGAGAGGCAGAATGAAAGAAGAGAATCAGACCTCATTCAGTATTAATCAGCACAGCTTCACTGAGATTAATGACAATGGGACTTACGACAGATGTGAGAACTGTTAAAAATCCTTTTGTTTGTGTACAGCAGGAATTTTTACTTGCAATTCTGCCTTAAAAAAAAAAATCATTATTGGAATTCTTTGAATTATGTTTGAATTTACAATGAGATATGAAGGGTAGTTTTCTAGTTTCCTAGTCAGTGCCCAGGAAGGCAATTAGCTCCTGCAAGACCACACAGTGGGTTCATCCTTGTTGCTTACACATTCATTGAGCACAAACCCAGCATTTCTGAGCATCTGAATTCCTTATGGGAATCCTCAGTGCCTCACACAGATCTAAGGAAGTAAGGAGGAGGTGAGGGAGGGGGGGGGCAGGTTGAACAACACTCCACAACTTAGTTCTTTGACATTTGGGATTTGAAACCACAAGTTTTCAGCTTTGGTTCAGGTATATGAAAAGTAATTTAAAATGTTCAGCTAAAATGGCAAAATGTATGGAAACTTCTGACTGTTTCTGCCCTCAGATGACTCACCTCTTTCCTTCCCATAGTGCCCCGGTTACCATTGCTTTGCCAAAGAAGAAATTATCCACTCAGTTCAACAATTGTGTCATGTCTAGGCATGATAATATTAATAACCCTGAGCTGCTACTACCAGCTTGATAGCCTAACATAATAGGCCAAACTGCAGCGTCTATCTGTTGAGTTTCTCGGTTTGCTTACCTCCAAAGCACTGCACGAGGATGCTGGAGGTATGTGGATCACACCCATTCATATTAGAAGTCAATATTCATGTTCAGATATTCAGTTGAACAACTTGATCTTTCTATAGAATAACAGTGGCCTCAAAATTGTACATCCTTAATGCTGAGACCAAGTTATTTTAAGCTAAAGCTTCACAAAGAGTCTGTGAGACAAGGCATGGTTTTATCGTCATTGCAGCCATAGCAGACTTAGCAATGCAAGCACTTTCCTATTTTTGTTTCTGAAGTGCTGCTGCTTTGGCAACCAGGGCTAACATTGGTATGTTGGGGTCACTGATGACTAAGCAACCAGACTGAGTTTATCTCTGCACCCAGATACTGGGGTGATAGTGTAGAAAACAGCATCTTTCTCTGGGTAGTGAAATCTTAAATAGTTTTCTGTGGCAAGATTTCTACATAAGAAGGATAAATATCCTTGCCCCCTTTTCAGACCACATGGCAAAAACTTGGACTAGAGACTTTTTGAAGTAGAAAACTACTTGGATTGGGACGAGGACATGAAGATCATATAATAATAGCATTTAACAGAGTCCCACAGAAAAAGAATAAGGCTTAGAGGAGTAAGGCTTACCTCCCCACCCCACCCATATAGTTTCACTTCAGATTAATAGCCACTAAAGAATGACACCAATACATTTATACAGATAATGGCAAGTCTAGAGAAGATTACATTGCATGAACAAGCCCCAGCATTTGGCTGCCTTAACCAGTGCATCCTCTTGCTCGCAGAGGAGATCTCCCCTTTGCAAATACCTTCTGCCAGTCGGGACCTGAAGGACATGCTGGGGACTGGCTGATTTCTCTGCATGTGTAGCAGACTGGCTGCCCAAGAAGACCTGGCAGGTACTGCTGGCCTTCAGGTAATTTTCGCCTAAGGAAGGATTTACTGTGGATTAAGTCAATAAAGACAGATTAAATCCTCTCCTGTGGGAAACTTGCAGGCCAGGTTAAAAATTTAGTTGGGCTGATAGAAAAATTTTTTTTTGTAAATATTTTATTTTTCTGTCAAGCAGAAATGCCTAACCTTTCCAAGTATATTTTAAGATTGCAATAGTGATATCTATTTAAAAAGCAATAAACTGTAATGCATTTTAATGTGTGTTTGGTGACCTTGATAAGCATTGCAGTTTAAATGTCTGGCATTTGAAACATAATAGGGGACAAACCTAATGTACTAAAATCCCTCTGGTATTAAAAAATGTATTATTTATATTATAGATCTAGTGAAGTTAACAGGAGTTTTGGCTGAGGAACAAATGAGTAAATATTGTACCCATAATTGCTTACACCCAAAATTTTAATCTTTGCTAGGATGAGAGAAAACCTGTTACATACACTTTGAAAGTTGAATGTCCCAGTAAGAGTAACAAAATATATTAACAGTGAAAGAAAACAAAAAAAAATTATAGTGAGCCAGGTCTCTTGTATATTGCTTATTCTGGAGTAACTGCTAAAACTTGACGATTCTCTGAATAATCTCAGACTGACAGCAGAATCTTACTTAATCAGGCACCTCTCCCTTATATTCTGTACGGGTAAAGCAAATGTTATTATGGACAACAAAGGCGATTTAACTTCTACTCTATGTTCTTTGTACTGCTCTCGGTGCTTGGAGAGCTGAAATTGTCTATACTCCCCACCAGCAAACCCTGACATTGTCCGTGGGGAGATCTTGGGTGATAGTTTCATCCCATACTGCCTTCCCCATAGCCCTGGCACAGAGTGGGGCAGCAAGGAAAGACAGAGAGGAGATGCCAGTTCTCAGCGAATGCCAGCAACCAACACAAGGTCTTTGTGAAGCAGTAACCTAAAATGATACATACATCATATAGCACAAGCTTACAAAGCATATGTACATATTTTATATAGATCTAGCTACACATACACACACATACGTATAAAAAGCTATATAGTATGCAGTATATAAATATGACATATATAATACACTGTATACAATATAGCATAAAGTATACACTATATTATGATAATCACTGTAATAAGAGCTCTGAACCCTGACCTCAGTATAAAAATATTCCAGGTTTCTTTAACTACTTACAACACTCCATCACTTGTTATCCACTGAAGCACTTTTTTTGGGTGAAACTGAGAATATTAAATAAGATACAAAAACTTACAAACCTTCATTGCACGTTACTCCCTTTTTCTACCCACTATTTTATTTGTTTTTCACACTTGCTTTTATTCCTAGAACAATGCTCTTTATCAAGGCAGCCTCTGCAGGGTCCTATGGAAATGCACTAAGCACATCGTAAAACCAAAAGTTTCACCCCTTCTGTTGGCTTCATCAGCTAAGTTTGTAGGTTTGTATGCAAAACCTGGCCAGTCATCCAGCACAGTGTGTGTTCATTAGAAATCAGTACTGCACGCTGCTCAGCATGGGACTGCATGTTATATTTGAATTTATTTTTTTGAAGTTGATCAGTATCTGTTCTGACAGTAAGTTCCACTGATACCTGTAGGTGCTTTTCTCCTATGCAAATCAAATAATTGATGCATTTTTTTTTTATTTTAATTACAATATTATACATATTAAGACAGATACACATGAATGCTGTACAACTATATAAATAATTAAAACATTTTTACTTTTACAAATTTTTAACTAAAAGCTATATTTTACAGTCCTTGTTTTTACCCCTTGGTGTCCAAATCTATTCGTTTTCTCATTGAAGACAGATTTTGAAAGCACTAAAATCCTTAAAGGGTGAGAATTTGGATAGAATAAATGGCCAAGAAGCTTAAAGACGTCCCATTGCATAGTCCTATTTTTCAAGAGAAATGTCTGCTCAGCAGCATTTTGGGGATGCTTCACTGGGAATTTCAGGAGCTTTTCAGACACTTTTCCTTTGCTGGCGATGACCTGCAGCACATGGCTAGAGCACTGCCTCTTATTTTTCAGATTATATATGCTCACTCAAATTATTCTGTTACTTCCATTTTGGTATTTTTCGGTGACATCAGTTTTGACTAAAGGTCTTGTAAAGTCAATTGAAGGACTTCTGATGTCAGTAGATGCTGGAATTAATATCTTTGTAAACTGAAACACTTTTCTGTCTTATCTTTCTGTCCCATTTTCATGCTACACAAACGACACAAATCAAGTTTTCATTCCATTAATGAGAATTATTGTTGCAGGATTTGTCTACAGCCATTGCTTCACAATCTTCCATTTAATTCTTCTGGCTGATTTCTCTCCTTGACTTGCTCCTTGAATTGCTTTACAGACAGTTAAGTACACTAATACTCTGCATTATTGGCATATTTTTCAAAACAATCCATCCTCAGTCTTCTTTGCCTGCTGGATGGTTTCCATGCTGTTTGAGGGAAGCTGCTCTGTCACCAACCATGACAGGTTTCTCCAGGCAGGCAGCCATGGAAGAGTCTGGAATTAAATTTGACTTATGTTTTCAAGTGTGGATGAGATTCAGGACTTATCTCTCTCAGGATCTAGTTCCAGGACCTTTTCAAGCAGCCATACACAAATGCTATAACCAAAATATTTTTGTTTTACTTGCAAATCTAATTTAAATAAGCATTTTTGGTGTTTCACAAGTTTTCTCATTGGTGATTGTTTCCGGTACTGTTTAAACACATCCAAAACTGAAGCCTAGCCATAGAGACCAGTTTAACACTTTATTGCTACAGCTCAGCTGACAAATGGAAGTTACTGAGTCTAAGTTGTCAAAACTGGCTATCCCCGGACAGCACTGGCCTCAGCACATCCCCACACTACCTCCGGGGCCGCACAACTCTCCCCTGCACGGCAGCATGCCCTGTGCACAAAATGCAAAGTTTTCCATATGCAGCCCAAAGACAGAGTAAAAAAAAGCTCCCACAGATCATTTGTGTTTTATTTTATTCTCACTACACCTTAGAGGTGTCATGAAAGCAGGAGCTGATGTGAAAGTGGTTGCATCCACAGTGGCTGCATATTTTACCAAATCATCACATAGATGCACTGGCTGCCCTAGTCCACACACAATGGACCTGGCAGAGCAATTTCAGGACAACTGTATCCACCATTTCAGAGTTGTAGCGAGAATGTGAGATGAATTTCATGTCCATTTGAGACCCTTAGAGTAACAGAAGATAAAAACTCTACTATGACAATGTCCTGATTCCGTAGAACCAAAATGAAGACAAAACAGTAAAAACCGATGTGCTTTCCTGAAATAACAGGGCTTTTGTGATTGTTCCAGACAGCTGATCTTTCCTAGGTACCTGTTAACTCACTGACCAATTTTGACCAAACCCAACAGAGGCTTATGAACTCATATTAAGTTCCTGCAAGTTTTCCTGGACTTTCCATTCAAAGGAAAGAGACTGCAGTTGTCCTTCCCTGAAGAAAACGCAAGCACTAGTCAGCCTTTCAATCTACAGTGCAGCCATCAGTCAGTCACTGCACCAAAACGCCTCCAAGCCTGCCAGAGCATCTCACATCTCTCAGACAAAACAGCAAAAATGACTGGGAAACAGGTTCGTCTGCCATGAAGGAGGGGACGTATGTGCCTTATAATACAATTGTAAATAAATGTAAATAGATAGAAATAAATAGAAATAGATAATAAATAATCTACACTTTGCCAAAGAGAGGAATGAGCATTTATAGGGGGGGGAAAAAAGTCCTATGGGAGGGTCACTAGCATTTCAAATTGATTTCTTGTCTTCTAATAATCACTACTGACCCTTACTGGAGGAGCAATTTCCTGGTTTTGCAGAGGTGGCTTTCTATAGAGCAACCAGCCTCTCCAATATGGTTCATTAACAGAGCTAAAAGTCAAGTTTTATGATCATCATTTCCGAAACATCCATACTTATAAATCATTTGCTATTTCTGAGGAGAAGATCATGCTTGGAAATTCAATGAGCACCTTAACCCAAAAGAATCAGTCACTACTCCATTTGTTTCAGGCAAAATGTGCACTTTTGAGAGGCAACTGATAACAGAAAATTCAGTTAGACTCAATATTTTTCCAAGAAATTACTTTACAAACACTTTACCTGCTTCTAACCTTTTTGAATCATACTTAACTGTCTGCTTTATGAAAGAGTCAGGTAAGAGTTTTTGGATCCTCTGGACCATTAAATAAAAAAGTGGTGTCATTAAGATAAAATGCAATGCAAGAGTCCACAGCACATACTCACATGCCTTTAATGCCTGCACTCCTTGTAGTTCTTATTTTAGTACTCTACACTTCTATTCCCACAAATTTTCCCCCAGAGTGCTGTAAAGTGATTTACTGTACTAGGTGGTGCTTATCCTTCTTCTGTTCCTTGCTTTCAGAATCCCAAATCAAAAAAAAAGTTGTGAAAGAGAGACATCAGACCTCTTGGCCAAAGAGAGAGTTGTTCAGAAATTGTTGGTGAAGGTCATCATGATCAAAAGAAGCGTGGAGGTAAGAAGGGATAAGAAGCACAGGAAAAGATCACCAAGCGCATCTGGACAAGACTCACGTATGCAACTCTGTCATCTCCCATTGGAGGCTGCCAGGCCTCCCTCCTCCCCTCCTGTTCTTTATTCCACTGCCTCACATCTTCTGTCTTGCGTGGGAAACAGAGGCCTTCAGCAGGAGGGGACTGCTAAGTGAAAATCAAAAGTGCATCCCACTTACACAAAAATGGGATGGAAAAATACCTTTCAGAAAGAACGTGAAGAGGCTAAAAGTGCACTTAAAATTTGTTTCCCCTTGGAAAAGCTTTAGACCATACCTGAGTGAGGGAAATATAAGCAATTAAACTGTGATAGTTAGCACAGTGGACTTTGGGGTTTGTATGTTTATATTTCACTTTAAAAAGTAATTACTTATGGTTTTCATTTGTACTTTAAAACCTACAGAAAATTTTGTTTTACAGGCCTGGTTTTCATTCACTGTGCTGGGCACTACAAGAACCTCTTAAAACCTTTCTCTGTGATCAAGTGAGACTTTGATCCTAACAGCTGAGAGGCCCTTGAGTAAACTTAAAATACATTTATTCTTATGTAAGTGATTAGAGTGTGTAAAGCATTGATAGCATAACACACCAGGCAGACAAGAGCAAGTGGGTAAGGGAAACTTGTGTGAATGGAGCACTGACACTCTACTTCAAAACATGAGTGTTGACAAGCATAACAACTTTAAATCTCATTCCCCTTTCTGTGGTTCCTCTTGGTGAATTTGCTATTGTAGACAAATGAAGCGGTCAATGTTTCCATGACAAAATGCACCTGAAATCCCAAGAAGTAGTCTGTAGCCCCCCAGTTTCAGCGCAATTCTGGTTACAAGGGACATACGAGTTTTGTTTTTACTCCACTGAGATCAAGGATTAAATTAAATTTTTTCTTCATACATAGTGTTTTGGACAAAGCATCAAACCAAGACCACATTTCTTAAATATGACCTATAAATTCTTTGTCTATAAATGCTTATAAATGCACAGGGATTGTTATCAAAGCATGTACAAAGGAGTAGCTGCAATTCTGTGTTGTTCCATTAAGAATTTCCTTTCACAAGTGCTGTAAGTCATTTAGAAGTGAGGTGGGAGTGCCCTCTTGTGTTTACAGAAGAATGATCTTAATAGTAATTAATCCCATTTGAAATCACAGAGTGGGGAAAACTTACCCACTTCTGTATCAAGCATCAGTCTCCCAGACTGTCTGTGGGTCAGGTGTAGATGTCTGATCCGCGTTGCAAAACAGATTGCTTGCGAGCTCAAACGAGGTTTCAGCCTCTTGTCTTGTCATGCAGCATCCTACAGCGCATTTCTGCTGCACCAGCTCTTCTGCCGCAACCTTCAGAAACCTCTCCCTGTGCACAGGCCCACGGCCCCGTCCTACGCAGGGTGTGGAGGAACAGGGGCAGGAGCCACAGGCTGCCTCTCTGCATGCTGCTCCCTCCCAGTACCCGCGAGGTGAGTCTTGCCTCTGTTGCAGAACTGTGGGTATAAAGTAAGAACAAGCTATTGCAGGCCTTAACGTGGTCTGTGGTAACTCGAAGTGGGGAGGTAGGAAGAGAGGGACGTATTGAGCTGGACCCACAGGACCCCTGGAAGGAGAGGACATGTGTAATTTCTTAGTTTGCTTCTGCCTACAACCAGTCTGGTGGGCTGGATAAGGTTTTTGAAAGCTTGGATACTCCTAGTATAATATATATTCATTATGCTAGAGCTATCTTGTTTTATCCCTTGCTTGCATGTAAGAGAAAAACCCTACAATCAAGCTGTGTCACAAACACCCACTGGAGTCCATGGAAACATGCCAATAAACTGCAAGATCTTCAAGAGAAATGAAACATATCAATTAACATTTCCTGAAGTGAGATCCACTCCTCTCTCCATACCTACTCATGCAGGACTAAATGCATGCTTGAATAATCCAAGCATAGAAGAGGAAAAAAAAAGAAAAATGAAAGAAATGTGACAAACCAATTTTTTTAAATGCTCTGTTGGCCCAACGAACTAGCATGATTTCAAGTAGATTATCTGACACTTAAGACAGTATAAAGCAGCACTGATAAACTTCCTTCTTCAATAGTGCTTTAAAAGTTTGGGGTTTTTTTCATTCTTATAAAATGGAGCACCATCATCAAGGGATGTTTTTAGTTCAGGTGATACAACTTATAGCACACTGTGGTAGCTTCTGAAGTTGTCTTTGCTTTTCCATTGTTTTTGCAGAGTAGAGAATTGCTCCACAGTTCCTATTGAATTCAGTAGAAGGGCTGTATCATGCCAAATCCATGAATCCATAACGTTGTATCACCCAGCCCTGCAGCAAACACGTCGATACTAAGCTGTTCGTAGACTCTTTCCCATATGAATGCAATGTCAGGAATTGCCAGATGGGCTAAGTGGGGTGCCCACAGCTAGAAGAGGCCTGTCAAGACTGAAACACTTAAAGACACCTACAAGAAATCTGGGACTGTATCCTCTATAGATGGTCCAGGAGGAGGTGAAAATGAAAAAGCAGGTATGTGCTCCTGCCACCGGTACCAAGTGTCCCATGCTGTGTGGTGCAGAGTTCTTGACAGGGAAGGAACAGCAATATCTTGTAGGGATAAGACCCCTCCAAGGAGGACGGCAATACTCAACATATCTGTATGCAACCATGCCTTTTCATCTTGGACACAACCCTGGTGCAGGGCAACCAGCATGAGCTAGGGCTGCACAATAACCCTGGCAACTGTGTCATCTTCTGTGGGAACAGTCAGCTGCATTATAGTGAGTGTTAATGGTTTGCACTGTGTGTGCAGCTACCAGGGCTGCTCACCAGCTTCTCCACCCCCATCTGGCATCCTGACCTCCCCTACACAACACCAGGCTGTCCATGGACAGTGGTATGCCTGTCTACCTCTCCCAAAACCAGGTAGTGGCCAGACCTTTTTATATCTTACACAACACCGAGGGGCTGCTGCAGATGAGGTTGAGGGTCAACTGCTCTTCCCTGGTGGCCTGTTTTCAGATCTGATCACTGGCTTCTCTGAAAACTCCCCCAGCATTGCTTTTTGAGAAGCCATAGAGACTCTCAGCAAGTGCATCTCCTGGTCATCTATTCCTGGGATCCCAAAGGATGCTGATGGGAGTGCACGCTGGAGATTAATAACTGAAGATTAAGGAGCATCAGAGGATTCCTGTCTGTAATAGGCCCCCAGCTCAAGCTTCATAACACAATTTCTCTGTTCTGCAAGGGCCCTGTGTTTAGAAACTCTGCATGCTTACTGCCTCTGGCAGAGCAACTGCTTCTTGTCACACAAACCACATCAATAAATCTTATCTGCCTATTAGCTGCATATTCTGTAGCATGAGTAGAGCATGTTCCCAGGGCTGACAAGGAGTGGCAGCCTTGTCCCATACTTTCCCTACACAGTGTATATAAAACTGAGGACCAGAAAACAGGATGGCCTTGTCTTATTCTACTGCCCGCTGTTGATCAGGCAGAGAGAGAATGCAACTTCTGAAATGCCCAGGTCTCTCCCCGCTGTTGCCTGGAGAGCCTGGGTGACCTCCTTTGAGTTTTGGGGAACATTCAAGAGAGCACAACCAGGTAAAACAGGTTAGAGTGTAGGAGGGTCTTCAGCAGGAGGCATCTTGTCTGAGCACTTTCATCATAATAGGAAGACACAGCTCACCAGCATCAGGAGCTCAGCTACCAGCTCCAGTCAGGAGTGTCAGGACAGGGGACGTATGCTTGTGCACACAGTAAGAATTTGCAGTGCTGTGAGTTCCCTCCTAGGAAGTCAGCAATACATTAGTTTAACTTTTCTTCAAGTTTACAAATTATTTACACAACTGAAATGACTGATTTGTGGGTTTTTTTAAGGAATATTATCATGGTTATAGGATTAACTATGCTGCCCTTCTCTTTGCATTCTTTACAAATACAGCTCCCCACCTTCAAAAACTAGGCAGACTAATCTTACATACCCTAGACTAGAACATCACAATTGTCTTGCTCTTTAGTAGGGCCAGTCATAACCTGTACTGCTCTGAATATCAACTGTCCATACAATTTAATAGTATTTAGATAGATACGATTTCTTCCTTATAGTACAAGAATAAACAGCAGCAAACAGTAGAACAGACTGCTTAAACCTCAAATATTGTTTGTTTTAAAGGTAAAATTCTTGCAGTTAAATAGGTGCCACATTGCATTTTGGAGGGATCGAGTGTGAGGTCTCACATCATATTTATAGCTGCCTAAGTCTTAGCTGTTGTCAGGGGACATCACCCTGCTCAACTCTTCCCCACCCCAGGTTGTGTGCTCCCACCACTTCCTTTCTGTTAAATCTAGTGGTTAGATAGTCACAGTATGAGTCAGTTCAGGTGGCTGATTTGCTAGAAAACTAGAGCTAATTAAAAAAAAAAGAAAAGTTTTCTCTTGCACCGGGTAGTTGCTTTTAGTAGGATGCTGATTAGCCTGCAGTGGTGACAGGGTAGAGGGAAGAACACAGTCATCCATTTTAACAGCGGCTCATAAGTTCTACTTACTTGTAAAGTTAAAACGCATCTATAGAAAGAATGGTTTGATCTCTTCATGTATGAGAAGAACTGTGCCACTAAGAGCAGGATTCACTCACAAAACCTGCTAACACACTACCCTGTCCTACAAAGTTTGCTATTTTTAAGAGCAAGACAACACGGAAACAAAATTCTACAATAAAATATTTAAGAAATACCTGTGTCTACACAAGTTTCATAGAAGGAAAGACTTATACACTATCCCAAATGAAGCCTTGATGCAAAATAAAATCTATGAAAATTAATATATTAGCACTGTAGATAACGTAGTTACATTTTCCTACATCTTTACTATTTTTAAAAAATATATTTGTATGTGTTTTAATATACACGAGTAAAATAGTATGTATATGTATTTTATTTTCTTATTTTATCAAATGAAACATTCCAAGCAGTTAAAGCAGTTTCAAAGAAATCTCCACTTCAAAGAGAGTGCCTTTTTCTTACCCAGAGATCTGTACTTATCATATTCAGATTCAATTCCAGATACTGGAATGCAGTTTTACAACTTCTATTTTGTTGTAATAGTTCATATGATACTTGATTTTAGAAAGAGCAAATTCAGTCTTGGTTGGTTTTGCTGATTCTGTATAGTGTTATAAGATATTTTAATTGTAAGCAAGCCTCTGAAAGATTGCAATATTAAGAACAGTTTTTGGTTAAAAAAAAAAAATCAAACAGCTCAGCAGCCTTGTCTTCTCTAAGAACCAGAGGCAGCCTCCTGTTAAGGAATGTGGAGATATATTTCCTATTTAAAAGTGAGTTTGACACTCAATTTGTGAAGGCTGTATAAATATGACAGAAAAGGCTTTTTTTTTCCTTATGCCTTGTTAACGAATGAAGTGACTGCAAGTGATGTTAATTAACAGCTGGGTCCTACAACTATGAAAAGAATATTAAATAGCACGTTGCTCTTCTCCCATCTTCCCACAGTACTTCCACTTCAATGCTTTCATCTCATCTGAGCCTGTTCATCTCATCTCTTAAGAGTGAGCAAAAGCCAGTAAGATAAGCAGCAACTATATAGCAATTAAATGAAGCATATTATCTTTCAGGTGTGTTATTTATGTTATAATATGTTATTTATGCGAAATAATATAGAAGAGATTTGAACACTGAGAGAATGATGTTCCCAAGCACTAATAAAGACTCAGACTGACACTTCCCTCAAGTATTTTTGGGCACACCAAAATGCTGCTATAATTCACAATAATGAATGCTTCTGTTAAACAATAAAATTGTTACAATTATGTACTCCTGGAGACAGCACACAGACTTACCTTAGTAAACAGAGGAAAAAATAGCTAATTTAACTTAAAATTATTAATATTAATCAGTTTGGCTGTCTTAATACTTCAACGTTATGGCTTATTTTAAGTAACTAAGTGGAGAGGGTTTGAGGTTTTTTTTCTTGTATAAAGCTTTTGCTCTACCATTAATTTCAGCTATATATAAACTGATTAGATTATGACAATAAACCAAATGTGTCAGTGTAAGCAACCATTGTACATTTAAATACTCTGTCTTTGCAGCAGAAAGCCCAAATATCTACCACAGTTGTGCTCAACTTCAGAAAGGGGAGAGACCTAAAAATTAAAATAGAGGAAGGTAGATTTAGATTAGATATTAGGAAAAAAATTTTTTACACTGAGGGTTGTAGAACACTGGCACAGGTTGCCCAAAGAGGTGGTGGATGCCCCATCCCTGGAAAAGTTCAAGGCCAGGTTGGATGGGGCTCTGAGCAACCTGATCTGGTTGGAGATGTCACTGCTCCTTGCAGGGGGGTTGTACTAGATGACCTTTGAAGGTCCCTTCCAACCCTAACCATTCTATGATTCTATGAAAATGTTTGTTAAAAACAAAATTAAAATGATCATCTATGCATATTAAATCCTTGCAAGCAGTATGAAGACAAACCCAGAACACTATCTTGAAGGCATGAAATCACCATTCAAGAAAGACTTGAAAAAGGGCAAAAGGAAGGCCACAACAGTATATGCCATGGTGTTTAATCTATCCAAACCAATAACAGATCCTTTTTCAAATTAATAAGGCACAGGAAGTTTGTTTAGAGAAAATTAGGCCATCCAATTGCATTAATTTTTTTTGCTCCTGTGTCGGGTGTGAATGATCTGGGGAAATTCCTCACACCACATGACTTCTGAGACATTTATCTGAGACATTGCTTCAAACTTCTTGAAGATTCTGCCGTTTCAACAGGATCAGATGATGCTCTAGCGGAACCCAGTGAAAGATGGGAAACAGAAGGTAGAAGTAAGTGATTCGTTTTCACAGTGGAAGAAAACTACCACAGAAATCTGCATGACCCGTACTAGTGAACTTACTGAATTAATCTGAAAAAGGTGGTATGCAGAGGGGTAAAAAAATTAGTAATCATTCACTGCTGATGCATGAATAGCAGTAGCAGCTTTAAAAACAGAGTATAACAACGCTAATACAACATAGATCAATATAAAGCACGCTCATTGAGAAAAGCAAACACAACAACAAATGGAAAATGATGGGCTCTGACCTTTATTGCTCAGACATGAGATCCTGCAGTTTTTACAGACAATTCTGTGGAAACATAAGCTCCATGCACAGTGACAGTCAAAAAAAAAAAGGAATCCAAAGTTTAGGAAGTGCTAGGGAACAAAGAAGAAAATGGAGATCATCATCACTCCTCTGTATAAGCCCGTATTGTACCTGCTTCTTGAATACAGTGTATACTCTGTGACTCCCAACTTAAAAAGAAACGATAAAAAGTTTGGAAAAGAGCAATGGGAGTAAGATCAAAGGTAGGAACTGATTCCCATATGAGGAATGATTAAGTAAACGAGGTTTCTTCAGCCTGAAGAAGAGATCATGGAGCCAGGGGCTTAATGAGGGGATGACTGCAGAGGGATGGATTGCCCATTGCTGCTCCTAAAACTGTGCAATGAACTAACAGGCAGCAGGTACAAAGGAGGTGAGTATTCAGCATAATTAAGCTGTGGTACTCCTTGTCATTGTTATTGGGGAGGCTAAAATTTTGAAAAGGCTCTGAGGAAGACTGGACAAATTTCTAGGTAAAAAATTCACACATGCGCACACACACACACAAAAAAACCCTACACTCTCCGAAGTCTCTGAGTTTTATATTCCCAGAGCCTGGGCAAATATTCAGGGAAAGAGCCCTATGTGCTTGTTCTATTCCTGCTCCCTTCCCTAGACATTTGCTTTTGGCTACAGTTGGAAGCAGGATACTGGGGTGGTGGACCTCTGGTCTGACCCTGTACAGCTGTTCTAATGTTTTTATGATCTCATTCATAATTTTTAAAAAGTGCTCATCTTTCTGTAACACTAAAGTGACTAAAAATTCAAAGAGAGAGAGTTGAGAAGTTGTTTAAATAAAGAATTTTGATCTCTGTAAAACATTCAAAATGGGGTCAAAATCATAAGCTAAAGGAAATTGTTTCTCAGCTCCTGCATTTTATGATGCATAATGTAAATATGACAAAGTCAGCTCAGGATTTTAAAATGAGTACTATCTGTTCTGAGAAGGAACAAATTAAAGCTGCATACAATAGACTTCCTGCTGGGAAGGTGAGAGGGGAGGGGAACTCAGCATCCCAAAGGATGCACTGGTAACAACCCCAAACCAAACCAAGAGATGTGAGTCACCAAAGCTGCAAAGCTATTGGAGAAAATCCAGGAAGCCAGACTTAAAATAGGAACAGAAGGGAAGTGGGGGTGGACAGAAATAAAAAGAACAAGAAGAGAAAGGGATGATTTAAAACAAGAAAAGAGAACTTGAGACAGTTGCCTGGAGCTGAAAAGCCCTGGAGGTAGCCACACCATCAGTTTTTCAGGCCAGCGTATGTTTGTGTGGGCCTCAAAAGAGGCAATCCAGTATGCCCCCAGTATCTCATAACCAGCACTCCCTTCCACCAGTGCTTACATTGTGCATAAATGTGCAGCTGTGTGGGGAGCTAAATTTGGAAGCGATTAATCTATAAACTAACACTTTATGGCAACTAGGCTTATGGTTCATACCAGAATTAGTATCTCTCTAGAAAGTGGAGTTTGAGCATCAGGTGTTGCTCTACAGCTTGCACCCTCATCCAGACACCTGGGATACAGGTTAAAGACGTGGTAAGCTCGAAGGAGGGGAAAGAAAAGAAGCAAAGAAGCAACCTTATTTTAAATCCAATCTGTAATGGTGGTGCAGTTTTATTTTGTTTTGGTTACCTTTTTTTTTCAGCCTTGTAATTGTTGCCTACCTGCAATAAAGATGTACTTCACTTGACCCACAAGCTCGTCCAGTGCTAGCAGACTTACGTGATGCTGAGAAATGAGTCACATTTCTTTGGGGATAAAAAGTTTGCATTCAGGCACTGCTAGTAAACCTGTACCCTACAATTTAACAGAGAGATGAAGAGTTTCTTCAGCCAAATTCTTTTGCAGAATTTGCAGTTTCTTCTGCAAATGCTTGCGTGCAGTAACATTGCAAGGTGCAAGGCTCCCTGCAGTAAGTACACACTGCTGTTTCTCCTGCAAAGCTCAAACACAGAGCAGTACCCCGCAGCCCTGGAGAGGCCCTTAGTCACCTCCTTATTTACTTATAACTTTCCTTCTTATTATCAATTGCAAACTAAAATAGTACTCTTTCATGCTTTATGTAATATACTTCGGGCTTAAATTATGTCTTTCTATTTTTCCCCCTGAAAAGAAATTCCATTCTTCAAGGGAATAGCACGCATAAAAGCCCTCCACCGCCTGCTGTAGAAAAGATGTAATTATTTAGCACATAGGAAAGGAATGGTAAGGAGTTGCCTTCTTTCTTTAGGGCAAATCCAGTCATGCTTAATGGCTATGATTACTTTGCTTATCTTTAACCCTGATGTCACTAAGGAAGGGTGGGTTAATAATTTCAGTGCAAACATCAGTTCTGGGGCCTTTTGAACAGGTCACGTGGATAGATAACAACGGTGTAAACTGCTTGCCCTTGCTGCCGCTGACCCTGCCTGATGCACTAGCAGCTCTTCCCTGATGCTTATAGCTTCACGCTTTCTCCTACAGAAACAACGTCTCAAACAAGTGCAGGAAGAAGGTGCTTGGAGAAAAAGGCAGCAGGGAGATCTTTTTTCCTCATCCCTTTACAGCAGAAAAGGCGCTGGGCAGGCTGCAGCTTGCAGTCTGACATTTGGGTCACCCTGCTTGCAGTCAAGAGGAAGGTTTCAGACAGGTAAAATGGGATGTGGAAGAAGAAAAGCAGTGAGAAAATGAGTGTAATCTCCTGCTGTGGGCTGCAGAAGAAAACATTTAATATTTGTCAACTGTTTAATTTTCCTGGTAGCATTAATCTCAATAATTTTAGGAATAAAATTGCCAGATATTTTATCACTTTACAACTCACTTTTCTAGATTTCCCTTATCCACTTGCAATTGAGAGTCCATCTTGTGGACCACTGTATTAACAATTTGTCAAAACACCAAACATTTTTTTTTTTTAGCTTTTCTTCATCCTTCCTTGTTTTTCCTGATACAGACAAAAAAGTTTGACTTACAAACAATTAGTGAGGAACTCCATAAATATAATGAGAATTTAGGATGTGGTTTCACATCAGCTTTAATGTTATCTAAGCTGTAGTGCTCCTGCCATCCCCAATGTAGTCCAGATATCTGCTCCCATTTCTTTCACTAGCACTTCCACAGCAGTACAGGAGGCTGATTCAGCTGGAAACTAAGCCGCTTCCTTACTGAAGTGCAACTGTACAACTTATAGAGGCTAAAGCCGTGCTGGGATTGGAGCAGCCAACTTTTAGGTTCACTGTGGAACACCACTGTCCTGGTTTAGGCAGGGATGGAATTAATTTTCCTCTCAGTAATGAATGTATTTTGGATTTTGTACATGAAGAATGTTGATAAACACACTGATGAGATGAGTTGTTGCTAATGAGACCAAGGACACTGTCTGGCTTTCCAGGTCTCACTAATGTACTGGTGCAGGAAGCTGGGAGAGATACAGACAGATAAATTGACCTAAACTGGCCAAAGAGAGTATTCCATGCCATAAACACCATGCTCAGTATATAAGTGGGGGTTGCCTGGGGTAGGCATCACTCTCAATTCCTTGCTCTCTCCTTCTGGCTCCTTGGTTTCGTTTTTCTGTGATTGCTGCTCCGGACAGGCTGTACCGGTCATTGGGACATCAGGTGGTAAGAAATCATGCATTGTTCACTTTGTATATTTTAGTATCCTTAGATTGTTATTATTGTAATTTTCCTTTGCTATTCTAGCAAACTGCCTCACCTCAAACCCACGAGTTGTCTCCCCCATCCCATTGAGGAGGGGGAGGGTGAGCGAGAAACTGTGTGGTGACCAGGGATAAACCATAACCACCACCCTTAGACTTTCCAGAAAGAAAAACTGCAGGAAGCTTTCTGTCTGTGGTGGGTAAGAGATTTTTCAGCCCTGATGACTTGTAACGTTATACAGGGACAAAGCATCTCATGCTATTTCCAAAAAGGGAAAGGGTGTGTGTGTGTGGTTAAGGTTTCAGAAACATCTAATTAGAGACGGAAAGTTGAAACATTCAGGCATAGCTATAGGTTAGCCAGTTGGAGCCCCAGGGAAGATTAACAGAAGCTAAATACAAGAAGCAAGTGCTAAACGAAAAAAAAAAAAAAAAATTGTACGTTTGGGAAGTGGAGCTGTATCAGGCTCCTGCCTTCACTTGCTAGCGCTGCGTTTTATGAAAAACACTCTGTAATACAAATTGCATAAACAGAACCTGTATTAAAAGCCAGACTCGAGCGCTCATCCTTTCTTTCCCCTCAGAGCACATCACCCCAGCAGAGAAGGCAGGGCACTCCCCTCCGCCCCGGCTCCTGCCTGCTGAGATGGGGGGCAGCCCAGACCCCAGCGGCCTCCCGCCCAGCCCCCTCCGGGTTCCGGAACACCCGCGGCCCGGGCCCCAGCCTGAATTAATGAAGGCAAGGGTTCCGTCCCGGGGCGGCTTCAGCCACGGCCGCTCAGTCGGTGCGGGGCCGGGCCGAGGCGATCGCTTCCTCTCGCCCTCAGCGGGCCGCAGCCGGGCTCCGCGCAGCACACGCCGGCTGCTGCGCGGCCTCCAACGGCTCCGCCACCCACGGAGGCGTGCCCGGGCGCGCTCCCGCCGGGAGCGGCTCAGCCCGCGCGCCAGGCCCTCGGCGCCACCGCCCCTCAGCTCGCGGGGAGAGGGGTGGGGCCAACCTCGTTCCCACCCCGCCGCGGCTATATAAAGCTGGCGAGCGGTGCAGTCTCTCTCTTTTTCTGCTGCGCTTCCGTCATGGGCGGTAAGGTGGTGGGGCTGGCAGTGCGCGCCGCTTCGCAAGCGGGGCTGGGGAGGGCGGCTTGGCTTCGGCTTTTTTTTTTTTTTTTGCGGTTTGGCAGCCTGGCCCACAGCGCCGCTGGGTAACGACGCCGCGGAGTACTTGGGGCCGCAGCTTGGCGGCGAGGGTCGCGCGTTGGAGTCGCGGGGTGGGTAACGGTCAGCCGCAAACTGGCCGCGGGGCCGCCGCTGCGGTGTGCGGCGCTCCGGTGGCGGCGGCGAGGGGGGACGGAGGGTCTCGGCGTGCCTGGCGCCTCGGCGGGAAGGGAGGTGGGAGCGTGGCGTGGCCGGTTCCTTGGCGGAAGCGGCGGCGCGGGGCGCTCTGGGATGAGGGAGTGGCGGGGCACCATTTTGCCCTGGTGCGGGCGGTGCGCGGCGAGGCGCTGCTTGGCCTGCGCCATTTTGATGGCCGGGGGGGGCTGGTGCCCGGTACCCGCGGGGGCTGACGAGCGGATGCTGCCCGCCGGCGCTGTCAGCAGCCCCCGGCCAGGGCGATGCAGCCTTTCGCTTCGCTCGGTTGCCGTTTGGATTGGTACTTCAAATGCTGGTAAATGCAGTCGATCTAAACGTGACGACGGTGAGAATGAGGTGTTCTAGTGGGAAGCATTGTATTTAGGCTCCTTGAATAAGGTGGAGTTGCCTCGGTCATCTGACAGGGGGTTGGTGCACATATTTGCACAGGTTGGCGCCTGTGTGTGTTTAAGAGGGCCCAGCCTTTGGCATCGTGGAATTGTCCTACAACAGAAAACTTATTAAAAATACAAGTGCTGTAAAATCCATGTACTGTGCCAAGAAAAAAACAAACACCACAATCTTTGCATGCTTTTTTTATTGTCAATCATGAGATCAACGTTTACTGATGTTTCCTTTTCTAATTTTTTGCTAGGCAGTGAGACAGCAGAATAAAGGGAAGTGTACTTTAGAAAATAAATATAAAAAACCTCCACAAACTTCCCGTGGTCTTAAGATGCCTTTTTTTTTTTCCTGTCTTGCAATGCTGATGTCATTGAGCCATAGTGCTTCTGGAAGACTGGGCAATACAATTTAAAAAATATAGCTAGAGATCTAGGCTTCTGAGACTTCAAAGATTATTGTCTCATAATGTGTATGACTTAATGGCCTGGTTAATAAGAATCTGCTGATCTCAAGTGTTAAGTTTGTTTACTGTTTGGTTTTAGGTATGATTCAGTGGAAGTTTTCGATGGTGTCCAATACATTGTACAGAAGCATTAAGGTAATTGCTCTCTGTTTTTTAAATTTTGTTGCTCCAGAAGTAACACTAAATTTCTATTGTTGATCAAGATAATAAACGCTTCCATTTCTTACTTGGTTTCCGTATTTTTGTTTGTCAAAAGTATGGGATGTTTTAAGTCCCAGACGATTGTCGTGTTTATTGCATTTTCGTAGTTGTAGTCAAACTGATGAGTAATTATTTGATTTTTTTTTTTTGTGTGTGTGTGTATATGCTCTTCATTGAGTTAAGGTCAGTTTCATTTCTTTCACTGTGGCTTTTAAATAAGAATGAAGATCCATGTGGTAAATCACTTGGTTACCATGTGCTGAATTATACTGATTTTGGACATGGTCTGAGTTAGTTGTCTGACCTTGAGTGTGTGTTGCAGTTAATGTGAATCTACATGTATGAACATATTTGAACATAATTATTGATGTAATGATTCTGCAAACTATGGACAGAGAGTAGTATTGTATTGTGTATAAATGCTTGGCCACTCATTCATATATGTGTGTATATATATATTTTTTTACGTAGAAACTTGAATGTTTTGGTTCTTCAGACATCGTAATGGTTGCAAAGGGGTCCAAATCCAATTCAGGGTAATCCTCTTTTTCTAGTGTATACAAAATTTCAATTTGTCAGATCTTGAAGACTGCTCTAGACAATATTGAATTGTTGTATGAAAAAGTAAATTTTTAGTACTTGATGATTGTTTCAGAGAGATTATGCTAGACCACAGCAAGAAACACTTTCTACTTAGAAAGATAATTTCTGTTTAATTTCAATTTTAGTCTTTCATGGAAGCACCATCAGAAGTAGAAGAATACTTGGTACACACAAGTGGATTTTCCTGAAAGCTATGTATATTTTGAATGATCAGTGGAGGTAAATTAATATGATAAAATAATTAGCAAAATACGTGTATGATCAAATTAGTATGTGTGTCATTAGCTTTAAAATTGAAGTATCATATTTCAGGCATGTTTGACATGCTCTAGAACTGTGTAGGCTGGGGAGTTAGTGAATAGTTTATTTGGGTTGCTGTCAGAGGACCTGGTAAAATATCCCTGTCTGAGGTGTTCATACTAAATCTCACAAAGATCACCTCAAGTTGGCTTTTAATTGTGAATTTGCACTTTATTGTGAGATAAGAAAGTGTTTAGACAGAGAAAACAAAGGGGACATATAGAGACTTGTTAATATAACCAGGCGAATGTAATTTTATATATGTATATATAAAAAAATGTGTATTCATTTTTTAAAAAAAGTATAGTTGATACTCTCACATTTTGGAAATGCTGATAAATTCAGGACATGTATTCAATTTAAATTTACTCAAATGCTTACAACCAGTGGTTGGGAAGAAGGGGGATCAACAAGAGTAAAACTTGCTTGTCCCTAACAAGTTGTGCTATATTATGCATGAACGTGCTGTAATTGATTGTTTTACTCAAATTTCTAGAATGGCATGAACAGTTTCTAATAATGGGCATGTCGAGCATCCTGATGAAAAATTCCCTGGCAACTGTAGTACAACAGAAAGAGGCAATATTTATTGATTGAGCTGGTGAGATCTTTTAATGTATTCCTTTGTCAGTACATCTACATATAAAAGACACAAAGCTTATTTTGTGGAATATGTGAATGTATGAATTGCTTTGCAATTCACTGATACTTAAGTGGTGAATCATGCTGAAACTGCCAAACCTGATATGTTGATGAAAAACTTCATACGGATCTGGCTACTGAGATTAAACCACTTAATTATTTCCAAAGGCACTTAAATTTTTTTCAGTCGTTGTCTCCTTTGGTGTTACTTTTATTTCTGTCTCCATATACTAGCTAGATGCCACCATGCTCCCAATTGTGAATAAGGATGTTGATACATTGTTTAAACTCTCCTCAGCTCCAGCTGACATGGATATGAGCTGTTGCAAAAGCTAGCATGGTGAAAGAGCAGAGGGAGGGGGAAATGCTAGACCCCTATAATTTGAGGTAGCCTGTCTTATAGTGGGTAAATAACAAACATTGGCCAGGTGTTAAAAGTGTCCTGGTAAGGAAGTGTTGCTGGTGTTTGAAAGCTAGTGATGGTGGTCATGCTTTGACCCTCCTAGGACTGTTAACTTAGGGCTCTCCTAGATGTGAGCATTTAGGAAAAGTAATGTTAATTATTAAAGGTTAAATTTGGTGGTGAATTGTAATGAATTCTAATTAGATTAAAGCTGTGTCAGCTCCAAAGCTAAACTAATTCAGAAGGGCTAGTATAATGTTATACTTGCAGCAGGCAAAGAGCATGCTCATGAGCACTTGCTGTGCATCAAGAGTATTGGTAGTGGTTTCTCCAAGAGCTTAATTCTTACCTAAGTATCTGAATTTAATCTTTTTCAGTGAAGGTCACTTTAATTGTGCTAATTCTTCAGTATCCACAGGTTGTTTTTATTTAAGTAGTTAAAATATAAAATGTGAGGACAAGTTGTAATTTTGCTGTCTTATAACATCATCTGTAATTTTATTCCATTCCTTATTAAAGAAAGTACCTATAAATAATACCTTGCTAACTACAGCAGGTTTTTTTGATAAATGGGCTTTGTCCCAGTGTGTGAAGTTCAAACATGTGAGTGAAGCTTCTTGTGCAACAGTGCTACCTGTAAAATGCTGTGGTGTTTAGGCAGGCAGTATTACAAGTAGGAAGTGGAGTGACTTACATGGCTGATCTAGAGAAAAGTGAGAAATAGTAGGCTGCCTTAGTGTAACTAACCAGTGCATTTTGTCTTTGCAGAGATGCTTGAAGGCTGCTTCTCCAATGAAGGTATAAATTCCAATAAATGTTATGATTAATTTCAAAGCTTGGTGAGAGTTGGGAGTAATGCTTAAAACCATTGGTATGTCTGATCAGTGAAGAGCCTATCTTGAACCCAGTTGACTGCTTGATGAAAAACAGACGTCAATCTGACTTAGGCTGCTACACTACTCTTAACAGCAGAACAGGTGAAGTGTTTGATGGTAGACTTCATAGTCTGTACATTAGCTTGAAACTCAGCAAAAGTGGTTTAAATAACTGATGATAGTTTTCACACGACTGCTTTAAAAACTGCATTATTGTCAACCCTGTTTATAAGGAAGTGACATATGAACTGTTGTATTACAAATGGCATGTTTGAAGTGGGGTGGGGTTTGTGTGTATCAACATTATGTAAAACAGTGAAACTTACTGTGGCGTAACTAAATTTCTAACTTAAGTTTCACAGAACTTCTAGAGTACTGATACTAACACAACATATGTCAAATAATGCAGTTCGCTCTGTGTGGGAGACTAAATAGATGGCGAGTTGTATTTTTGGTGATGGGGAAAAAAAAAAATTCTGAAGTAATGTCTCCCGTTTTTTTGGACAGCAAAGTGGTCAAAAACTTAGGAACAAATGCTTTTAGCTTATTCGGGTATCTTCTAAACACTTTCTCAATTCAAGTGTAAAGTGCGTGCTTCCAGTTTGGGAATTTTTTGTATTATGACAGCTGTTGATATACTTAATTGATGAATTGATATGGTAAGTTGGTGTAGTAATTAATTCTGTGCATAGCCAGAACTTAAGAACACTTGTTCCCCAAGACAGAATGTGTGCTTATAGCTCTGCCTAACCTTGGTTAGCTTTCAAACCTGCATGCCAAGTTTTAAATAAGTGTACATTATTTTTGAAATATGTCAAAGGACTAGAGAATGTTTAATTTTTTGTATTGCTACAGAAATCCTGTAGAAAAACAGTGTATTTCCTATCAAATTTGTTTTCTGTATTGCTTTTGTCTCATCTGTGATGATCCTATCCCGAACCTGAATTCCTTGCTGAAAAACATAATACGGATCCGGAATCTGAGACGAGACCAAAAGATTTAAGCTTTTTGATAAGTATTGTAACATCTATGGAGTTAGGTATTTTTACGGAAATGGTAACACCTTAATGTATACCATGTGCTGTGTGCTTATTTGCAAATTGAAATTTCTCCCTCAAGTGAATCATTTTACTTAGATCTTGTTCCCTTTTTTTTTTTTTTTTTTTTTTCCCTCTCCAGCGATGAATTGGAACACTTTGTCAGTGCTGCCTGACAATTGTGGATGATCTGCAACTGGAAGGAAGTGTAACACTTGAAGAGTTGGTGTGGCTTGGAGTGGGATGCCATTATTTAAAAGCCTGCTGAGACAGCTGCCGCAATTTTGTTTAGCGGATACTGTTCTCAGAAACTGCACGTGAACCAAAATCACTGTCTACATATTTCAAATAGTGCTTTTCCCAGAACGTTAAGCTGCCCTCTGTAGGAAGGACAGCAGCAATATTGGGGAAATGAGTGTTGGGCTTCAATACATGGAAAAACCCCTGAGAGTATTTGCCCTTTTAAAATATTATAAGGGTATTACAGACTTGTTGATAGTGAAAATCTGTAATGACTCAAAACAATGGAACTCACAGGCCCTGTAAAGACTACGAGAAAGCAAAGTGGGTACTCAAATTCAAACCAGTGAGTCTGCTTTTTGAAGGTGCTGTTGTCCAGGAGATAGGAGGAAGTAGATGAGATGATGATGGTATGGAAGCATGAACATGAAGCACTTGTGTGAAAATATTCAGGTGTTGTAAGGAAAGTTGTGGTTACAGAAAAGGCAAGGTCTAAAGCTTGCATCGCTCTCTGTCTAGTGAGGGAGACAAGAATTTAGGTTTTATGGACTGCTACTAGCATGAAAAGACAACAGTGGAACTACCCTGGTGGCAATGTTACCTGCTTGCTGTGTGGCAAAAAGAGGTCAGTAGTGAGAGAAGGGAGTACACACATTGGAACCTGTGACTGCTGAAAGCACTTGAAAACTACTGGTAGTGTATCACAGTAACAGCATATTTGCTGTATTCAGCAAATTGGCACTCTTCCACAAGGGAATGAGGGATTGCAAATTGGTCACCAAGTAAATTTAATTTTAAAGACAAATCACTATGTACATAAGATGCAATCTTCCCTAAAGCATGCCCTGTCAAACCTAATTGTCAGGAATACTTTAGAAAGGAAGAAATGCAAGAACAGCATGATCCCTAAAAATTCATAGAGCTACAGTTACTGAATTCTTTTGAAATGCACCAAAATACAGAAAAACTACCTTATAGTCTGCTGTTAAAAATGACAGCATTGGATGCCAGTATCTCTCTTCCTTTAGAGAGCTGGAGGAGTTTCTATAGCTCATGGAACGTGTCTATCTCTAAATGACAGATTCCGTGAAGAGCCCCATTTTCTGTCTAAGCAGTATCATGAAGTACAAAACACTACCAGTAGCAGTACCTAAAGCATTGGCAATGTCCGAAACAGGTGTCCATCTGAATACTGGAATGTACACTAAGGATCTGACTGAACAAACTCCAGGAGTGTATTGGCTCACTGACCATCTCCTATGCTTTGATTATTCTTAATAAGCAGTAACCAGCTGCTTTGGCTAAAGGTTGCTCCCTTTCAGCAGGCTACTGTGTAAATCAATCCATTGAATGTATCAGAACCTGCAGAACAGCTATCCCTTGATTGTTTTCAACAGGATTTATTATTTCTGTTAACAAATGTTGCTGACAAGGGTAGATAATTTCATGCACCATTTTTTTTGTACATGCTCTTTCTTGAATAAAGATTAGGATGTGAAAAACCTAGCTGTTGCACATTGGGTCTGTAGTCGTACCACGATGTTCCTTGACAGCTTGTACTTCCAAGAGCTACAAAGCAATGTGGCCTTGTTGCACTGACTGGTACAGCACATACCGAACACGTGATATTCCACACTGTGCTCGAGTGACTCCTGGACAACATAAACTCTGTTACTGATTATGCACTTCAGAAGTGGGAAAGAACCAGTCTCCATCTTTTGCCCACTGCAGTTCTGTGAAAATCTGGGGGCTGTTGACAGCATCTAGTGAAGCTGCTTTGATGGTAAGTCAAAACGTTACCAGTTCTAGCCAGGTCAGTTCTTCTGTAGTGAAAAAGATGTCGAAGAGCAGAGAAATGGATAATGCAGCAGCAGTATTTTGTAGGTACTGTAAAAGTACTTTGTTAGATACTCTAAAAGGATCTGTGTACGACTTGCGTTACAGAGTCAGAAGAAGGTGGCATGCATTTTTGAGTGTAAAGGTACCATCTTTTTCTCTGCTGGGCTGATGCTAACATGAAATAGGACAGGTTTTGTGGAGATACTGCTATGTGTATATCTAGTGAAATTGGTGAGAACGAGTTGCTCCTGTCATTTTTGGAATCAAAAACTGAAGTTGCAGGACTGTGTGTAACACTTAAGGTACTCATGAGTAAAGTACTTTTCATCAGTCTTGTTCTGTGTTCTAAAACATTCGTGGTTTCTGATCTAGGATTGACAGTGTTGCATAAAGGGTGCCAGAGAATCATGTTATTTCACTTACCAAGTGGTGGAAGCCTGTCTCAAGGAGCCGTGTTCATTCATCAAAAAGATGACCCTCTCACTTGGCATAGAAAAAGGTAAATGTGGCCAGTGGTCAGACACTGGGTGTTAGCTGGAACCCTTTCTGTATGAATGCTCCTGTGCTTTGGGGCTGCAGAAGATGGGTAACCAGTGAAAAATGTGCATGAGTAGCGTTTAAGATGAAAAAAATACTACTTGTAATGGCTTTTTTGCTCAGTGAGAGGGGGATAATGTGTTTGCAAACCACGTGTGGATTTAGTTCTTCTGGTATGTTTCTTCAGTCTGATAAGATGTTTTAAATGAGCGATTGAGATAAGGAGATGTAGCTGAGAAGAGTTGTGACATGTTTTGAACACATGGCATGAGATTCCTCTGTGCAAAAGTACTTCATTAAACTTCAGTTTTGTGAAATAGCTTGCTAGATTCAAAGCTTTGATACAAGATTGTGCAGATAAGAGGATGAAAGCGCTTTGCTTTTTTGTGCTTTAAATAGTTGGGTGAAATCTTGCACTAACCAGCATTAGTGTTCAGCTTAGAAGTTTCACATAGCTGTTGGGCTGTGGTCCAAGAAATCAATGGTTAGACAAACTTTGTTCTGGAATGTTGCCATGTATTGGTCTTAGTAACTGGGCAAAGAAAGCAGAGGGTTGTTTTTTTTTTTTTGAGTTAAGTGAGTGGTGGACTTACAAGCAAGAGGAGTATCTTGTAACCACAAGGGAGATAAAAGTAGTTCTGCATAAATGCTACTGTTTAATGAGGTCCCTGTTAAGGAGGGAGGTTTTGTCTGTTGCTGAAGAACTTGTCTTGCCGGTGGAGGCTGTAGATCTATAAACAGAGTTGCAAGAGAGCGAAACTAAGCTAGCAGTGGTTACTTGGCCGCAGCACCCCCCACTGCTACGTGAGTGCATTTGCTGGTGGGAAGCCTGCTTGGTGTAACAGATCCTAATGAACAGAAATTCAGTGCAAGCTCTCCTGTCGGGTTACCAGCCTGCGGAGAAGTGTGCTGCCTTGGCTGCTGTTACATCGTGTGCCAGCTTCAGTGATGTTGCTGCCTTCTGATGAAGGCAGGCTCTTAACTGTATAAACTTGCCAAATAAAGCTTGAGTATGAGATTTATTGATTTTAAAAATGGACACTGAAATTAAGTAACAGTTGTGAGAGGGACTCCCTAAGACAGTCAAACATGGATGCAGCAGAGTAAGCGAAGTGTTAGACTATGTCTGAGGAAAGGTATGCTATATTGGAGAGTATTTAATCCTGAATTTGGGTCAGCAGTTTTTCTGCACATGCCGTCTCACAGTTCAGGGGACAAAATTTGAGTTATCTCGAATATGAATGAATTTAAAGGATAAATGGTAATTTCAGGTGAGTGGAGCACAGATGGAGCCTTCGTATGCTATGTAAATGTGTCCAGTGATTTACATTCTCTGTACTTTTTGTTATTAGAACTGGCATTACAAGCACTTGTCTGCCCTTGTCTGTTTCCATTGAAGTATATAAACTGGAAAAGTAAAATTAAAATTATGAATTCCATTTTCTTTCAAACATCATGTGGCTTTCTAGTTGATAGTGCAGTTGAGCTATGAGGGCAAGGAAGACAGTACTTCTCTGCCATTGTCTCAAAACTTCCTGCGTGCTCCGGAGGACAAAGTGGTGTTTGATGCTCAGAAGAATGGCAGTATTGAGTGGGACAAAGTCTGCCTCGCTCAGTATTCTGTCTGAGGATGAACAGTATAAGAAACAGGAGAAGTATAGAGAGCCTTTCCAGCAGTTTTCTTGGGAATTTCCTGAGGAGATTTCAATTTCTACTTCAATACTACTTGGCAATTACGACCTATCTCCATTTAAAAAGATGTGAAACATGAATGTTACGTAAAATATCTGAGTAGTGTGTATGTTAGTAACTTGGGGGATGGGGGGGTGTGGTGCTTAGGAGGGATCTGAAGTAAAAGCTTTTTTCTTTTTGAAACTGATGTCACTTTGAACTCTTACGCTAATGAAAACAGTAGTAAGTGGAGTCCAGTTAAGGCCTTAGTACTAGACCAGCTTTACTGTTTAATTCAGCTATGTTGGAGGTGAAAATTTGAAGTATTAATGTGTGCTCTTACTTGCAGTATCCATGAGCTACGCTTCATACTTAAGGCTTCTCACCAGATTATTAACCACTGGTTCCCCCCCCCGTGATTAGAGTTGTCAGTAACTGAAAGAACATCATCCCAGCAATGACAGTCCTAGTTTTACGGTTGCAGGTGAGGAATGATTAAAATCTGCCCTAAAATAAAGTTCAGTCATTATATATGTGGAAAGAAGCTAGAAGGAGATGAATGGACTGAAATAAAACAAATGCTTAGACCTTATTTTGAAACTGGTAAGTTGATTGAAAAGTAAAGGTTGTATTTTTAAATCATCTTAAGATCATTGAAGAGGAGGAATATACAGCTACCATTAAATTGGTGTACTTCATGGTACCTTGATAAATAGGAAATAATTTGCCCTAGCCTTAGTTGTTTGTTTTTTTCAGTCTGAATGAGAGATGTTGCAGGTACTAGAGAGTCCCGAAAGAAACACTTGAGACTTAACCTCTCTAAGTGTGTTAGCTCTTTCTAGCAGTTAGGTCACTTTCTGCAGCAGAAAATAAAGCAAACTGCCTCACTGTTGTCGTTTAATTTCTTGCACTCCATCAGAAATGTGCAATATTGAAACACAGTGAGTGGCAGTTCTTAATGTCCTTTGGACTTCAAAATTTAAACAGTTCAGTGTATGTGTACTCATTCCCCAGTGTATCTTAGAATAAACATTTTTTGAAAATAGTTGGATGATGAAGTTTCTGGTTCTGAAAATTTTACTAAGTTCCTTTGTTGCTATTGCAAACAAAAAAAAAAGGTTTGGTTTGTGGGAATTAATGCTCCCCCCTCTTCCTGTTTTACAGATTATAAACCACATAATATAAAGTAAGTTTAATGGCAGGAACTGGAGTTACCTTCAAAACATCTTAAAATAGTATTTTATAATAAATGGTATCATAGTGCTGAGAACGTTCCCCCCCAAAAAACTTCATGGGGCAGGAACAGTGTCTTGAGTTTTTGAAAACATGTTTTTGAAGAAGTACTCTTACAGTTGCCAGAATTGGCTTGTCTTAATTTATGTGTACTTGAACTTAAGTTCTGTTGCTAGTGAAAAGTCGTGCAGCATAGTTTCTCCTAATTTGACATACTGTAAGGCTGTAAGGCTGCTGAAAACTTTTTTTTTTTTTTCTCTCCATCTTTATATGAAGACCTTTTGGCAGGGTTGACTACAAGGTGTTTTGTTGTGGTTTTGCCTTTTTTAATTGCTCTGACAAGACGACTGGAAATGGTACAAATACTTTCTCCTGGGAGTTTCATCTAGTTTACAGTCTTTTAAATAGGAAAGCAAGACTGAACGATTGTAGCAACTGTGATATATATTTTCTATAATGCAGCCCCATTATGAGACATGCTTGATATGGGGAAAATCCAAGTTTTTTAGCTTACAAATGTGAAGAAAGATGGTTTTCCCAGAGTTTCAGAGATTTTGAGAGACCTTGTGTGTGACACCAGCCTAACTTCCCACTCTTAGAAATGAAATGCCCTGTGGTGCTCCCAGCCTCAGGGCAGCAGTTCTGACTGCACTAACTTGCAAAGGAAAAAGCCACTTAGCTTCTGGTTTGGGTTGAAGAAACTTGACAGTAGCCAGGATGGTTGCTGTATTCTTACCTACCTGTAAGAGAAGGTGCTCTGCCAAGAGGAGGTGTGGTTTTATTTTGGAGTAGCACTTCTGGAGATGTTTTGCCTCTTGAACTGCTGCTTTTCCCTAGAGGCTAGTTTGGGTTTTCCAGTTGTGATTTTTCCACTGAAGTGTGACCAGGAAATCCTAAAGTATTGTTGATTTTCAACTAGGAAAATGCTTTTAAATTGACAAAAAGGGTGTGCATATTTGGTCTTTCCTGAAGTTATAAATTCTATAGATAAAGCAGATAATCTATGGAAGCTTGGGCACGAGCTTGCTTTCTTTGGGCCAACATGGGGACCTTGGTGTTCAGAACTATTGGTAGTTCTCAGCTCTGATGCTGCCAATCTCCTAAAGATCCTATTCCTCCTATTCTGTATCAGTCCTGTATTGCTTTCCCCAGAGGAGTTATATATTAAACATCCCAAGAACCAAGGCAAAAATACAAAATTACAGAAAACTACTACATAACCATTCAGTATTAATCCCAGAAGGGCTATAGCAGTAATAGCGTAAGAAACTTCAGTGAATGGAAGAAAAAAGGTCTCTGGGAAACTTTTCTATCTGGGACTCAAGGATGTAATAGTCAAATTCAAACACCTGTTGAGTTGTAAAAACAAGGCCAGTTCCTGTAATTGATGTGGTTTGACAGCTGTGATTTGCTCTTCAGAAATCAGGGACAGAGCCTGCAGATAAGAGTCACTGATCAGCTAAATTGCAAATCCATCAGGAATGACAGCTAGCTGGGCTTCAGGTTGTTTCAGATGTGGAAGGGACATTTTTCCTTCCCCACTTCTGTATTGATACTACAGATACGTACAGATAGTAGGAGCTAGAAAAAGGTGGAAGGTGATTATTATTTTAAATAAAGATCTTTCCTACTTGCAATTAATGTAACAGGGCTAAAAATCAACTGTACTTCTTTGTAGAGTATTCTCAGAAGAACCATAACCGTTTTTCTTGCTCAGAAAGATCTCAATTCTGCAGAAATAGGCTCTGTTGAACTTGCTCTTCTTTCCTTGACTATTTTGAAGACTGGAGAGGAGACAGGCATCTTAGATTCATTAAAAAGGCAGAAATGAACTTCTGTGAAGATGATAGCCTTTTCTATAGAGTCAGCAGAATTTGCATCCAGCACTGGAAGCAAACATTCTGAGCTTCTGCTAGACCTTCCAATAAGAAGGATGAAGAAGAGGTTTAAAAAAAATCCTGGGCTCTCTTTATTTCACATACAGTCTAATCCTACCTCTCAGAAATTTGATGATTAAGATAAATAATATAGAAAACATTCTGTCTTGAGCCAAGCTACAGAAAGTTATCCATGAGATACTTGCTTTCTGTGGCTGGCTGAGACAGGTTTCCCTTTTATTGGGGTTGAACCTTAATATGAATTTAGTAGTATTTGCTGGGGAGCATAGACTGCTTGCTAAGAAATCTGACTAGCAATAGGGGAGTTAGAGCCTGAGAGGAAATCTGTTATCAGCACTATTACTGTCACCGTGAGGGTGGAAGAACCCATCTGTGTTGCCTCAGCTGAGCTATGGAAAGCAGGTGAACTACTGAGCTGGGAATGTCTCGTTTGTTTTTGAAAGGTATTTGCATCAAATGTGCATAGCTTACGAAAGTCTACTTTAATAGCCCTCCTTTCTCATGCCTGGTTCTAATTTTTTCCCCCACTGTGTACTTAGACTGGAGGAGTTCATAACACTTTCGGACTAAAAGATTCTTCTGCATGTTGCTTCCCGCCTCTTTTGGCCGCAGTAGATGTCTATCAGTACTGTTGATCTGAAATTGGTTAACAGTTTTCAGGTATCAAATTTACTAACCAGGACTGATCTTTTAATAAAATCTTAAAGGGGTTAAAAATAAATATTGGCACTAAATGACAAACATTTACCTTCTAGTATGCATGAGAAGATCTCTTGGGTAGGGATTTTCTTGTACTTTTTTCTTGAGAGAGGCATGAGCTATTATTGCTATGGATGTGGCAGTAAAATATGAAAGTCCCTGAACTGGAAGGGTATAAAAGAATTTAGGAATTCCTGCAGTTAACTCTCGGCAGTGACTTTAACAATTTTTCTATGGACATTGTCCTAGTTTAGCCAGAACCGGGACAGACATGCTCAGATATCTATATTGATCCTGCTGGAACTAAGAATTGCTGTATTGGCAGTAAAAATCTCTGTTCTCATACAGTTGCATTGACTCCTCTTACTGCTCTACTGCAGATTTATTTGTTTATCTAGTCCTAAACCGATGAAAGTTTGGTTTTTTTTGTTTTTTTTTTTTAATTGACCCTGATAGATTGAAATTTTCAAAATGAAACTTCCCTGTAATTGTTCTTACTGGCTGCTACTTTTAAGATCTACACTTAAACAAATTAAAACCAACCCTGTATATTTTTACAGGATCAAAGAGAGACTTCCAAGTTTATTTACTGAAGGCAGATTGAAAGCATAATGTTCTTCATATGTCTCCTGAAGATCACAGAATAGTGATTTTTTTTTTTTTTTTTTTTTTTTT
>WHYT01014612.1:0-11333 GCA_009806455.1 Tetrax tetrax
TAAACCTCTTCAAAAAAAAAAAAAAAAAAAAAGGAAAGGAAAAAAAAAATATTCAAGAGCTGGAAGCCTGTGAGTGTAAGAGCACTAATATACCCAAGAAAAGGCAAGACAGGAAAGGATATTTAAAAGAAATGACAAATTAGTACACTAATGTTAATTCAGATATATCTAATGATGGGAGTGTAACAAACAAAAGATAACTCTGGGAAGCCTGTTTGCTAGAGGAAGCCTAGCAACTGAAGGCAATAGGAGAGGAGAACTTGAGCAACTGCGTTAAAGATGAGCTAGAAAATATCTGGATTTAGCCAGGTACATCTCATCTCAACACAAGGATTGTATAAAGGAAAGGAAGATAGCTTTGCCTCCTGGCCGAGTGGAATTGAAACTTTGTCTCAAACTGCTCTTGCAAAGCTGGTAGTATTTTATTTTATTTATTTTTTTATTATTAGTCAAAAAAAAAAAAATCAAAAACTTCCCATCTCTCTTACAGCCTATGTCAATACTTTGAGCGTTTCACTGTGAGGAGGATGTTTTTACTTTCTACCACTTTGAATTATAAAACCTAAATTTTGTGTGCATTTCAGGTCTACCTACTACAATATTGTTATAATGTAAGAAAGACAGTCAAGAGCTTTGAAAACTTGGCCCTAGTAAATTTGGTCTTGTCTTTGACAAACCTAGAAGTTTGAATGCCCTACCTGTCTGTGGTAAAGGTGTGTTAGGTGTTTCCTATGTGTCCATCTGTGTAAAGTTGTGAATTCTTTGACCTCCATAGTGCTCTCCGGTCAAATGGCTGCCCATCAGATTACAAAATGCTGTGTGGCATGTTTCTCTGAGGAAATGCATTGCCTCGCTTCTGACTGTATTAATTCTTTTTTATATGAATAGCATCAGAAACTTTAGTAATAAATAGCCAATTTTATTTGCTCGTTGATGTGCCTCTAGACAGATGGTATTACTCTCCTTTTGACCAATACATTATAGGAACTGTAAGACCTGGTGATTAACTACTATCAGAAGAAATTTAGTCTAGTTTATCTATAGATAAATCCTGAAATGCTTGGCCTCTGAATGTGGACTTTCTTCCTGGTACCTACATTCTTGTGTGGCAGTGGAGGATCTTTTTTCTTGTGCATAAGTAGCTTTCTGTCTTGACTCCAGTTTCATAACCGATATTTGTAGTTATGTGATTTTTTTTTTTTTTTAATTTGCTATTCAAACTGATGCCAAGGTACTGTATCAGAGTATATGTGTCTGATACTTCTGAGTAGCTTTGTTTCTGTAGCGTTGGGAACATAATTAAAAAAATTCTCTGTTAGTGGGGCTTGTGTATGTGCTGATTTGCTGTCATGTTTCTATATGAATAGTGAACTTACAGAATTAAAAAAAAAAATGCTTCTACATTTCTGAAAAAAAAAAGCCAGTACAAAGTTTTTCAACAGTTGGTTGTGTTTTTTCTGGATATAAATTAAAAGTTAAGCGTCTTAATTGTGTAAGGGAATGATGACAGTAGCTATTCCTTATGTTAGCCAAGACCCCAACCAGTACTTGTTCATAAACATAGGAACAGGAAAATGCTGGTTAATGCAGGGCCTAATTCTTTTCCCACCGTGCTAAATTTGTACTGCATATTTTTTTTGAAACTCAGAGAAATCAGTACAAATTATTCTCTTCCATGGGATGTGTGAATGAAATTAAAAAAAAAACCAAAACAAAACAGCCCACCATGTTTTTCCATGTAAAATGTTTTGTGTTATGATCAAAGCTGGAGGAATAGGAGGATGAGATCTCCTCTACGAAGAGGATGAGTACATTCATAGAATCATAGAATGGTTAGGGTTGGAAGGAACCTTCAAAGGTCATCTAGTCCAACCCCCCTGCAAGGAGCGGGGACATCTCCAACCACATCAGGTTGCTCAGAGCCCCATCCAACCTGGCCTTGAATATTTCCAGGGATGGGGCATCCACCACCTCTCTGGGCAACCTGTTGTAGTGTTCTACCACCCTCACTGTAAAAATTTTTTTCCTAATATCTAATCTGAATCCATCTCCCTCCATTTTGAAACCGTTACCCCTAGTCCTGTCACAGCAGGCCCTACTGAACAATCTCTCCCCATCTTTCCTGTAGGACCCCTTGAAGTACTGGAAGACCACTATAAGGTCTCCCTGGAGCCTCCTCTTTTCCAGGCTGAACAGCCCCAACTCTCTCAGCCTGTCCTCATAGGAGAGACGCTCCAGCCCTCTTATCATCATGGCCCTCCTCTGGACCCTCTCCAACTGGTCCATGTTCTTCTTACTTTGGGGGCTCCAGAGCTGGACACAGTACTCCAGGTGGGGTCTCACCAGAGCAGAGTAGAAGGGGCAGAATCACCTCCTTCGACCTGCTGGCCATGCTCCTCTTGATGCAGCCCAGGATACAGTTGGCCTTCTGGGCCGCAAGAGTGCTTTGCTGGCTCATGTTGAGCTTCTCGTCCACCATCACTCCCAAGTCCTTCTCCTCAGGGCTGGTCTTGATCCATTCTCAGCCCAGCCTGTATTTGTGCCTGGGATTGCCCTGACCCATGTGCAGGACCTTGCACTTGGCCTGGTTGAATTTAATGCGGTTGGCACAGGGCCGCCTCTCCAGCCTGTCCAGGTCCCTCTGGATGGCATCCCTCCCCTCCACTGTGTTGACAGCACCACACAGCTTGCTGAGGGTGCACTCTATCCCACTGTCCATGTTGCTGACAAAGATGTTGACCAGGGTCCAACACGGACCCCTGAGGAATGTCACTCATTACCGGTCTCCACTTGGACATTCAGCCATTGACCAGCACTCTCTGAGTTTGGCCATCCAGCCAATTCCTTATCCACCAAGTGGTCTGTCCAGGAAATCCGTGTCTCTCCAGTTTAGAGACAAGGATGTTGTGCAGGACAGCGTCAGATGCTTTGCACAAGTCACTGCAAGAAGTAAGCTATGTAAATGGCAGATCACTAATGTTATTAAAAGCAACCTAGAGGTCTCATTTGGGATTTTTGTATTGTTTACTTCATATGTCTTCCTAAAGACAGAAGTGATGTGTGATTTTGGTTTTCTCCTATAAACTTGCATAAGATACAGCAGGAGAAAACATTTTCAGATAAGTTGTTACTGCTTTTGCTTTCATAAAGGTAGTATTTACAGATATTGCCTTAGATGCTTATGGAATTTGGAATGTGTATCAGAAATAGGGCAGTAAACGTTTTTTTTTTTACATATATGTATAATATATATGTACAATTTCATAGAAATCAAGGTACAAACAATTTGCTGAGGTAATGTTTCAAGTATTTCTAATAATGCAATTAAGCATTTTACAAAACTAGATAGAATTTAGATATTAATTGCCAGATAACCAGCTCATGAAGTTGCCAGATGGTATAGAGAATTAGAATAAAATACACCTTCTGTACCTGCAGAGCAATCAGGTTGTCTTGATATACAGATGCAGTTATCTTTAGGAGATATTTGAATTGACTTGTGCTATGTTTGCTGGGTTTGAAGAGAGGTTATGTTGGGTAAAACTGCACCTTGTCTTGTCAGATTAGAAGGTAACTCTGCTTCTGTTATTCACATCTACTGAAATCTCCTCCCTGCTTCTAAAATAAGGTTTCCAAACTGAGTAGAGAAGTTCGGGTGCCCAACTTCTATTAAGATCTGATTTTTGAGTAGGAATAACTGCTCCTTATATTCTGAAAATTAAACTTGTTTAAAATGGTGTAAGTTGAGTACATGGAATTTTTTTTTAAAGCTTTTTCCCTTGACCATCAATATATAAAAAACCCCAAACATTTTTACACGAAGATTTAGTACTTGCAAATTAATTCGTTTCTTAAAAGGAGAAGCCAGATATTTTTACTGTCTGTTCAGGAGTTCATGGATTGTGAAGGAGATGTGAACACAGTCATCGTATAGTAAGCACTCGGCGGTGGTCACTTCTGTGAATACTTATCCGTATCCAGTTGTGCTAAGAGTGTGGGCATGGGGGTGTACGTGTGACAGTGCCCTGTGCTCTGCGGTCTGATTGCCTGGCGAAGAGCAAAACCACCTTGTTCCGTCCTCCCAGTGCTCCGCATAGCACCCATTGTGTGAGAACAAACGATGCATCATTTGTTTTGTCTAAACCTGAGGGTGCTACCCCATCCCAAATGATGGCTGTGGTGTTGGGTGAGCCTCTTGCCTGGAGCCATTAGGTATTGCAAGAGCCATACTGGGATGATATTTAGGGACTCTTTTAAACCATAAACAAAGTTCAGAAGTCTTTTGGAAACACTTAGCCTGTATCTAACATAAAGTTTTACTCTCTCTCTCTTTTCCCATTTGAGGCCTCTTGGATGCCCTGGGGAGTAAGAGACCAGTGATAGTCCTTCAGTGGGAAAACAGCATAGAGCTTTGGTCAGCGTAACAACAACTGCTCAGCAAAATGTTAAACACTGGATGAAGGGTGAAGGCGGGCCATATAGTCTGCTCTTCCCTCATCCGTGTCTTTTGGAGACAGGCTTTAGTGGGTGCTGGGGGCTGTGGGGATGAGCTGGCTTGGGGAGAGGGCTGTGCTGCAGGCTTGCACCCCACTTGGCAGCAGGAGGTGCTCAGCCTTTTGCTCCCTGGTGCCACCGTGTGAAGTTAGTCCTGCTGACCCTGCCCCAGCTTACCTTTCTCTAGCGGGAGGTTGAATGTGTGCATCCAGCACCATGTGTGGTGTCTGGAGGCTTAGGGAAAAAATCAGAGATGGGCATGGGAACAAGCCCTAGCTCCAATTTTAGGAGCTGATGTCTGTGGTGGTTACCAGCAGTTCCTGCGTGACCTGCCTTCTCCAGGAGCATGCCTGCAACTGCTTCTGCCTCCTGCACAGCTCTGAATACCTGCTTTATCATCACACAGCCCAAGTGTGCGGCAATAGGACATAAAATAATGTGCACAGATTGCCCTGCGTTGACCTTACCAGGTAGTTAAGTTAAACCTTATGGAAATGCTTATTCCCTTTCACCATTAGAGGGAGCAAAGAGCTGTCCTCCCCCTCAGCCTCAGAGTTGAGAGGTCTTTGCTTAAGCTCCTGGAAGCAAATGAAGTCTAAAGGGCTATGTGTTTGCTTCAGTTCAGAGAAATAAAGTGCCCAGTGCAGAATCCAAGTATATTTTACCATCTATTTAAAGCTGCAAAACTAAGTATGTGGTAAATGAATACAATCTGTAGTGAAGCAGCTCTTATGCACAAGCTGAGTAAACAATTTCTACTTTAACCCTCTCAAATTGTCTGAAAAATTCAGCGAAAATGATCAAAGGGATAAATAATCAAATACTGCTTTTAAGGAAATGACTTCTTGCAAGGTGAGTATAACTGGTGCCCGAGACTTGCATTATTAGCCTACTACATTGAGAAATTTAATTTTTATGATTTACAGATCTTTCATTGGAGCATCTCTGTCTTCACATGCTGCGAAGCTATATTTGATATCTTGGTTTGTCTGATAGCTGCTTTATAAAATGCATTTCTTTCTACATTAACTCTTTCTATTCTTTGTTTGGATCTTTGTAAGGGAGAAAAGAATGAGCATGGAAAGGAGCAAGATGAAAGTCTGCTTGTGCTGGCAGTGGTTCAGTAGTCTGTGTTTTTCTGTGTATGTATACGTGTCCCAGTGCATTGTGTTCATTTTGCAAAGGCAGTTGCTTGATCAAAATACTATTTTTTTTTTTTTTTTCCGTAGCTTTTTTTTTTTTTTCCCCTAAAGCTTGAGTTGCATCTGGTAGGCACTGAGTTGGTTATGCTTTTGGTCTGAACTGAGACTCAAGTTTGATACCTGGCTCCTGGCAAAGTCTCTCCACTCCCGGTACCTGTTGATGTTAGTTCCTTCCAGTGCTTGTTTTTTCCTGTTTGTGTGTGTGTTTGGTTTATTTACTGATGCTGAGCAAGTATTTGACAATGAATATTTGATCCTGCAAAGGCACTGGAGTTTCATACCTACAGCATATCCTGCAGAAGCACTTCTGTAAAAGTGACTTAAGGTATTTGGTGTATGAATAATCATCAAAAGTAAATCTTGCTGTGTTCAGCTTGTCATACCTTATTTGCAAGTGCGTAGTCACACTGTATCATAATAATTCGTCAGCATATTTTTCTATTCATATTACGCAGCGTTTATTGAGATGGTATTACATCAGACGTTCTACTTTTTTTTTTTTAATTAGGTAAAAGGATTATGCCTTTTGACAAGACCTTAGATACAATTTTAAGATGACCTGCCTTAATTTATATGTCACTATTTGTGGCTATCTAATTAATTCAGTAAAAAAAAGGATATAATTACTTACAGTTTTCTTTTGAGTAAAGAGATGAGTTGTCTTTCCTTTGCTGTCTTGGTGGTCGTTGAACCTCTTTAGGGTTCAGAAGTTTGTGGTAGGGTGAGATCTTGTTCTGCAGAGCAGACAAAGCTGCTTGGTGAGCTTGGTGCTAATACACAAAGCTCTACAAAATGGTACAAAGCAATTGCAGGAGAGAGGGTCTTTGAAGAATTAAACAATTATGATAATGTTTGTGCATAGTTGAGTGCTCAGAGATAATCTAGTTCATTATTTCATTGACTGTAAGTATGGCAGAAAGATCACTTCAGGCTTATCAAAAGTAACAGGATCTGTGGATAGCTCTTTTAAATAGAGGCTTCCTTTGCAAACTTGGATTTTAAGTGATTTATCATTCTGCAGAGATTATGAGAGCTGCAACTCCTCCAGCTTTTTACAATACCAAACACTTAAGGAACATTCAGGTGACTTGCTTATTCACAGGGAAGAGTCAGTTGCCTATGATTCACTGTAGTGAATATTCAATCTACTCTTCTTTCTCTCCCTCTTTTTGTCCTGTCTTGAAGTCTAATATGTGGTGTGTTTCATTTCAGAGTCTTTTTGGATCGCCTCCACATCTGGAGCTGGCCTCTCATAAGTAGCAGGAACACCTATCTGGTGATACACCAGAATATTATAGTATAGTTACATTATGTGAAACAGTTCATAGAAATTTCCTTGAAGTGGTTTTGATCTGGTATTTTTATAAACAAAAAGTATTATCCACTACTAAAAACTGAAGGAAATGGAACATTTTGCTAGATCAACCAACACTGATAATTCGGTCAGCTTTCCTTTCTGTAGCAAGATCTGTGCAAGAATTTTTTTGGTTTGGTGGGTGAACTGAAAAATCTGATTTTTATACAGTTTAAAGCCAGAATTGAATCTTTGTGTTTGGTTTTTTTTGCTTGTTTTTTTGTTTGTTTGTTTGTTTTTTCTTTTAATCCTGCTATCTGTGAATATTTCAGACATTTCAAGCTGTGGAGAAAACGGTCTTCCTCCATGCACAGTATGGTGAAGTGGCCAAAGCACTCATTTGGGAACTCCAAATTCACATCTGTTCTGTAACATGCTTGTAGGAGAGATTTGATACATAGTTATCAAGTTTGTGGTGGTTTTTTGTTTGGTTTTTTTTTTTTTTTGAGTGGTGTGGGTCTTCTCTTTTTGTTTGTTTGGTTTGGGTTTTGGGAGTCGAGCTGTGGAGGAGGGGGTGAAAATTAAGATGAAGGTATTTGGATGACTTGATCTGGATTCATGCAAGTCTTTTTTAGAGTGACTGAAACTACATATTTCTTCCAATGTGTTTGTCAAACAGTGAAATGATCTGTCTATCATTATAAATAGCTGTGTTCCCAAGGTAGCTGATAGCTCTTTACCCTGCAGGAATGAGCCTGAGAATGCCAAAATGACTTTGCATGATATCTGTTTAAAAGACAAGAAATCCTTTTAAAATTTGTGTGTTTTACTTATAGAGCTGTATTAGTTTCCATTCATATTTTTTGTTTCTACATCATTATTTATGTAACTGAAGCACTACTACATCCACAAGCTGTCTATATCAGGTGTGTGTGCTGTGCACCTATTGAGCTGAAAGTAGAAATTTTGAAGACTTACATACTTATGGTAATGGAACAGGGCTCTTTTGAAAGGGATAACCTGTTATGAAACGTTATTAGACCATTCGTTATAACTAGCAGTGTGCTGGGGAGCTGTGTTACCATTGAAGTAAAGGCTTCTGAGATGACGTTTGCTTGCTAAAGGCTCCAGGTAGCCACCGGCCTCGTGTGGTCTGCAGAGTGAGGCTTGCCAGTAAGTACGAGCACACGGTCACTGGGAGGAAACTGCTTCAGTTTCTCCAGTAAAGCCAAATCAACTGCATTTTATCCATAGGAGGAGATGTTCCCGTGGCAGAGAACAGTTTTTGAACAGTCAGAAGGCAGCCAGTGGATTTAGTATTTATTTTGATTTTGAGTTTAGGTAAAAGGTAATCTCATTACTTCTTGCGACTCAACAGTAAAATGATTGTGAAATGTTCAGCTGTTTAATGGGCGTTTTCTGGCTGCATTCAAAAACTCCATTTATTTTTGTATTGTGCATTTCTCTGTATGTTTCCTGTATTAAAAATGGAAAAAAATGCTTCATCCTCTCTTCTAATTCGTTCTCTATAAAAAAACCTCCAACTTCTGCAAAACGTTAGGGTAGTGTGGAAAACACAAAACATTGATTTTACTAATAATTCCAAAATTCAACAGTTCTTTTTATTTGCATCCAGCACCATTATAAGTACCTTTGGTTGTTTTAATGAAAAAAATCCATGAGTTGTAAATAACAGTACACAAGGGCTGCTTGTCTTCTGGGTTTCTACTAGCCTTAATAAACCAGCGTGAATGAGATAATGGAGGCAACGTCAGGTAGAGATGTCCAGACTGGGTATTTCTGTTGACCTCTGTTAATGACAGCAGTGGATTTACTGCACTGGTTTTATCCACTGATAGAAGCTGAGTCTTTCCAGTTTTACAATATGGAGAGGTGATGTATACTGAGAACACTACTGTGAAAGAGTGAACATGGCTATGATGAGAATGGTGAGCATGAATAACTTTTATTAAAATTAACTTTTTGCCTCACTTGCTACTTAATATGGATCCTACTGGAAATCTCCATGCCAGAAGCTGCCTGTATGTCTATTTCCAGTAAGATCTGAGAGATCTCAATTCTTTGTGATCCTTTGTTTCTAGGAAGTATAGGACGTGTGCATTTTATCCCCAGGAATTCAGTCTATAATTTGCACAGGAAACGTTGTGAAAAAAATCCCACCCTTCTTAAAGTGAAGGAAAATGACCGCAAAATGCCTGCTTATCTACTTATTAAAATATTTATTTTGATTTCTTTTAAAAATAACATATATTTATAAGGAATTAATGTTTATTGGTTAAATGTATGCACTTTTGTGTACATGTTTCTGTAGGGACCTCCACTGGGTGGATTGCCTTTATCCAGAAGTGGTAGAAGAGTTGGGTTGTTTGTGTGTTGGGTTGTTTGTGGTTTTTAATCAAACAGCTCTCTGAGCTGCTGCTGCTGGTTTGAACACAAGGTAGGTCTCAGCATCAGAACCTCAACATTTTCTTTCTGCCTTCAGGCTTTAGTGTATGAATGAGAGGAAACGGGAGCTAATATTTTATGCTTCTATTGTAATTTAATTAATCTGAAACGTGCTGTACAAGTAAAATTATCTTTTAGCTTACCTCTTTCTCCTTTGCTAGTATTTCATGTGAGAATTGTTGCCAATAGCTGGGCAGAGAGGCACAAAGCAAGGAGAAAGACTACTGATGTTACAGAAACAGGTTTACTGTGCAGTTGACCTGAATTTTAACATGTTGTATGAGTGTCCTTGCCCTTGCACTCCTATACCTAGTGATGTTGCTGTATGGGGAATTACACACCTCATATAATCTCTGCAGAAAAGATGTTAGCTCCTGAATTACTGAAAATAGAGAGCAGCTTATTGGATTGCAGTATGGCTGGATTAGCTGTGAAGTACTGAGGAATTGCAAAACAAAACCAAACTGCAAAAACAGTGGGGTTTTTTGTTGGGTTTTTTTGTTTGTTTGTTTTTTGTTGTGTCTGTTGTCTCAGGGTAGGATTTGTGGGTCTTTTGGTTTGGTTTGGTTTTTTTAACATATCTGTCATTATGGAAAGAGGGCAGAAACATTCCAAAATTCTGAATTCTCTAGTAGCTGCCATTTGTTCATTCTAGTAGCTGCTGCTTGTTCATTAATACGCTAGAGAAGGACTGAGCTTTTAGGTGCAGGGAGAGGGAAGGTCTTGACACTGAAACTGGAAAAGCCATTAATATTGTGACATAAATGACCTGCAGTGCACTTCTTTTCTAATAGATTCCATACCTGAGAGATGTAGTCAATGGAAGAAGCAATAGATATTTAATGTGAACGGGATGTGGCTATCCACTGTAGATTTAACAACGCATAGGAAATTTTTCTCACTGGCCCCAGTGAGTAAGTCCTGGAGCACTACTTACTTCCTCCAGAAGTAAGTCTAGAAGTCTCCAGAAGTAAGCACTACTTACTTCCTCCAGAAGTAAGTCCTGGAGCACTACTGCAAATTGCTGTAGTGATGCCTAATCATGGAGAGGGTCCAGAGGAGGGCCATGAAGGTAAGACGGCTGGAGCACCTCTCCTATGAGGACAGGCTGAGAGAATTGGGGCTGTTCAGCCTGGAGAAGAGGAGGCTCCAGGGAGACCTTATAGTGGCCTTCCAGTACCTAAAGGGGGTCTACAGGAAAGAAGGGGAGAAACCCTTTAGCTGGACATGTTGTGACAGGACTAGGGGTAATGGTTTTAAAATAGAAGGGCGTAGATTCAGATTAGACTTAGATTTTTTTTTTTACAATGAGGGTGGTGGAACACTGGCACAGGTTGCCCAGAGAGGTGTTGCCCATCCCTGGAAACATTCAAGGTCAGGTTGGATGGGACTCTGAGCAACCTGATCTGGTTGGAGATGTTCCTGCTCCTTGCAGGGAGTTTGGACTAGATGACCTTTAAAGGTCCCTTCCAGCCCAAACTATTCTGTGATTCTATGATTCTGAGCCACAAAGTGCTTGGAGGCATTGGGATTTTTTTTATTTGTTTTTGTTGCTCTCTTTCCAAGAGCTTTAAATATGGCTGTACCTTTGCAAAACAGCCACCAGCACCTTCCAGACCTGAAACAGTTGTGCTCTGTAAAACGAGCTGATCTCAGAAACAGAAGCAGTGAGTAGGCTTCTCGTGAGAGGAAGGATGTGAATGGCGGGGCTGGCTCAGCCCTGTGCTGGGGCCTTCATCATGTGGTGAGGGAGCAGGAGCTGGAGTGCTGCCAGCTTAGGCTTTTTGGAGAGAACAATGGCCTTGTGAATAACTAGGAGTGCCATGGGGGAGGTTGTTTGATTTTTTTTTTTTTTTTTTTTTTTTTTTTTTTTTTTT
>WHYT01014613.1:6140-23196 GCA_009806455.1 Tetrax tetrax
TTTTCCCCCCCCCCCCCCCCCCCGCTTCAGGAATATACATTCTGTTAAGGGACTGTGTATTACACTTTGCAGTTATAGAATTAGATAGTCCACATTCTTATCCTTTGAAGCATCTTAGAAAACTACGTAATGAAGATGTGGTCTGTGCTGCACCAGTGGCATTTGCAGCTAAGCAGAAATCTCATTTGCTTTATGAATAAGAAGGCTATCTTCTAGTTCTTCTGGTCAACTCCCAGAGTAAGCAGTTCTGGAATGCACTACTGCCCAGTTCTTTTTCAGTTTAGAAAGCATCTTGATTTTTATATGTGTTGAAAAGGGACACCGCAGTGCCTTGCTCAGTTTATACCACACTCCTTACGCAGAGCAGCAGTTTCCAAGTGACAGATAAGGTAGAATTACCAGGAGTAACTGAAAGAAATTGTTCTTTACCAGATTGGCAAAACTATGTAGTTTGGAGCTGGAATGTACATCTTACCCATTTTCTGCATTTGTTTGATATTAGCCACATTCAGATTACATGCAGTATTTTACACTGTGACATGTTTATTGGGAAAAGGTCAAAATGTGATCCTGCATATTCTTCTGTCAATTTATTATTAATGAAACTTGTCAGACTAATGTGGTTTTTGGCTTTCTAAAATCTATTCAATGAATGTAAGAGCAAGCTGCCAGAGAAATAATGCTGAAAATCAGAATGGGAGTCTTGCTATCGACAGGCAACTAGCTTCTGCATCTCACTAGCTTAGAAGTACTCATAACATCCAACTGTAGGCAGCCTATTTAGGAGATGAGACTCCCAGAAGACAACTACTCTGAATTAGATGCACACTCTAGCTTGCTCTCGAGAGCAAGACAGAGGTCTCTCTCTCTCATTCATTAGCTGTAGGGAGTCCAGAGAAACTGACTCCCTGGCAGCTCGGGTTTGTGATTCGCATTATACAATGATATGGTTCTTACAGATATGCATGTGGATGTGTAACTCAGAGGGATTATGCGATGGTTAAATCCCGTTTTGGTTCACTAGAATCACAGAAGTAACGAATCTTCAGGCAAGCTTTCCTAAGACTGGCCTGGAGAGAGAACTTACTAAGCTTGTTAATGTTGCCTGCTTGACATCCCAGTCTCAGTTCATGCGCTCTTTAGTCAGAAATCAATAACGTATGGAGCTACGAGCTGAAATGAGAAATTTCGTTTTATGCATAACTAGGAAACCTTGAACTTGGCTTTAATCTGGCCCCATTTAATGTAAAGCATTATTGGAACTCTAATTATGAAATATTTTAAAAATCTAAAAATACAGTTTTGATTTAATATATTAACAATTCTTTCCTTTAAAAAGGGCACTTAAAACTGAAATAATGTTTAAATATTTTTATGTTTTGTTTATTGTTTTCTAGAGGTGGCCTGAAGCTCATGGGCTTTATCTCACATCCCCACTATCTGAGTCTATTGTGATTCACTTGAATTGCTGGTTGCAGTGCTTTGAATTATGAGCAAGAGTTAAAAATGTTCATGTGCAAGCAGACAGATTTGCTCTTGGGGATTTTAGGAAGCGCCTTCCTCATGCAAAGGGTCGTTACCTCTTGCCCTTTAGAAACTGACAACTTTTTACACGTTTCTATGACAGCTCCTCTATCCTACACATGTCGAAATAAGGCATATTATGGTGCTGGAAGCTAAAGCTGAGTATTTTCTAGGGCTTCAGTCATGAAGTCTTAGGGAGCTAACTTTTCAAATAGATGCAATTAATGCAAAAATTTCATGCATAAATTGTGCCTAACAATTCCTACTAGTATCACTCACATTTGGAGAAATCAGTGAAACACGTAAGCTTTCTCCATTTTAATTTTGGTTTTTTCGATCTCTTTCGAACTCCCTCATGTCTGATTTATGCTATGCAGAGAGTGTACTGTCGATAGAAAGTGTCATTCCATCTTCTTCTCTTCTCTTTTTATGATGGCTTGTCACTCGGTATTGCTTATTATTCCTGTTTTTCTAGATGAGGTGTGCGTATTTGACTAAGACAGAATAATTGAAGAAAGCTTCACATACAGTACAGTGCGTATGTGCTGCATGATTCTCATGAAAAATGATCAAGTGGTGTTTGAATGGTGCATGCTACTACCACAATACATTTTGGATAATGAGCCAGTCAATTTGGAGCACTGGTTGGCTACTTCTATTACTTTTGCAGCTGGGCAAAAAATACTGTCTCCTTAAGCAAAACCAGCAATCATTGTCCCTTTTTATTGCCAGTCAGAAGAATACACATGCAGCCTGGAGCAATTTTTGATTATAACAAAATAAGCAGAAATAAATAAAACCTGATGATTTTGGGAGTTAGCTAGTGACATGTAATATTTTCTGTGTGGGGCCTGCGGAGAGTGTGAATCTAGATGAGAAAGCTAAAGCATGGCATGTTCATTTTTTGGAAGAGGCCTTGTTACTTCTCTCCAGTTGTCCAGTTTAGTGCATATTTACAGAAGACAGGAACATTGCTGAACCAGTTTTCCTTAGTTACTGGAAAATGTTATTGGACTAGCATGTTTTTCACTAAAATCACTACCTTCCTTGCTGACAACGTTGGTTATGATCTCAGAAAACCAGAGGGAGGTTTATTCCAAAATAAATAAAATATCGATATCAAAAAAACGACCAAAGCTGACTTTCAGTTTGCACTTCCATATATCTGTGAAGTAGGTTGGTGATGAGGAGCAGGATGGGATACACCCTGCTCTGGGCCAGGTGCTTTAAAGTATCCTACCTATACTTGTTGGCAAAATCCTTTTGACAAATTAAGAAATCAGAGGAAATTAATTTTTAGCAGAAAATATATAAAGAAGAAAAAGAAATGGAAAAATAGATCCAACTTTAAAAAAATGTTCATTAAAAATGCATTTTTAACCAGTTTTGTTGGTGAAGATTATAGTTAAGGAGGAAAAAAATCCTAACCCATGAAAAATGAACAAAGGGCAAGCAGTAGGCATTTCAAATAAATTCCCTTGATGTTCTTCTGTAAATTAATGGACCCATAACCTGTGGCAAGGCTGACAGAAGTAGCACCCTCAGCAATTACCTCACTCCTTTCTTTCCATTAGGGATGTAACAATTCATGTGATAAATTCAAGGCTGTGAACACAGCAGGCGTTTTGGTGTCTGAAAACCAAAGGCTGTAAGTATAGCTGCCAATTTTCTGATTCTCCCTACTTCGTGTGCTAGCTTTCATGCCTCACTTGTTGCAAATTAATCTTTGGACAAAATATTCTGCTTGATACCTATTAAGTATGTTTGGTTTTGATAACCAAAATGAATTTTATTGTTGCGTTAAACATGTGGTGAAATTTTGGCTCCAGTGGAGTGAATGGGAATTTTGCCACTAATATCAACACAGCCAAGATTTCACTCATGAGCTGTTAAAACAGTTAAGACTAATTTTTTTTTTTCCAGTTCAGTTAACAACTCTGTATAGGGATAACAGAAAAAATAATAAATTAGCAGGATTGAAAATGTCTTCATGTATAGACAGCAAAGATTGGCTCCATTGTTCAACTATGTGAATTACAGGATTTCCAAACCTTTTTCAAATCACAAAAGACACTCCTCCCCGCCCCAAATTAACTCCATCATCAGTAAACTTCAGAAATAAAGAGCCTTTTTTTTTTCTTACTTACTCAACTGAAATCTACAGAAAAGTTCTGGAACTGTTCCCAATTTAGTGAGCAAGATATGGCTTATAAACCAAATAATCAATAAAGTGGAATAGGTTAAAGAAAAATGTCACCTTAGTGCTAATATTTCATTATTTTTGTTGTTGAAAGAAGATAAAAAAATACAAAAATAATATTTAACCTTGACAAGTCTTAATCTGAAAGACAACACTATAAATATGTATTTAGAATCTGATAAATATGGTATATTTATCATTAATCATTTTAAGCAATGTTTCAGGTTCTAATTCAGGGCAAATTTTCCTACTACTCTGTTAAAATACCAAAGAATGACTTCAGCAAAGCTTACATTCATGCTTCATACACATCTGAAAAAAGGAAATTAAATGTCCCTAGGAAAGCGCATTCTGCAAAGAACAAACAGCCAGGTCAGCATGCACAGTGCACTGCAAGTTTTGTTCTCTGACAAATCCTAACATGGTAACAAAAGCCTTTCATTTTCTTCCCATTAAAACGATGAAGTGTCTGATACTGGGCTGTGTTGGCCTGTGGTAAAAAGGAGCTAACAATACTGGAAATGACAACTGTGTTATCACAGTAGGAGTAGATAAAGCCGGCTGATGGTAGCACATGAGGTGATGTATGTCATCGCAATTGTATCACTGAATGAAAGAAACATTTCTCACAGCAGTCACAGCCTGAAAGACACTTCAGTCAAGGGAAAATAATTGATTTACCTTTCTTCTCCCCCTCCTTTTTCACTGCAGCTGAAATGGAAACAAAAATACTGTATTTTCACAACTGAAGTTAATAACATGTAATATCTGTAAAAATAATTCAAAAACTTGTATATGAAGTTTTCCTATTCCTATCTCAAACCATACATATATTATGTAATATAGAAATAGATTTCTTTGCCAGAGGAAGTGTTTCCTCACAGATACCCAGCTCTGCTAATGACAACAAATTCCAGCTTCCTAGATTCTCACACTTAACTTTAGTTACAAAGTCATTGTTCCTCCCAGACACTAATACTGGGAGACAGGGACATAGAGTGAATATTTAAAAATCAACAATGAAGAAGGAGGACAAACTGGAATGGGAAGGCATGAAGAGATAAGGGAAGGCTAGAGGAAGGTTATGAAGAAAGGTTTTAGAGAAACACATGATGCATGTTTTAGAGAAATGTGCTTTTTGGCTGTTAAAGGGGTAAACAAATGCATGAAGAAAGAAGTTAAAAACCACATGAAGTCATGTTCAGGTTTCTAAGGCTCTGCCTAACATGGAGAATTACAAGACCTGATCATGAAGCAATCCCACCTCCAAATCCTACAGCGTGAATTTTGTGGGAAGGAAGATTGGACAGAGACTGGAAGGAAACTGTTGCTTGTTCTCCAGTTTAAACAACCTGTAATCAGTTCCCCAGAGCAAGCTGTACTATGTGACTGGTATTCAAACTGTGGAGACAGAATAAAAGTCCCCCAAAAGCTTAGCCTAGGATTTCAATAAAACATTGCATGTGTCTGCAATGGATATTGTGACAACACCTTAAAATTTTACTAAAAGGAGTGAGATGTCTCAAATGGGAGGGTTACCTGCATTTGCGGGTGAGTGCTGCAATCCTCATGGAGCTGAGCCAAGCTCATACCTAAGTCCTTTTGAAATCCGTGCACTACTCATTCCCCAGCCTACATTTAGAGGACTGAACCTTTTAAAATGTAGTTACAGATGTCACTTTAATTTGAAACTTGCCTGCTAGAAGTGGCAGTAGTAAGCCTCTGCCTTCGGCTAGCATTTGCGGGCAAAAGAAGAGAGCGGACTTCAAATTCAGAGTTCTTACTCCCCAGAAAAGAGCAATGGGCACCAGGCTGGTGGTATGAACAGACCTAATGTGGCACTGGAACGGAAAAGGAAACAAGCAGAAGCAAAGCTCTACCCTTCCTTTGGAGAATGTGCCCTGGCGCAGGACAGAAAACAAGGGCCCTAAGGCCAAAGGAGGGGGTAGACAAAGTGTTGGGTGTTTGCATTTCGGGTTTGGGTGCTGATCTCTGCCTCTTTAGTGTTTTTGAAATGAAAAGTCCTTTTGTTTCAAGCTGTTAGTGCATTAGGATAAAACAGATCAAAACGGAAAAAGTTAAGCCTGAAATTACTGTAATACTATCTATCGACGGCCTGCAGCAAAAAAAAAGATTCTGATTCTGAGGATTTTTTCAAGGTTTCTACCACATATTCTCTGTTGAGGATGAAATACATTTTTAGTACATCAGGAATGTGCCCAGCAGTAGAAAAAAATGTTTCATGCCTACAATTAGTGAAAAACAGGCACAAGTTTTCCCGGATCTGTTCCTCTTTGCAATCACTTTGTTTTCCTAGGTGATGTGCATACCAAAGCTGTGAAGTGTGCCTTTCACAAAACTATCATTACAAAGGATTTTTTTCACCCAGAAGCTGCTATAGAAGTCTCAGTGGCTTTCGGAAGGCCTATTTACATTGCTGCTTGAAGTGTATTGGAAGGGCTCCCAAATCAGCAGAAATCCCAGACATGAAGACTCTTTGTAGGGCCTACAAGCAAACATGCAGTGCACCTCTGGGCTTCTCCCGACTTCCGTCCTGCAAGCTTATGGGATGTGGCTCACCATGTATCTGGTGCCAAGGCAAGAATAGGCAGAATAAGATCTGCCCATGCCTGCCACTGCACTTATGGCTAGCTAATTTCTGTTATTATGCTATTATATCCAATTGTGACATCTGTTTGAATTTTCACCTTGGCCACTTCTTTTTTTTTTTTTTCTGATGGAATGTGCTCTGAATACTCAACAAATCTTATGAGACAGAAGAGACCTAATTCTGACTATTGTTGCCAATAGCATTGCTCTGATCAAATCCTGTTATTCAAACTTAAAATGACAAGGAACAAATGAAAAAGGACACAAAATTCATTATTTACATTGCTCTCTCAGAAGCTGAGAAATGTGTTTGTATCTGAAATGCAGCAAAAAGATAGACAGATTAGGCAAGGAATTTGGTTTACAACTGATAAAAGCCAGATTACCTGCTGAGAACAATATGAGTAATATATTGTATCTGGGCAGGGAAGGGCATGGAATGAAAGAGAATGATGTGACACAAAGTGTGATGCTCAGATATGAGAGATGCTCTTGGCTGTGTCCTTTTTTACCTTGATTATCTGGGGAAAGAATAAATTCTTAGGCCAACATTTTTGCACTGTAATGATGAGAGATATCATCTAGTTCTTGAATTAGGAATTTGTACCTACAAACCTATTCAAAGAGGACTATATTAAGAGCCTTAAATCACAGTGACTCCAGTTAAAAACCTGTCTTCCTTTCCTAGATCTATCCAAATCCAATCATAAATTTCCAGTTATTACAGATATGATACAAAGCAAAATATGTTTTTTAAGGATACACATTCCATTTTCAGAGATCATGAATCCACATTAGGTACTCCAGAAACCAGAATTGAGCACCATCATCTTTTATGTTTTGGGAATGGGGGAAAAAAAATCTACAAACCCAATCTATGGCAGATCTTGTTCAAAAAATTTTCAATAGGGTGGGAAAATAAAGGTAAATTTCTAGTGGTGGAAAAGTCACGAAAATGTGTCAATATCGTAAATATTTTAATGTGAAAAAAAATCAGGTTCAGGATGGTTATATTGTTTTTAGGTTGTATCAGAAACTTGAATCTAGATCACTAGCAGTCCTTTAATCCCATAGATGGTGATGGTTCTGAGGGACTTTTTTTTCTGACGGGCTCAGAAAACGGAAAGATTTCTGAAATCTTTAAAGTATCTTGAAAACATGAAAAATCTCAAAACCACCGTTTCCTACTCAACAAGAGTCCATTCCATGTAGCTTTATGGCCCAGCTTCTACTTTTAGGATTTGTACTCACCAGTTTATGATTTGGTTGCTAATTTTCAAAGTGAAAAAAAAATAAAATACTGCAAATGTCTGTGAAGCATACACAGTGTTACTAAGTATCTCTAACAGTCCTAAATTTGTGGACAACACAAAGCTGTGTGGTGCAATCAACACGCTGGAGGGAAGGGATGCCATCCAGAGGGACCTTGACAGGCTGGAGAGATGGGCCCGTGCAAACCTCATGAAGTTCAGCAAGACCAAGTGCAAGGTCCTGCTCAACATAAGCAGGCAATGCGTGCTTGCAGCCCAGAAAGCCAACCACGTCCTGGGCTGCATCAAAAGAAGCGGGGCTAACAGGTTGAGGGACATGGAAGGTGTCTCTGCCCATGGCAGGAGGGTTGGAACTAGATGACTCTTAAGGTCCCTTCCAACCCAAACCATTCAATGATTCTACAAAAACATGGGTTAGGAAAACTGCATTTCCATGTAGATATCCAGGTCCTCTCTGGTGATTTTGAAGAGCCCTTGACTTAGATTTGTGATTTTCAGTCTTATCATGGTGGTACTAATTAATCTCAAAAGTAATCTGAATCTTTCCTTTTTCTCTTTTACTGAGAGTTTTGTTGCTTTTTCCTCTCGCACTCCAGTACCACATTATCATGTAAGAGTTTTGTACACAACACTCCAGACAAGATGCATCTTTGATTTATGCAATGGCCTTGTAACACTATATGCATTTTTCCTAAGGTGTCTCCATATGGAAGAATGTTCTTCACTGACTTGTCTGCAGTAATACTTAGGTCCTTTCCTCAATTTACATATTTAATTTAGAGATAAATTATTTTTTAATATTTTCCCTCCAGTATATATTACATTCTATTTATTGACACTAAATTTTATTTGCCATCATGCTGTCTGTTCACCTTGTGAAATCAATGTATCACAGTCCCTTCTGATCCTGAATTCTTTAACTAATTTTATGTCATCTGAAAATTTCATTACATTACTATTTCTATCTTTTGCTGTTAATTAAGGAATATAACATGAATCCAGATATAGAATCAGAAGAAATTATTCTGTAAAAGGTCTGCAAGATGAATATGAATAAATTGCTCTCTGCTTCCTAATCAGATATTTATTTCCTTCAATCCTGGGCCTCTTAGGCAGCAGCTATTTAGTTCCTACAGTAATTCCTATACTGGAACTTTCCAAAGGCCTATTTAAACCATCCCATAAAGGCTGTGCTTATTACTTAAGATTCGTTAAGATGTTCAAAACACTTTTTACTAAGGCATAATTTCCTTTTGCAGAAACCATGCAGGCTAGATCTCTGTCATGTGATTTTCCAGAGATTTGGTTTTGTTCTGATTTAAACTGTGATTTGAGCAATTATCTGACGGACTTTTAAATCTCTGATTGACCTTGGAGTAATTTAAAATATTGTATTTATCCTGACACTTTAAGACAGACAGTAACTGATTTATCTGAAGATGGTGGAAGTTTAGACTAAGTTATAGACATGGAAGTTATGGTAAAACAAGATCAAATGCAGATTCATACCCTGTGTCAGGTACTCTGATAGCTGCTCATACACATGTTGTTATACTGAAGTGAAAACCACGTCATGTAGGTAGCTACAGCAAAGTAGCTGGCATTCACTAGGTTGATACTGTCTTTGCCCATCTCGCCATAAATAAATTACGTATTCATAGTTTGACAAATAGGTACTCTTTAAAATATTTAAGAACTCTATGAAGTTATCTTTCCCTCTCAGGTCTTCCTAACAGATCTTTTATCTTTCTCTCCCAGTCTTTCTGAGTTCAGAATTTCTCTTACCCATATCAAAAGAAATTTTAATCATGCTAAGAAACCACAGTTAAAAGAACTAGTATGATGAGCATCAGAGAGTAAAAATTTACCCTTTGAATTGGCTGGAGGGTTTATATTTAGAATTATTCTCATTCAGCAGCAAGAAACACCTTTCCTGACCTTTTCCTCCTCTGGTCCAGGTTTTAATGAACAGATTTGGAGAAATAACTTCTTATTCAATCAACTTCATGAATTTTATTATTAATGGCCAAGGAAGATATGGTTTCTGATCTCAAATATGTGAAACAACAATTCTATGCAACGAGGTTTTTTTTTTTAATAAACCTGTATAAATAAAAAGTTATAGATATAGATTTGGAGGACTTTTCAGAGTGCTCTTATGGACATCTGGGAATCCCAGCAAGCAGCAGTCCCTATGTCCAGGAAATACCTTAGGTATCAGTAGATATAATTTCATTTAGAAAACTGTTTTGATGTTTTGACTACTGAATGTATATTTCCACATATATACACAGGTGTTACTTATTCAACTTGAATATTTTCTTTAAAAAAAAAATCAAGTATCAAGCCAGAAGGCAACATTAGATTTCATAGTTTGCCATAAAACACACCTCATCTTCAATTTATATAAACTGCTTTTTGAAATAAAAATTTTCTCTTTTTAAATAAAATGGTATTAATTTATATTACGTATTTTTTTTCTCTTATTTTCTAATGTCTATTGAAGATTTTTTACAGAGAGAAGTGCTGATTCACTATGAGAATTTTATGCCTCCCACTACGACTCAGTCTTGGTACTTATATACGTCATTATCTTAGTGTTTGACTTTTCAAGTTCTGATGTTTTCTTGAAGTGTTTCTTATCAACAATGTTCAGCAATGAGGTTCTGTAATGGATAGACCATTTGAACAGTCTGATACTGCAATTTTTATACACTTACTATATCTACCTTACATTTAGGTTCTGTCTTATTCAGGATTTTCTATTTCAAAAATTTATTTATCTTAACTATGGAGTTACACTGTGGCCACTTCTATTAAGGCAATTTATACTGGATTTGACAGTTTCTCTGTAAAGTGGCAAGTGCTAATCAAACTTCTGCCGTTTTTCAGAGTGTTTTTTGGTTGGCTAATTTAAACTGAGGTGTCCACTGAGGAAGCTCCCTGTGTACTCTCAGTTGGCTAAAACAAAGTACCAGTGCTCATAAAGGTGACCTCCTGTTTGCACACTTTTACAGGGCAATGGCCACAAAATTTCTGGAACGTTTTTCCCTACAGAGGCTTTTCTCAAACTGTCTGCCCGATCTATGTGGCATGTCACTTATAATTGTTAAGAAAGAGAAGTTTAGTGAAGCACAGCATCCCACATGGATGCTTAAAGCCACTTTGTGCATTAGGGTTGCACTCTTCCGACAAAATGTCAATGTCTTGTCATACATATTCAGTGTCACTGAGTTAGTTGTATTTGCGTTTTGAAGTGCTGCATTTGTATGAACCCCAGCAGCTAAGAAATGGCTTACGGAGATCTATCACATGGAATAGAAAAGACAGGAACAACTTTTAGAAACCTGCAGCCACTGAGCTGAACTGCCTTCAAAGTGAGCTTGTATAAGATTTTCTGTGTCATAAACTTCGGTGACTAGAAAATGACTGAATCCTATTGTAGACACTAAGGTGGCATCATGATACACATATACAATCTGAGATCTTCCCACTCAAGTTACATTTTTTGTTGCGTCTTGCTCCAGGGGCCTTGAAGGATCTGCAGTCCTGCTCAGAACAGCCACTCTACAGACCTATATAAGACTTAAAAAGAAGGCAGTTGGCCTGATAATGTGTCTGACAACGTCTAATCCAAATACTTTAAGTTCTTATGGAGCCAGCTAGCATCAAAGAGGAATGCTCTCACTGCTGTGAGATATCAGTTGCTCTCGGTGAGGTATGTAAGGCATCAACTACATCCACAGGTGGCATGCAAGGATGTATGCAAGACACTAGGAAAAACTAAAGAGAGTAGTGCTTATTTCACTTGGAAAGCTGGTAAACGCTGTGTAGACTCAACATTATTAGTCCCCACTAAATTACAGCATTGCTCATCCAAATATCCTGCTGTTACTATTAAAAACAATCAGTTCTAGTTCAGACTTCATCCAAGCCATAGTTCTTCATCAGAATAGTCACAGGTGTCTCTAATGTGACCTTGTACTGCAGTGGAGTTAAACTCAGCATACTCTGCACAAATATTGAGATTTTGATTCTTGTGTCTGGATGAGTAGGAAACTATAATACTGTAAGATGACCCGACAACATAGAATCTTTTACTTCTCTTACAGTGCTTTAATCTATAGGCAAAAAATCAGCCCATGTGGAAAAATTCTGTGTGATACTAAAGTTCACTGGGAACATAGCTCATATTTTCTATTGCTACAGTATAAGGAAAATATTGCATGTGTTCTATGCTTCTACTATGGGAAGAATATCTAATTTTATTTTTAAAAAAGAGATAGTAGAGTTAATCACTTTGAGGTACTGAGTTTTGTTCTCAGATATACTGAGCATATACCACTTCATGTGCAGTCGGTGAAATTCTACAATGTTTAATTAAACATGTCCTTTCTTGAAATAACTCAGTTTTCAAACTTGAAAGGAGCTGTTATTCACTTTTTTTTTTTTTTCCTCTGGCTGATCAAACTGAGTTAATTAAGTCCTTTTTAAATACTTATTTTTCTGTATATTTGAGTGGGTGTTTGACACTTCACTGAAGCAGTGAAGCAGTGCAGCTAAAAAACTTACAGACATGTATTACTTCTTTGTAATAGTTGATCTTTTGTAACAGTGTTGTACTTTTGTTATTACTTAAATATAAATAAATCAGTCTTCAAACTGGAAATATTTATGGAGAATTGAAGACTAAAATTAGGTAAGAAACTCAAGTGGAAGCTCAATAGTAAAAAAAATTAAGGGTCTAATCAATGTTTAAATCTACATTAAGCTACCTATGTTTCATAGATATGTTTGCAAGAACCTAGCAGGAAGTCTATAGCCCTTGCTTGCCTAAGCATCAAAATATAAAAGCCAAGTTGTATTAAACCAATAATAAATAGACAAAATAACTCCCATACTTCAGTACTCCCTGTTGACTAAAGTAAACTAAAGGAAACAGCACAATAATGTGTTCCTACTTTTCTAATGTCCTTGACTTTGGACTGACAGTCCAAGTTTATACTTCAAAGAGTTTCAGACTATTTAAGCCTTAGTTCCTTTCATAGCACTTAAGCCTTCCCTTTGCTTCAGAATGATACAGCTGTGCAAAGTAACAGCTGATTTCTACTATTCTGCTATATACTACCGACATACACTATGTCAATAGCTACACTTAAAAACTTGCAAATGCTATCTTTCATAACTTTGTCAGAGAAAATATTACCTCATTATTTCTAGTGACCCTTAGAGATAGGGAAAAAAGATAGGAAGTAATATTATTCAACTATCTGAAGTAGTTTTCAAAATTGACTGTACGTTTTTAAGATTGACTACTATATTCCCATGGTTCAAATTACTATTATTAGTAGCAAGATATTATATATTCTTATCCATGTTAAGTTATTTAACATTTAACCTGAGAGACTGCTTTCTAATGAGCAAGCGGTATTTAATCAATATGCAAATGGTGTCAAAGGAAAACTAAGTTTTGTTTGAATTAATTGATATGAATAAATAAACCTGAAAGTGTTTGGTTAATTATAATTACAGTTTCTTCACTGTCTAAAAATGTCTAGTATTTAAGAGGTCATGTACTATAAATTGTAATTGAACTTTATTTAATGGCTAGTGCTGATATTTCAACGTAAGGAGAGAAAGAAAAGCATAATCAAATAATGTATTATAAAAGAAAAGTAAAATGCAATCTGAAATGACAAACTGAAATAGAAAGAATGAACAAAATTAAGAAGGACAGAAACAAATCCTCATAACTACTGCTACAACTTGCTTGTATAGCTCCATGTGTATTTCTCATTTATCATCCTGGTAAAAAGAATGCCCAGCAACTGAAGATGTCAGTCAAGCATATCTATGGATGATTGAGTGAAGAAAATAGGATTTCTTTTGTGAATACTTCCACAACAGATTTATTTTCTCAACTGAATCTTATGCTAAGGCTCAGCTCAACTTGAGATTGTTACCTTTTTCCTTAGTCGTAGTTGAAGCCTTCATTTCTTTTCCTTTTGAAGTGTCTGGAAAAGATATCAAACACAAAAATGGAAGCAGAAAGTTAGTAATGTAAGTATATACTGTGTCCATCAGTACTATAACAAATGTGCATAACATCAGATCAAGTAAAATGTGTAAAAGATACAAGCATTAAGAATTAGAATTTCTGTTGACTTCAAAAAGGCTCACTTAAAAGCCTTGCAAGCAAACCAAAAAGAATTCCAACTAAACTAACTGCCAAAGTTTCTGCAGTTCAAACCATGCACTCATTCTGTGCAGCCTGTCATTTCAGCCTGTCACGTGAATTCAGTAGCAGCTCTGTTACCAATACGCTCAGAATAGACCAGCATTCCTGTTGCAATATTGGCCGTGTAGGTCAGACAACAGTTAAAGAACATGTCAGTAAGGGTTATGATTTTATTATTTCTGAATTGTGACAGACATTTTCTTTTCAATATATCAGATCTCTTAAGTAAGAAGAAGCTAGGTTTGGTTCCTTTTTACCAGAAGCCTGTAATTCAAAATACATTGAAACTGCACAGCAGATCCTTTCATGAAGACAATCAGTTATTTCTCAATAATCACTCAATAATCACATAATGATAACACATTACCCTTTTCCTTTAAGGCTGCTGGAGGCTTCGCATCTTTTCTTTTACCAGACTCTAGAAAGAAACATTTAACATTTACCACAAGTCAGGTTAGAAAAACAAGATGACACTTGAAAAGCAAGCAAGTCAAACAGTTTGATATGTAGAGAGCAAGAAAGATGCGATAATTAAATGGATTTAACAGCATGGAAATGAAGAATGGGACAAAACAACGAGGTCATTCATTCATCCTTTTAGACTTGAATATGCAAAATAATATGCCTTCAGTATACCTCATTAGTTTCTTTACATTTTGAAGAAACTGTTAAGCTGTCTCTCTAGTAGGCAATGAAGAACAATAGCTTACAAAGAGGAAAGCAACTCTATAGAGCAGTTAGTGTCAATGGGTTTTTGGTTTGCTGCACCCAAATAAAAAAAATAATCCACAATTGATACAATTAAAATATTAGGAATACAGGTTTTGAAAGCCAGAGGCTGCTGATAAAGGCAAGTATGAGTTTTCTTTATCCAGGAATGACAAAAGGACCAGTTATTCAGGACCCCATTATTCTTTTAATATCAAAGAGGTCATATAGGTATTGCCTGTGAACAGGATTTAACTTCCTGAATATATATGGACTTTTGAAATCTAAGGCAAGCTGGCTACCAAATAAAAGCAGTGTTAACCCTTTGAATGTGCATTCATATATTTTAGGTCACAATGCATAGACTGAGAACATAATTGTATCTTTATTTTTTCTGCAGTATATGACGAAGTATTAAAGGAGATGAGAAAAAACATTGAAGTTCTAGTTCCCTCTTTCTGGTACCTGACCAGGCAGAACCCAAGGACAAAAGAAAATCCAGAAGTGTGCTAAGCGTAAATAAAGAAAAACTATGAATCACAGAATTATAGAATCTTCAAGATTGGAAGAGACCTCCAAGACCATCAAGTCCAACTGTCAACCTAACAGGTGAGACAGATGGATTGACAACAGTGACAAAGAGCCTGAGCCCCAAGTGGTGCCCTGGCTTCATTCTCTAGAGTTTTCACAAGGAATAATACATTCCTCCCAGAAGAGCATCACTTTGCTGTATGTCTGTTCAGTACTCTGCACTATGCCAGGCATTATCTGGACCGCATTGAGTATTTCCAGCTGCCAAAAAAAAATGAGACCTGGTCACAATTTGGACCTCAGATGTACCTTTATAGCTCAAGAACCATGCACAGTTCTGCTATTCTTTGCTGTTTCCCTGAAATTTTTGAGCTGTTTCAGTAGTCATCAGGAAGTCATCAGTGCCCATGAATCCTATAATTCTTTGTATTAGTGTTCAGTACATGTCACATTGCAACAAGTAGGGTTTTCCCCAAATAGAGACTATCAAACAATCTGTGACCTCTGTGTGCACAGTTAGCAGGCCAACTTCCTGCAACTGAAAAGATTAGAGATGTATATGTCCATGTTGCCAATAAATTAGGAAAAAAAACCCCTGACTTATATCAGTCACCCTCAAACAGCTGAACCTGACAGTAACCTCATCCAGTCTCATGGTCAGTCAACCACATTCTTGAGCCATAACCACATGGACCAGATTTAGTCTAGTTCCCTGCAGGAATGTCCCCACTATGGGATTTAGACAACTTGGTTTTGACAGATTAACATCCAAAGGTGCTATACAAATACATTTTGGCATTTTCCCCAGGATGCAAATTCAAATCTCTGCATTTAAAAGAAGCTCAGATAGTTACTAGAGACCCTACTGGGGATCTGTACAGCCAAATGTTGTTAAAAACAATATTATGGGTAAAAGAATCTAAACATGAACCAAGAGGGGTTTGGTTTTCCATTCTCATATATTCCTACTCAAGATTTGTTTCTAGTTGAACAGCTATTCTGATATCCGGTTCTGTATTTCATAACTTCTTCACTTACCTTTTTCCTTTAACCCCTCTGGATTCTTGGGATTTTTTCCTTTCAGAGAGTCTGTAGGGAGATAATAAAGTTTTTGAGATTTGGAAGATAGGACTTCCCTTCTACACTTAAAAGAAAAACCACCAAATATTTAAAAATTAAGACTGAAATTGTGAACATGAATGGATGCAATCTTGACCTGTCTTTACATCCTCTCTAGTGACCATCTTGTATTTTTTAAGGTGCAATAACATTAGTAGCAAATGCAAGAGTAGAAGTTGCTATAGATCACTCTTTTGTAGAGACCTCACAGAAGGGAGAAAATGGAAATGAGACAGGGAAAATGCAAGTAATGACACAAGATTAGAAATGCTTAGGACTTTATCCAAAGCTTCATAAAGACAAAAAGGATTCTTCAGTTTTCTCTCGTGGGCCGAAGCCTAACCTTTTGCTTCAGTCCTTCAGGAAGCATGTGCTCAGGGTCAGTAAGCAAAGGAAAAACATACGTTATGTTGTACAAACAACTAATAGTTAATTTATTTTTTTAAGCCTCTTGATCTCTTAAGATGCAGCAGTGAATATTAGGAGGAAATTGGTTTTTTTTTCCAAAAAGAGGAAGTAATTTCATAGTCTTATGAATGTATGTGGTTTGAGTGAGAGAATATCACAGCTTGCAGGATGCTGAGTAGACCCAATTGCAATCCATCCGACAGGATATAGATAGATAACAGATAGAGCTAAAGGAGGATCCTTTCCAAAACAAGTTTAACTCTGATCATTCTCCTGGCTGCCATGGTATCATAGAATCATAGAATCATAGAATGGTTAGGGTTGGAAGGGACCTTCAAAGGTCATCTAGTCCAACCCCCCTGCAAGAAGCAGGGACATCCCTGACTAGATCAGGTTGCTCAGAGCCTCATCCAGCCTGGCCTTGAACGTTTCCAGGGATGGGGCATC
>WHYT01014613.1:23216-45615 GCA_009806455.1 Tetrax tetrax
GGCTCATGTTGAGCCTCTCGTCCACCATCACTCCCAAGTCTTTCTCCTCAGGGCTGCTCTCCATCCATTCTCCGCCCAGCCTGTATTTGTGCCTGGGACTGCCATGACCCAGATGCAGGACCTTGCACTTGGCCTGGTTGAACTTCATGAGGTTGGCACGGGCCCACCTCTCCAGCCTGTCCAGGTCTCTCTGGATGGCATCCCTCCCTTCGAGCGTGTCGATGGCACCACATAGCTTGGTGTCATCGGCGAACTTGCTGAGGGTGCACTCTATCCCACTGTCCATGTCGCCGACAAAGATGCTGAACAGGGCCGGGCCCAACACGGACCCCTGAGGGACGCCACTCGTGACCGGTCTCCACTTGGACATTGAGCCGTTGACCACCACTCTCTGAGTGCGGCCATCCAGCCAACTCCTTATCCACCGAGTGGTCCATCCATCGAACGCATGCCTCTCTAGTTTAGAGAGAAGGATGTCGTGCGGGACGGTGTCAAATGCCTTGCACAAGTCCAGGTAGATGATGTCCGTTGCCCGTCCCTTGTCCACCGATGCTGTTACCCCGTCATAGAAGGCCACCAAATTGGTCAGGCACGATCTGCCCTTGGTGAAGCCATGTTGGCTGTCACCAACCACCTCCTTGCTCTCCATGTGCCTCAGCATGGTTTCCAGGAGAATCTGCTCCACGACCCTGCCAGGCACAGAGGTGAGGCTGACCGGCCTGTAGTTGCCCGCGTCTTACTTACACCTCTTTTTAAAAATGGGGGTTATGTTCCCCCTCTTCCAGTCATCGGGGACCTCACCAGACCGCCACGATTTCTCAAATATGATGGTCAGTGGCTTGGCAACTTCATCCTCCAGTTCCCTCAGGACGTGCGGATGCATCTCAGACGCGCGGATGCATCTCAAACTATGGTACCAGGAAGTGATCCCATCTATCCATCGGGCTTTAGGTGTGACTTGTAATAAAAAAAAGTTCACTTCCAGGGTGGCTGAAGCTCTTGGAAAAATCACACCGTTCAGGGATATGTACTTAAATTAGAGCCTGGTCTTCACAGCAGAAGGTGGACTCCTCCAAGGGATTAAGAGAAAACTTCCAGTGTGAAGACCAAAACCCTTTGAAGGATCCTCTGTGTTGACTATATAGGAAGCTTTGAGACAACAGCTACCCAACTGGACCGTTTTACTCTGTGTACACATTTGTGATCTCAAAGATCAGCGGCCATTGTAACACGCACAGACAGAAACCATTGCCTTTGGCCTTGTGGGTTTGGTAGCATATGACCATGATGGGTTTTTTTTTGTCATTCATGCAGCACGTGCCCCTGAGATTTCCTACAATTTGTAGCTCCTAAAGGAGGCTCCTAACACTTTTGGCTCCTAACAGCTTTTGGATGAAGCTTTTCCATGGCGCACCGACTTCTCCACCCTCTGAGCCAAGGCTTTGGAGATCACCAGTCCTGCTTCTCTTCCAGGGAGCAGGGTTTCTCACTGAAGACTCTTCAAACTTCTGCTCTCAACTGACCACTTTCCTACTGGTCCCAGAATGGGAAAAATACAAAGTTAGCTTAAAGCCAACATTAACCTTGCTACTTTCCTTTTGCATCCTACTCTGGGAATGAAGTTGAGTGGGGTTAGGAAGATGGTATAGAAGGATGCAGCAGCAGCAGTATGTGAACTCTTCAGGATAAAGATTTAGTTAGCATGTAAATACCAACAACAAATAAGTAGATGGAGAGAGGAGGAAATATCAACTGAATAGACACTGCTTTTCTGTAGGTGAGTCTCACAATATGGCTTTCTACTTTTAAGGAAGAAAAATATGTTTTATAAGTTAAGATAAAAAATGCTACAGGCAAGATGTTATTTCATTTCACTTTTACTTCAAATGATGCAGGAGCACTATATAGCAAGTGCAAATCAGCACATTTGTTTCTTTAATGACAATGTGATATTATGTATATGGCAAGAAAGAAATACACACTACTGACTTATTTTCCCTACCAATCTGTGCATAGAAATAAATAGCCTTATTATCCATGCATAACTGACGTAAGGAGACATGCAAAGATATCCCAAAATGTGGCAAAAGCAAACAAGAGGGAAAAGCAGAGCATTTGTTTGGAAAACAAATAATGGAACACAGGGTAAGAGTAAATTTACATTAGCTACACAGCACAAATGCTGTCACTTTAATAACTCAGCCTAATGCAATTCTAGTAAATTTCTTAGAAAAATTCAGTGAGGAGTTATATATGGTATATCATGAGCTTTTAGTGCCATTGTTAGAGACTCTGGATGAATGAGCTTCTACTCTGATTAGCAGGGTAAAATACCTACCAAAAAAACACATGGCAAATTATACTTTAGAGTTTCACTGGTGTCACTTTATTTGAATATGCTTAGGCCAACAGAAAATCAGCTTTTATATTCATTATTGTAAGTGGTCTTCTTTACTCTTCTTTACTTCAGGAAAAAGCTGAAATGCTAGTTATAAATTCAGAAGGAGTCTTGAGATGTCCTTTATCACAAGACAATGGGAAGTATATTCTTCCAGTGTTCTCCTTAATTACTGTCAATAAAATTAGACTCTAATACTGAAGACACTTTATTCACCTCACAAAACAGATAAGGTAACACTGTGAGGTTGTGGTCTATAAAGTATCCCTGCAATAACTCCAAATTCAGGGATCTATTTTTCCTGTCTCTGCTTTAAATAAAAACATTATGCATCAGTTTATGAAAAATAATGCCTGTCTGCTTTATGACAAAGTTTTTGGTCTGGACATCATCCTTACTCATCCAAACTTAACCCATCCTTCAAAAAGAATGAGGTATGATGACGCCTCTTTTACTCCAGGCAAACACTAATCATCACAAGTATTTAACACCTCATCTAAAAATGTTCCTTTATTTGATTTTACAGGAATAGTAACAAACTCCCAAGAGAAATAATTAGCATGTGTATACAGTCTTAAAAATCCTTAATTTCCCATGTCCTTCAATATATTTTTATTTGCCAGAAACGTTCACTTTAAGGAAGATTGTAAGACACTAAGTTGCAAAGAGTGAAAAGAAGGTCACAATAACTTGGTCAACCTTTACAGAGGCCCACTGAGGAGGCTTGAAGAGGCGATGGAGAGGGGAAAGAGTGGCATGCAAATAATGCTTTGATTAATTTATAAGCTACAGTTCGGGCAAATACGGTGAATGAAATGGGCAATTTATAGTGCTATATGCTATATATGTTTATGTAGCAGAGTAATCCCAAATGCAATATGGAAAGCACATAGCCCAGGAAGGCACTGAGATCTCTAAGGGTTTCTCCCACGTGGCTTTCTAAATTCTTCCTATAGAGTCTTTTCTGGTAATATATTTTGAACTGAGCTATTCAGATCACTAATTGGCACCCACATTTTTAGACACAAATGATGAACTGTGAAAGTTTGATGCCTATTGTAGGAAACAGCGATGGCTGCATCAGCAAGTGCTCTCAAGGTCTGAGAGGCCAGGCTGGGCTGGGCTGGACATCAATGTTGCTGTAGGTGCTCAGGAGCCTGTGGTGCATTTACAGCTGAGTTCAGCATCGAGTAGGTTGAGATCTTGCTGTTAGCAGCAATAATGCAATGGGCATACATGACTGTATTATATGGGGTAAAGAAAGTGCTGTGCAGCTCTAGTTGGTAATATGTTAAGTAATATTTTGGAATTTTTACTGAGATTTTTGCCTTGTTTTCCTAAAATGTAGGAAATCCGATATAACATGGCTTGCACTTGATGTTTAAAATAAATTCCTGTCTGCCCCTTTCTGAAGGCTGAGTGGAGAAGGTCTAATCTCCTCTGTGACATTAGAAGGACCTATTAATGAATTAGTGATTGAAATTGCTGACCTATTGAGCATGAGCCCAGGAGATTAAAAGCAGTGGCATGGAGTACTCAGAGAAGGACATGCTACAGAAGCTTGTTCGTGACTGGCAAACCGCTTTCCATTGGTTCGAAATGAACTCTTGACAAAGACGAAAAATGTTTTGGGTCTCCTCTCTCTTTCCTTTCATGTTTTTTTTTCTTTTTTTTTTTTTTTTTCCCTACCCAGCAATCCTTTGAAAGGAGCAGCAGGATGAGCATACCTGCTCCATTGAGAGAAGGAGGGGGCAGAGCTGTCATTCAAATGCCTCTTCAAATTTTTCAGCACAACCCCATCAGGGGACAACAGATTATAGGCAATCTACGGAGAAGGCCACGAGACCCCAGAAGAGTCTGGATATCCAGTTCTCGTCCAGATAATTAAGCTCAGGTAAATGAGCCATATGTACATTAGGAGTAGAATACACATAGAAGAACAATGCATGAACCACAGGATTTGTGGATTGTTATAATTTAATTTTAATTTGTGTATAAAGAAGTTATTATTTAGTTATTGATCAATTAAACAACAGTCAGTGAATGAACACAGCTTCCAGGACTTTGAAAATACATCTAGCAACAAAATTATTCCTCCTTTTTAGAGTTTTTTTCATCTTACACTTGTGCTTGAACTGAACTCTTCATTCAGCTCTTTGTTTGAAATAGCATTAGATGACTATAATTTAGAATAAATATTAATATGTCTATCTATATGGTAGATCTTTTTATCCTGACGAACCTAAATAACATGTCAAATAAAACTTACCCATAAATCACTTCTCCTTTCAAATATAGTTATCTCTAGAAAGGAGGGAAGTAGTAAGATGGGTAAAAAGCACCCAGAAAAATAATGGATGAAAGGAAATTCAGCTAAGCTAGCCATCTCTTCTGACAAAATTAAAAAAGACATGGGAACTATTTGATAAAAAATACGGAATAAAAGAAAGATTCAGACCAACCCTCATGTTGGAGGTGGTTGACTGGATGAAGACATGGGTTTTTAACTACAGTTTTTACAGAGCCCAGAAAGCACATTACCCACTCACACGCTCATAAACTTTACGTTATTCCTATTATGTCCACATTTTTATGCGAGCATTAAGTTCAGACTTTGTTAAGTGGCTTCTGTTAAACACTTTGCATTGTTCAGAAGAGAAAATTCTTAGGAAAGTTCTTAACTATTACTCAGAGTAGTTTTGTGATATTTAATTAATTTTGAGACTTTTAAATTCTAACTGGCTCACCAGATTCTATTTATGTCCTTCCCCCTATCCCCTTTTTCATACTATAAATCCTGCAGAATATTTTAACCTACTAAATGTTGACTAGTTAAGATTTATAAAGGGAAAGATTTATAATGATTATTTTAAAATTAGTATCTTCATTCTACTTTGTATGTTTTTCACAAATGTTTCTATTCTATTGTGTATTCTTACCTTTATCTTTTAAAGTTGTAGGATTCTTTCCTTCCTTTTCTTTAGCATGTTCTGAAAAAAAAAAGGTTAACATCTAATACCTCTGGGATAATGATTGATGGAATAATTGGTGGTTTCTAACTGAGCCATGGTACCAATTAAATGTGTAGTACAAAACTGGTTTTCATCACTTTTAGCGTGCTCACAAAGTGAAACCACAAACTTTTCTTAAGTGTGATGAAAGAACAAAGATCACTCAAAACTTATCTAACTTAGCAGTTTGGAATAGCAAATAGCCTGAGTTTTGGACTTCTAAGTTTTCATATAGGTGCTTTATATTAACAAGGCTCCATTTGCACTTCTGATTCAGGTAACCAATTAAATTTTATAATAAATTTCCTGAATTAGTATTATGCTCATGAATTCCCAACTAAACTATACCATAAAAAAAAAAGATCAATGCACTGCAAAAATGTTTCTTGATGCACATAGGTGTTGGGGTTTTATACATTTTTCCTGCTATGTTACCTTTATCTTTTGTAGCAGTTGGAGATTTTGATTCTTTCTCTTTTCCAGGGTCTGTAAAAGAAGTATTCACACCGATAAAATGACAGTCAGAAGACATAATAGAGTGAAACTATGAGATTTAATAATGAAAGAGAATGAAGCTTTTAGATCATATGAGAGACTATAACTGTATATTGAAAGAAATAGTGAAAAATTGAGTGATTGGAAGAGTTGTACAAAATTCACCTTTGTCCATTCAGAGAGTTCAGTCCACAAAATGTGGTCTATAAACAGAAGTTTAACTATGAAATCTTTAAAATTTGCAAGCTTCAACTTAATATGGGATGATAGCTTTTCAACTTTCTTAACCAGAAAGAACAAAACTGACCATTTGCTCATTTTGATTCATCAGAGCTGTCTGTGGCCTACTTCCTTTGTCTGAGATTGCCCATTCTTGCTGAGCAAGTAAAAGGGTCTCCTCATTGAAACTATTCTTTTCTAAGGGTCAGATGCATGTCAAATTGAGAAAGAAACACAACAGTGACAAATAGGAAGATGAAGAGTTCTTTTTATTCTTCCTACAGACAAGTAGTGAAGATGGCTAGGCCATAGCATCCTTGATAGATACTGTATGAGGAAGGGCAGTCCTCTGCAAAAGGCGTAAGAAATAATTTGAATCAGACAGAAGACAAGAATTCTCTTTCAGACAAAATGTGAGATCATAATTCTGGGCTGATGAAACCAAGGTTTTCAAAGATTTTCCCATCAAAATTTAAAAGAAGGATGAGACTGTAGTAAAACAAGCTAGTCAGAAAGAATAGACTTGGATTTTGAATTCTTGCTTGTTAAGTGAGTGCTTTAAAAATCTGACTACTATTTACACAGAATTCACAAATTGTCCCTTTTGTTATAAGAGCATGGCATGTGTCCAATAGTGATGTATCACTGTATCAATAAAGTTTCTTGTTCATGATTTAGTATTCAGCTCTGTGTAACAGAAACTGAGTTCATTGGGAATCTGAATTGAAGGAATGCAGAAATAATAAAATTTTATTTATGGTAGAAGCAACCATCAAGTAAAAAAACTTAATTTACTGTTGACATTGAAACTCTATTTGAGTTGGGGCTGACATCAAAGGATAAATGTTTCATTATTTTGCTCCTTCTACACTGTGCTTCTAAAAAGGTAATACTTCCAGACAATAAAATTTTTTAAGGACAAGACTCAGGAAAGGAATTCTTTGAACAAGGTCAAAAGTGTAATTTCATTGTAATAAAGTTGTCTCTTTCCATGCTCACTATGTCCCAGACATCTGTGTCAGAAGCTACACCTGCTCTCCTGCTTCTACTTTCAGGATTTGTACTCACCAGTTTATGATTCGGTCACTAATTTTCAAAGTGAAAAAAAAAATACTACAAATGCCTGTGAAGCATATACAGTGGTACTAATGCTGACAACACCAAGCTGTATGGTACAATTGACACACTGGAGGGAAGGGATGCCATCCAGAGGGACCTTGACAGGCTGGAGAGGTGTGCCTGTGGAAACCTCATGAAGTTCAGCAAGGCCAAGTGCAAGGTCCTGCACATGGGTTGGGGCAGTCCCAGGCACAAATACAGCCCTGAGGAGAAGGACTTGGGAGTGCTGGTGGATGAGAAGCTCAACATGAGCTGGCAATGTGTGCTTGCAGCCCAGAAAGTCAACCGCATCCTGGGCTGCATCAAAAGGAGCGTGGCCAGCAGGTCAAGGGAGGTGATTCTGCCCTTCTACTCTGCCCTGGTGAGACCCCACCTGGAGTACCGCATCCAGCTCTGAAGCTCCCAACATGAGAAAGACATGGACCAGTTGGAGAGGGTCCAGAGGAGGGCCACGAAGATGATCAGAGGGCTGGAGCACCTCTCCTATGAGGACAGGCTGAGAGAGTTGGGTCTGTTCAGCCTGGAGAAGAGGAGGCTCCGGGGAGATCTTATAGCTGCCTTCCAATACCAAAAGGAGGCCTACAGGAAAGATGGGGAGAAACTCTTCAACAGGGCCTGTTGCAATAGGATGAGGGGTAATGGTTTTAAAATAGAGGGAGGTAGATTCAGATTGGACATACGGAAAAAATATTTCCCACTGAGGGTGGTGCAACACTGGACCAGGTTGCCCAGAGAGGTGGTGGATGCCCCATCCTGGAAACCTTCAAGGACAGGTTGGACAGGGCTCTGAGCAACCTGATCTAGTCAGGGATGTCCCTGCTTCTTGCAGGGGGGTTGGACTAGATGACCTTTGAAGGTCCCTTCCAACCCAAACTATTCTATGAGTCTAATAAAAAGTCAATACCAATCTTTAAATATTAAGTTAGTGACAGAAATGTGTGTTAACAGAAATAAAACTTAGTGAGAAGACTGAAAAACTTGTCCTCCTGTGCTCATAACTTATGAAAAATTTCCAAGAGGGATTCCATGTTCAATGCAATGGTCTCTATAAAAAAAAATAAGTGGAAGACACAGATCTTACTCTTTTTTTTTTTTTTTTGAGATTTTGAGATTAATATAAGAATACAAGTAACACAGCTAAATACTACACTATTATGTCTTTACCAAAATAAATAATTTAATGCACAATATAAACTCTTTACTTTCAGGAGTCTTCTTGTAAGAACTTAGAGTTGTTGTGCATCTCCATTATTAAGAACACAGTTACCAAAACTGTTGCAGAAGATGTTACCTCCATGATGCATTTTGAAAAATAAAGAACATTAAGTAATTCTGAAGTCAATGCTTAAGTCATTACTTGACAAAACTGACTTCAAACAAACTTCCTTTGTTTGACCCCCAAACAAGGAAACCTTTGGGAAGGTGCTTCAGAAACAGTTGTCATCCCCAGGAGGAAAAATGTCTTTTAGGATGGTGTGGCATGTGACACAGATGCTGTTGAAGAATTTTAAAAATTACCTAGGACTGACTTCAAAATGGGAAATTAAAGTGTAAATAAACATTGGCTGTATTTTGTAGGACTGAACTTACTGAGGCCTGTTAGAAAGGCAGCTAAAACACCGCAAAATGACAACCCCTATTACAAATCCCATGGCAAGAACCTTGCGTTACTTGTTCTGTATTAATTTGCAGTGTTAAGCTCATATTGACGTCAGGATACACAGCTGAGACCTGTAGTGAGCCTAGTAGATGTGGAGACAAGAATTTTGTGTGTAAAATAACAAATACAATCTTTCTAAATAGGTATTTCATGCTGGCATTGTGCAAGTCTCTTCCCCTTGACAAGGAAGAATATACAGTATTGGAATGAAAATTCTTTGGCTCAAGCAGACTAGAATTTCTCAATGTATCCATTATTACTATTACCAGCTTTGTTGTATCAGTTTTAGTGTGTCTAATCAACCATACTCTACAATTCTTAGTAGTAGCAGGAGCTTTTATACATTTTTTCTCATTTATAGATCTGACATTGCTTTATCAGTTATAGGGAGAAAAAATATGTAAATCTATAGCTTACTTCCTTGTTTCGTCTTTGATTTATCTGAGAAGAGAAGAGAAGAGAAGAGAAGAGAAGAGAAGAGAAGAGAAGAGAAGAGAAGAGAAGAGAAGAGAAGAGCAAAAATAAATACTAGAATACATGTTCACATAGGAAATTATTTTAATACAATCAGCTAGTGAAAATACATTTAAATAGATACTGTCTGTAAGTGCTTAAATACACCTTTAAAGTTATTTCTACTCTGTTGTTAGCTGTCAGTGTCTGTGAAAAAAAAATCCATGTTTCCCACCCACACGTGCAATCAAGAGCATAAAAAACCCCCTAGTCTTCCTTTAACTGATGGTAATTAACTAATTTCTTAGTACTATTGGATATTGCAAGAAAAAAAAAAATCTGCCTTTCCCTCATTTCTTTTGAGTGTTAATTCTCAGTTGCCTTAATAACAGGCAGTAACTCCCCGGCAACCATCTGACACTTGCTCATGCCGTTTTTCAAACAAAGAGGGCAAGGAGTTACAGCGCTGTCTTTTTCCAGACACTTCTGGCAGTTCTCTGCCCTCTTGCTCTCCTTTTAACAGTTGAAAATGTTACATGCAACCTTGCTTTACTAGTAATAAAAGATTAGTGAACAGAAATGCTGCTACAGCCTTTTAGCCCATATCCAGACTGCAGGAATTTGAGGTCAAAGCTGCTATAGCATGTTTGATCACTAAAACCTGCAGGTTTGAAGCTATGTCCTGTGCTAAATAGAGCTGCCAATACTCATTTTTTTTCTTCTGCAAGTCTCCTTATCTTGATGTTTTTCTTAAATCACAACTCCTAATTTTGACCAGGTCTGAGTCTGTCAACTTTTCAACATGTATCCTGGTGTACAATAGCTAACAGGGCAAATTATTTCATTTCTCAGTCTAAAAGGCTAAGAAATCCCTTTCAATTTAGAAATTGTTTCCTGGTGCATTCATACTTTCCTGATTTAAAAAGAGTCCTCACTTTTCCTCTGAATTTCCAGATACCTGGGGTCAGTGAATTAGGTACAGTTTTCTCTTCACTCAAAATGTAACTCAGAGCTGCTTCCATCACCTTATTATTTTACTCTTCCTTGAGAAATATAAGTACATGCTAATATTCAAAAAATTTCCTGAAAGTTTTTCTGGCTCATTTTTCTTTGAATAATCAATAGTTGGCGGTAGCTCCGTACGTATAGGGTGCAGAAAGGAGCAGCAGAGAGAATGCTGTCTGAAAGAGTTTATTTTCACTTCTGTGCAGCAGAGGAACGAAGCAGCTGCCAGGGCTTGGAAGTAGCTGCAGAAATAGTTGCAATAGACATTACACATTGCTCTTCTTCCTTTGACTTGCAGAAACTAGATGGCTGCTGGTGTGGGGAGATAGTGCTGCTAGTCCCACTGTCATGGGAAAGAAGTTTGCTGCCCTTTTGAGCTTCCGGGGAATCACAACTGATGGTTTAGAAATCACTGCTCAATGCCAACCATGGGAAGCTATAATTTATATGGCTCAGTCTGCGTGCTTTATGGCACAGTTAAAATATTTTGTAGATGAAGTCCCATCTAATGGTGGCACATTGTAGAAGGGACAGTTCTTACAGTAAACCACCTCATTGCTGCATGAGGTAGCCAAACAGAGGGGAAGCAGTGCAGATGGCTGAGGAAGCTCTTGAACAGCAATGCAAAATAGTGTGGAGATACCCAGACTGACAATGACTGAAATCTAGGCCAAGGCCCACCTAATTATAACATTTTCCATGACAACTAACAAACAGCTGACAGCTGCTGCAGGGTGCTTGTGCTGGCTTGAGTAATGCTGAGTAAAGCTGAAGCTGAGAAACTGGAGAAAAGAAAGGGAAAATAGCTCGACTGACCAAAGCTACATTAGTAAATATGTCTTGTACCTTGTTCTAAAGGTTACTGGCAAGTTTGGAAAAACTCCAGTATGATAAGACTGAAAATGCCAAATTCATCATCAGGGCTTTAATAGCCAATTTGAGCATGAGTAAATACAAAAATCACCTTGGTAGACAATTAGTAACAAAACACAACAGATTAGGATGAGTATCATATAAAGGAAGCCAGGGCTAATAAGCTTTGGGTATTTACGCCAGTGTTTTACTACTTTGCTCCATACCATACCAACCTGGAGTTTCTTTGCAGTGGACATTTGTGGCTTTGCATGGGGCTAATGTTTCAATTAGGATAAGAAAGACAGCTCAGCTGACTTTATGGCACCTCTGCCCCTTTACCTCGTTGCAAGTCACTCCCTAAGACTGAATAGTAACAGATGATCCCTGCCTAGGCTACAGAGGCAGGAAGTCTCTTGCAAAATCTGTGGGACACAAAGTCCCAGCACAGGACGTTTAAGCTGAAGTGGGTGGCCTCTTCGCCTGAAGCTCTTTGTGATGGCTGCAGTTCTGTGGCAGTGGTACAAAGCCAGCTTCCCAGTGGAAATTCCTTCTTGCTCTGATAGGCACAGCAGAGCCCTGACAAATACTAGCAGAGCAATGGATAGAAAGGTTGCTGGCATCCAGCTGTGTGAATCTGAGGGTTTTGTTTCTGTGTCATTGTCTTTTAAGAGAGACGATGCCAATGTGCTTTGTGTTCTTTTTACCTTGCTCTGCTGCCTTCGTTGCTTTTTCTTCCTTCTTTTCAGGTACTGCTGCAAAACAAAGATAAGGTTTAAGTAAGATTTCTAGTCAGAAGTGTTGCTCCGACAGACAAAGCTTTCCTTAAATGCTTACAGATTACTTTGAGGAGTATTATTTCAAAGTTTTTCCCCCGATATATGACTACATAATAAGTATTTTTTGCCTGTCTTCAAAAGAAAAGAGGAAAAGCAAAGAGGGAACTTTTTTTTTTCAGAATTGTCTTCTAGATCTCAACTGGAACAGAGGTTAAACTGCAGTGCATAGCGCGTAACAGAGAAGAGCGCAAAGCAAGTAGGTCTCTACCTTGCCCAGCCATGTGAGGGTTCCCCACACAAGTGTGGTTTTCTGTTTGCAGCAGCAGCTACCTCCACCCTGCATCCCTGACACAGCAAAATACTGCCCCATATTCTTAATTTTAAGAATGTAGTTCGTCTCAGTGAGGATAGTGGGCCACAGTCAGACTGTACATTAGAGACACCTAACTTGCTCCTTTTAATTCCTGTGTTCAAGAGAGATGAGTGAACCAGATCACTTGTGCAGCAGGGCTGCCTGACCTTTACGGATGCCAGGGAAAGCAGTTCTAACATCCCAGGTCAGGATGCGTGGACATATCCAACTGATTATTTGCAAGGTTTAGCTTGCAGAGTTCCTAAATTGATTTGCACAGCTTGAGGGACAAGTGACAGAGATAATTTGTTCATGGCCATAATTTATAACTATTATGTTGAATGAGAAAGGTTGCTTTAATTTAAAAATGTATTGTCTTATGGTATTTGATACAAAAATTGTGGCATTAAGAAAATAAGCTTCACTGTCATTGCCTAGTTTAAAAGTAAGGCAAAGAATAAATAATCAGCATAAATGACAGGATGTAAAGAGGATGGTGAAAGTTAATTTACAACAAATGATTGATAAGTATAGAAACGTCTTTGCAGCTAGAGTTATCAGCACATAGCATCCCTTCAGATTATTATTTCAACCTATCAAGCACAAAAATATTTTCAACACAATGTTTTATTACAGTAAATCACAGGTATAATTTAAGAGCTTGGCTTTTAGAGCCAAGGTGAATACGGAGAGTCATGTTCTGTTATCATTATTTATGCTGAGAAATTCAAAGAATTCGAAGGACCTACAAAGTGTCTCCAGGTGTGCTCACTGCCCTTGGAGAGATGTCCTGGTGGCCCTACTGAGGCTGGGCTTGCAGCCCAGGCAGCAGGGATGCCTTCTGAGTCTGCTGGGCCTGACAGCCCATGCAAGCCAGCTCAGTTAGTAAGCCATGACCTGTCTGCAATGTCTGCATGTGGGCTGGAGGCCAAAATAAGGATCTTCTATTCCCAGCAGGAAACCTTTCTTGAGATTCAGGGAAATGTCAGGTATGGACAGATGAACTGCTTCACCTTAAGTGGGATGGACCATTTCATACACATCAATCACTTGCCCTTGTTTATCCCAGGATTCTGTGAAGTGAGTGAGTGCCTGTGAACAAGCTCCATGAAAACAGTGAAATATTGCACCTCTGCACCTCAATTACCTCAAGTAACTTATTTAATTGAAGATAATCTTCAGTTTGCCTGAAAATCAAGTCAGACTGAAAGGATAACTGACTGGATCCACAAAAAAACCCCAAACTCTGTTTCTATCCAAGTACCTAACTTTGTATTGGTGTTACTGGACATAGAGAAAGTCAAAGAGGAGCAAAGTCCATTCATATTGAATGTAGATCTCTGCTATTAACATCCATGTTACTTAGGCCAAAATCAGCTATAAACAGACACCCAGATGCCTAGATGAAACTCGACATTGAGCCCTGACACTGACCAAACCAATATCACAGTGCTTCTAAAAATCTCGTTGAAGTGGTCAACATCTTGAAGAATAAGCTTACATTAATATGGAAAAAAGGATATGAAAAGGGGCACCAGAAACCAGTCCCATACAGGTTCAAAAATTTATTTTTAACATCTAAAGCTGCAAAAGCAGCTATGATAACAACAAAATGAATTCTTGAGAACAGTTGTTTTCTCTGAAACATGTTTATCCTTTTTAGCTAAAACTAAAGGAGCTTTGGTTTGTTCAGTTTCTGAAAATCAGAATACTGATGGAATAAAAATTAGAAGTATTTTCTGGATACTGAACTGCAGACTAGAAGAGCAACACAGCTTTCTGAGATCAAGTATTTAGAGTAATCAAATTCCTGTGGTGATGGTAGACCATGAGTGCCGTTGTAATGAAAGAACCAGCCGTCCTTGAGAAGCACTGAAGCTGTTATTTAAAGATAACAACTAGTACTAATAATAGTATTCTGACTATCAATGTGTTTGGTAATGCCACAATGCTTCTGTGAGTGTTTGTAAAGAAGAATTTGCTGAGACAGATTAGAGCTTTAGTAACTTTTGGGAACAGCCAAGTAACATCATCTGGACATGGCAGAGTAGAATCTGTAAATATAAAGAGGACATTGCATTATTTCCTTTGTTTTTTGAGAAGGGAGGTGTGAGCTACTTTCGTGACGCTAAGAGGTCTTTTCTCATCAAGGTAATAGGTGTCATTTTAACAGTCTGTATAAATAGAAAGCCTGCACATACAGAGTTGTGTTTGGAATAAGACTTCAAAGGAGGTTTTGGGGGTTTTTTTTGTACTAAAACAGGGACGAATTTTCTGAGTAGCTCAAGATGTCATTCCTTCTACAGAGCATTTTCAAAGTTCTTGCCACTTTCAAATGGCAGCCTGAAAGGTGATCTCTTTGTAAAAAACGGTCTCATTGCAAGTGATCTTGATTTGAAAAGCTGATCCTTTAGTCATGTGACTTAAATAACATGGATGTATTATAATGTATTACAATTTTCTCCTCAGCAGAAGAACATCAGGCATTAAAAAAACAAAACAACAAAAAAAACCCCAAAAAACCACCAAACCCAGAAAACCAAACCAAAACCATGAAAAAAACCTGCCTGCAGTAATATTAAAAAAAAAAAAGAATACATGTAAAAGTGAAAGTAGAAATTTGTCAATAATCCGTATTTTCAATAAATTATAGTTGAAAAAATAGATGAAGTAAATGCAGTCTGGATTCCCATTTATATTGACGTAATGTAGATCAAATTAGTGATTTCCATGGTAATTTTTTTCTCTGATACCATCACAAGCTCTTTGGAATCAAATGAGAGAGAACTTAGCAGACATTGCTTTGTGCTGAAAGTAGCCAGGAGAGCAATTCATCAGTCAAATATTTCTGCAGTCTTGATAGTTGTAGGCTACAATCAAATTTGTCAGAATATTTTTATCCCAAAAGAGTCAGGCTGCGTAACTAACATCCATATCAGAAATATGCATTCCAAAATGTCACTGATTTTAAAGCTATTTTGAGATGTTTACTCGGTATGAAAGAAAGCTAAAAGAAATCACTGTGACTGGAGACAGCAAACACTTCACTCACTGAACCTTGAGGTCAAAGGCAGGAGCTCCTCATCATGACATCACTAATATAAAGAAATCATGAACCTAAGAAGTGTCTATTATGGTTTAGAAACTGTTCTGTTACGTGGAGGAATGAAAAAAATTCCCTGACACAGTGGCATTACAGAACCTTTCATGAGAAAATGCAACAAAACTTCATACGATCTTGATAGCTCATCAGCAGTACAAGCTAGTGGGAATGGCCCAGACCTCCTTCTATGCCAGTAGATTAATTTTTTTTTTTTTTTTTTATTTCGGAATAAGAGAATTTCATCAAAAGCCTTGCTTGTTTTCAGAACAGGACTGTTTGTGTTCCCTAAATATGCTTAAATTTTGCTAACAGCTACTAAATATTGGAAAATACGTCGCACCCAGAGAGCTGCTAAATCTAAATGGATTAAAAAATGGGAAACAAGTAAATAAAGAACAGCAGTAAAGAATAAACAAATACAGATCGAAAAGCAATGGCTTTGTTTAGACTTAGTGAAAGGTAAAACTGTGAAAGACTGTAAGAATTTGTCTGTCATCATAAAAAAAAAAGTAGTTAGAAGAAAATAAGAGCGTTCCTTTGTGATTCTTACTAAGAGGCAAAAGGAACAGCTGTAACATTTTAATATAAACATATTTTTCCCCTGGAATACAGGCTATATTTGAGTTTCAAAACTGACAACATAAAGTTAAATTTAGATCACTTGTTAACAAGTAATTTTTCAGAAATTAAAAACTACTCCAGAGCTAACATCAGGTTTTTTTCCTGTTCAATGGGAATTGGTGACTGATTAAAACAAAACTGTTACTTAAATACTAGAAAACAATTTTGGGTTCAACATTAGGCTGATCTCCGTAAAACTGAGAAGGCTGAGACCAACATTTTCAGTTGTGAGATTCCTCTTTTGACAACAGAAATAACAGAATAATTCCTGTTTTATGTAGTAGAAACCTACGATGTCCCTTTGTCCTTAGTGAACTGTGAACTCCCTATAACATTTTTTTCAAGTGCCCCTTAATGCAATAACTTATAAAGAAGGGTTTGCTTCCCTCCTGCAAAATGCTGGTGACACAATGAAGACCTGTTACTTATACAAATGTTTGCTTCTTATCTAAATAAATACGAAATACTATATTCAATAGAAAGATTTGAGGCTACTTGCAGCAATACAGCATAGATGTAAAAGTTCTGTTGTTTCAAAACCCCAGCTAGGTCTGTTTATAAACTTTACAAGTGACCTAAACAAAATAACTCTTAATAGGTAAATAATAAGGGTAGTTACAACTCTTAAAGGGTAAATATAATCAGTAAGAACAACCATTTCAAAAGGTATATGACAACTTTTCTCAGTAGTGGCCAAAGAAAACTTCAAGTTTGCAGAAAGGGACTTAATTCTGCAGGAAACAACTGCTTCACTTCTTTTCAGAACCTGATGGACACAGGCTTGGCAGCAATGGAGTCACAGATGTTGAAATGTTGACTTCATATGCGTAGTACAGCATTGCAGAAGAAATAATAATGTATCAAAAAGATTTGCTCAGAGGTTTCAAGTAACAGGGGACAGCTGTATTCAGTCACTCATAGCAGCAAGACCACCTTTATTTTCTGCTTTGGCTGTCTAGAATTTGCTAAAAATGCAAAAGCTTTATTCAACGTACTTTTTTTTTCCCCTTTAGTTTCTCTGTTTTCTCTGGTGGGAGTATAAAGAGAACAAATGACTAAATTACTCTGGTTTCTGTTTTGCTCAATGCAATTAGCTGCAGAGCAATGACAGCATTATGAATCTAGCCCATGAAGCAGGGAACTTAAAAACATCCAATAAAGGGAATAATGTATCAGCTTTGATTTCCTTACATTAATCTCCACAGCTGCAGTTCTGCAGCTCGTCCTCATGCTCCAGAAGAGCACTCTACTGCCTTGCAATTCAGTCTGACTAGTTGTGTCAGTACTTACCGGCTGATGTGAATGACGCTTCAGAGATTAACTCTAAAGTAAAACAAGATGCTTGAATGATAGCAGGGTGTTAAAAACTAGAAATTCTCATCTCCCTGCCTTTGACTTGTGGTGGACAGCTTGGAGACCACAATTCACAAGTCTGAGCAGCTGATATGTGCAGTCCCATTTTTTTTTTTAAAAGGAATGTTTGTAAGACAAGGTGGTCATTGGTATGAAAAAACATGGACTGAGAGTGAAGCGCAGTTTCTGACTTGTCATCCCATTTTCCATTTGTTTCTAGGATACAACTAGCATCTGTAATATTCTTGAATGCGAGACCTCCTACCTTCTCACATTGACAATTCATATGTGAAAGGAAGGCAAAAACCCTTTCACTGAACCTCCCTGTAAAACTTCCTGGACTCAGTGAAGAAAACTGTTGTCCAGTCACTGGATTTGTGCTGCAGCTAGAATGGCAAAAAGAGTAATATTACTCTTTGTGTCATGTCTCTGTAGAAGATTGGTTACTTCTCTGTTCTGCCTTTCACAAGAGACTTATGGTTGGAATAAGGCTTAGAAACTGAATTTGATATAGTTGGAGAATTACCGTTTGTTAGTCTATGGGACAACTCAGGGAAAAAAACCACCTGTTTTCTAGAGGTGCTTTGAGGTGCTGCAAAGAAGGAGCCATTATAATTTATAAGGTCTACTTTGTTTTATGTAAGTCACACCAGTTAGCAGTTTTGTCACAATAAGCTTTTTCATTAACAGTAGAGTCAACAACAGCATTCTTCTATTTCAATTTTAAAAACAAAATAAAGTCTCCCACCTTTTGACTTCAGAGTTTCCACAGATGCTGTAAAAGAAAAGAAAACATTCCAGGAAACAGATTTTGCAAGTTAATTAATAAATTAGGATTGATGCTAACACCCCTTCCCTTGGTCAATAAGCTACATATCTATGCAGAGCAGGCATTCATTTTTTTTTTTTTTATGCAGAGGAAAATTGAAACACACATATATTGCTTGCTTGGGTAGTCTCATGGCAGATGACTAATTAACCTGCAGATGCAAAGCAACAGAAAGCAAGATCAATAGGTAAGGTATATATGAAGCTTCAATAGCTTCACTGTTTTCAAGTAATAAGGATGAGAGAAGGAGTGAAAACAAGTTTCAGAACAGGCACGTATTAAACATAGGTGGAGAGTATGTGATAGAAATCTCCTTTTACCAATTTCAGTGTTTTGGGGAAGTTAAAGATTTTTTTTTTTTTTTTTTGAGTTTCTTGAAACCTCAAAGCACAGAACTCTTCTCATATTGATACAGGGGAATATCCACTTTCAAAAGTCTTCCTTCAATGTATTTATTTTTCAGTATACCTTGTTATTCTTCATAATTGGGATAACTAAACCCAAATTAATCAACATACCACATTTCTATTTTTCCATTATTCACACTTCCATTCTGAAGCACTGTGACAGGTTTTTATGCTATGGAAAAGGACGTACTCATTTTTCTATAAATTGCCTGTCTACTGTAGGTATTTTTTTTCTCAGAATCTATATCTGAGAAAATAGAGTCATCTGATGAATGAGTCATCAGCCTTGGCTGTAAAAATAATTTAAAATCTTTATGCTCTCCCAAATTGGGATAAACTGGAGAAGTAGATTCCAGAGAGCAATAAGAAGAGCACCTAGCTACAACAATGAAGTACATGGGCATGAGTGCTTGAGATAAAAGAAAAATAGAACAACCTACAATTTTCCTCCCCTTTGCTCTCTGAAGCTCCTGTTTTGTGTTTTGCTCTCCAGTTGTTGTATTTGTTACTGTGATCTCCAAGCAAGCCCCCTTCCTCCCTGAAAATATAAATCTTTTCAAGGTTGAAAAAAAAAAAAAAAATCATTCTCATTGCTGTTCTCAGTAACATTTCATTAGATCCCAGTTCCAGAAGACCAAATGGCTGCATGGTTTCTCCACAGTCACTCCTTTACTGAAGTAGCTTTGATTAAACCAGCAAATCTTTATCTCTGGCTTAACTTTTTTTTTGTCCCTTTATCTAATTCTGTCTTAACTTAAAATGAAACTACATAAATGAGACTCTAAAACTTACTGTCTTGCACAGGTCTTACCATGTACTTTTACTTCTTTCTTTGCTGTTTTGGCTGTAAAAACAAATAGACAGAAAGCAAATATTGACTTCTGACATGAATTAATTTAAAACATTAGGACAGTTGAAAAGTAAGATAAAAAGGGGAGAATATTCACCAGTTTCCATCATTTTTTCTTTCTTGTGTGGTTCTGAAAAAGAAAAAAAAAAGGCAAGTATGTATCTATATTAAAAAAACCCCAAGTATATATACTTTTCTCTTCTTGTAATGCTTTATTTAGTTGCCCTGGACAATATTTTTCCTGTTACTAGCAGCGGTTGGATATGGCACATTCCTTTGGACTCTCAGTTCACATAAGCCCTTCCCTAATTTCCTGCGCGTCAAAATAAAAACTTTATAGTTGTCTCCAGTGGTTTTCCCACTGTGCAAACAGGGTCAGATTAGATGTTAATAAAGGGAATAGAGTAGGTTAAAATGCCTGCAGTTTTATTTCAGGGTGGTCTACATGGAAGCCTGTGGACCAACTCTCTGTGCTTTAGGACACCTGTGAGATGGCCTTTGCTTTTCTTCACCTGAGCACTGGAGAATAAGCAGAGCATCCAGCTCTTATCTCCATCCACTGCTGCTCTACAGCCATGGGAGAAGAGGAGGGCATCCTGGCCATGCTTTTACATGAATACATCACGTGAGGGGAGCCGTGGCCCACAGGAGCTCATCAGCAAAATGAGATCTGGGACCTGAAGCTGAAAAGCTTCGTCTACCTAAACTCTGTATGCTCTGGCAAACTATGACTGGGATTTACAAGTTTTTAATGGTAGTTTTTGTAACAGCTCTTTCCATCTTGCCAGGATGTGCTTCAAAACCCCTCAGAGAAGGAGTAGGCGCCTACCAGAGGGAAAAGGGAGAGACTGAACCTGTCTCTCAGAAACGGAGTGTGAGCTACCAGCCAGGGTTGACGTTTACAGTAGCAAAAAAATAGAGAAGCGTTTGCTATCTGCAGATCATGTCTGCAGTAGCTTTTAAACAGCATATGGAAAGGCTCTGCTGTGCAGGTTTGGATTCACATAGGACCATTACCTAAATTCAAGAGTATCTGAGCTGACTGTTTTCAAGATAAAGGCAGTTTCTATTAAATACATGCTTGTTGCTTACCGGTTTCAGGTGATGATATTTTCTCCATGCTTAGTATAGGATAAATTTATAATAATGCTGTGGTATACAGTTGAGAAATATTAATGTTTAAACAATTTCCACTCTAGAATCAAGATATAAAACTCCACGTTTAAAGTGATTCTGAATGTTGTACCTTCTCTAAAAGAAAGCTTATCCTTAAATTTGAGCTATCCTTGAACTGAATAAGCAAAAAGGAACAAGAACTGCCAATAGAAAATTAAATATATTGATAAATAATATTAATATGAGTAATATTAACATTGAATATTAATTCATAATCAATATTAATACTGATTGCACAGCGGACATCTGAAAGAGGTATACTCCATGCAGAGCTATGCAAATAACTGCTAATAGAAAGGGCAAGCTGATCTGAAATATGAAAAAAAACCCACAAGTGCTAAGTTTTAAACAAAATATGTCACTGTTCCATACTCCCACTCCCAGTAAAACTGTATCTAGCAACACATGTAGTTCTATCTGAAAGAAAATATTAATTTGTCTCTGAGTTTCTAAATCTAAGGAGCCAGCTTATATATATTTTAAAGCAAAATGTAGTTTCTAAAATAAAGTTTCACTCTGAATCCTTAAAAAAATACAACAATTTTTTTTTATTTTCTGTTTTTACAAAAAATATTGATGAATTTAATCACAATTTCATAAGCAGTATCTTTCAGTCAAAATGTACATTTTAAAGCATCAAGATTAGTTGATGCAATCAGAGATCCAGCTTTAATATGGTTATATAAAACACATTGTAATGTATTTATTATATAACATACATGTATTTGAAATCATCGGTGCTTTATTGTGTATGAGACATCAGATTCAGTGGAAATGGTCATGAAGCAGGTTGGTGTTGTCAAAGCAATAAGCCAGGAATATGATTGTCCCAGCAATATGGAGACATGATGCAGCTAGAGGGTGAGTTGGCATTAAAGAGTTTATTGCCCGAATAAATGTTATATTTTCTTGATGGCATCCTGCCTTGGGTGGCAATCCCAGTATAGGTCAAGGAGAAGAAGGATAGCAAAAAGTGAGAGGACAGAAGTTTAGGACTCAGTAGTTTGGCTAACTCAATGAGCTTAATCATAACAACAGCTGCAATTTGTTTTTGTGTAGCCCAAGTGCTCTTCAGAGTATCCAATTTCATATAGATATTTTAGGAGTCATTCTGTGAAATGAGAATTTTGATTGAGTTTGGAGGCTTTGGTTTTGTTTTTTTTCTGTTTTGCTCTTGCTTCCTGGAAACTGAAAGAAATGTAATTGTGACTTTACTAGTTCTGAGGCGATTATTTTTCCCTCTAATTTTAATATCTGTCAGCTCTTATGAGATCAGGGAACAGTAGGACATGAACAACACTGAGCAAGTGTTTTTGCAAAGTATAAAATTTTCCGTTTATTTAGCTTTACTTCCCGTTTTTCAAAACTGCAAACTTTAAGGTAGTTCTATAGAGCTTCTTTTATAATTGTTTTACTTCCAGAAGCATGTAAAATATATCCTTTCCATTGGGAAAAGAGAAAAAAATTTGTTAACATAGAATTTGACATCAAATAATTCTGGTGAAATCTGACATTATATGAAATTTAAGGTAATTCATGCTCTGGTATTTTAATGGACTGAAACGAAACCTTTCAATACATGAGCCATAAACATCTGTAAAGTTGAGACCTAGATCTTTCCTTTTTGCTACATGTTATCATTGCTTGGTCTCAATGTTTTTTTTTTAATTTATTTTTCTTTTTTTTTTTTTTTTTTTTTTTTCTTAGTGAGTTTGGA
>WHYT01014613.1:46811-57455 GCA_009806455.1 Tetrax tetrax
TTTTTTTTTTTTTTTTTTTTTTTTTTTTTGTTACTAATGAGTAGTTAGTATGACACATGAAAGGATATTGCCAAATGTAGACACATTAGACATTTGCCATGACATTTGTAATTCTTTTTATCTTTAACCATTTTTGTATTTATATGACACTATACAATATGATTCAGGAAAATTTTACTGGTAATGTATTTTCTACCATGCATGGAACTGAGATTTGATTTAGTTTGACATTTCATCATCTTTATAAGCTCTGATACTTTGAACAAACGGCTTTTCTTTTTTTTTTTTTATAAAAATTGGTAAAGTTATGTACAACATGCCCATAAAACCATAGAAATGTATTTTTTTTTTTCCTTACTAATGACATACTCCTAGACACCTGTGATGCAGATGGGAGACAGAGAACTGAATCTGTCTCTACAGCTCTTCCCTAAGCCACGTTCTTCCCTAAAGTGCAAACTGTGCTGGAAAGCATCTAGATCACCACATTTGCTGTGGTGCACTCTAATCTTTACTACCAGGATGAATAGTCACAAACTGTGACCCTCTGCCATCCGCCAGGAAAGAACAAGTGATACCCCATCCTAATTTGTGTAGCTGTGTGTGCACATATATATGTGTGTGTGTGTGCACACGTGTTACCTCCTAATTCAGATAAAGCATTCATTTTGACGAACTATTCAAGAAAAATAAAAATTTTATATGGAATCACACAGTTTGAGAAAAAGTTTAAATAAATGGCATTTCAAGTGGATTTTCTGTTCTGTGGTATGCACCACATATTACATAACCACCACCATTCTGTTTGCACTCCATGGCTGCATAAAACCAGTGTTTTCTGTACTGCTGTTTAATTTCTGCCACAAGTTATTTCGATGAACCTAGTTGTATATTCATTAAAGCCTACTATTGTCATATTCCATGCAGTGTCTTGAATACTTAAACCCTTAGAGAGTAGAAAGCTAGCCTGGTGTTACAGTCTTGTAATCTTGGTTTTATAGACTATATGCCTGCCTTTCCCTTCTCAGACCTTCATATCATGTTGCTTAATTAAAGCCAAGTGAGACAGGGTGGTAAAGCTCTCCAAGATATCCTTTCATTAAGAATATTGTGAACATAAGCAGCTAGATACAGAAAAGGCCCCTTTAGTCCTTCCTGTTGAAGGGAAAGTTTGTGATATGAGCTCAGTCATGTTATTAAACCTGAGATAATCCACATGAGAAAGTTTTATATCAAACTAGATTTTTCCAGTTCTGCTCCCAAGAAGTACTTTTCCTGCTATATTTGACTGCCATTCTACTTACTGGATCAACGTAGAAAAACTCACTGCTACCATATGCTTTGATTTATAAAAACAATGGAATGCACAGATATATTTCTTTCTGGAATAAGAACACATCAAGGAAGCCTCTTTGTGAGATCATGCCACGCATATACCTACTTGTCTATAAATGAACATCTTTTAAGGCGGGGTAACAAATACTTTTTCTGTCGGATTTTTGTGAAGAAAAGGAAAGCAGGAGACAATTCTCTGCATTAACCTATTTGTATTAGAATAAAAGAAGAAGCCACCAAAAGACTTAACAATTTTTATACAAAGGAGTATGCTTTGTTTAAGCATTTTATATTGGAGAGTTAAATACCTTGGTGACTTTGCTTAGCAGAGTAAATAAATAAATAAAAGGGAGGCAGGAGATGGAGATGCTGCCTCATATCCAAACACTTGCTTTTGCTAGTTATGTAAATGAGGCCTTAGCCTCATTTTAATAGAGCTCATTTCTTGTTTAATACAGCTCATGCATCATTCTGGATACATGACTGAAACTCAGACAGAAAGCTAGTATTAGGATAGACACAATCAAATTGGCCAAGGTCCCTGATTTTGGGTGAGCATGGTCAGTCCTCAGCAAAGGCAAGCTACACACTTGCGTTTTCAAAACCCTCCCACATCACCATCTACCAGTTTTGCTATTAAAATCTTTTTGTGGAAGAGGCAGAACTGGTCATACTTTGGTGAACCCCTGTTTATGTTTTAAAGGAGTCAACAGGCTCTGCCTTTTCCTCAGAAGGTCTACACAACCCAAAAAAAACCCTCCACCTTCTTGAAGTTAGAATAGCTGTAACAGTTCATTATTTTCTGCGTTATGTGGACATATTTGAATATAGATTTTTAGAAATCTTCAGTCATGTCTAATATACCTTTCCTTACTCATCAGCAAGCTAAATTAAAAAAAAAAAAAGAAAAAAAGAAAAAAAGAAAAGAAGTTATCAAAATGCATTGAGCACTGTCCCCAGGATGTGAGACTTAGAAACTAGAGTCATTCTTAGATTTCAGACTCTTTTTTTGAAGATAATGGGATCTATCTTCCCCTACTTGAGTAGGCAGAAAGTCTATCAGTTCTTGCAGAAAACAGACAGGTGCTTTTTTCTCTCCAGAGTTCAAAATGCTCTGTTAGTTTTTGCAAAAGTTGAGATAATCAAGAGAAAAGGAACCATCATAAGGAGGAAATGGAAAGAACGCAGGTTTCTGATGTTTGTCCTGCCAGCCTGGCAGAGCTCCTCTCAATCAGAGGAAAAACATTCCCCAAGGACTCAAATCACAGGCAAATCAGTTGCTCAAGTCAACACTCTTGAAGCACATACTTATGTAAATGTAGGGTATATTTGATCATCCTGGGAAAACAGGATGGTTTCCCATCAGAAAGAACAGAATCAATACACAGTGCACATGTATTCATGGACTACAGATGCATGATTTCTCATTGAAATAAAAATCTTTTTGATTTAGAATCCTTAAAAACAAAATTAGGTTAATCCTACAATTCTGACTAGCGAACTGTCTGTGTTCAAAACTGATGTACCACCTGTGAACAGCACTCTGTGAAATCCTTACACATTATGAACACAGCCCTTGTGAAAAGATCAGTTCTTAGTGCCTACTGCTAGCACTGGTTTCTTTCCAGAACATATTAACTTCACTAGTTGCAGGATTACTGGCATGGCCATTCAGACTAAGGCTCAGCTGGCAAAAAAAAAAAAAAAAGGTAATTAAAAAAAAATGTTGTGATTATTTAATGCAGAGAGCTAGTGCCTGCCAGTAGATCTTCACCTGTGCAAAAGCTTAAAATGTATTTCCTTTTAAATAGGGATCTGAGGAGTATTTCCAGCCTTTGAGGACTAAGATGACTAAGCTGCTCAGATGCAGAGTATTTCCAATCAATCCCCGAGGAGTAGAAGGACACTGTATTGTATTTAGAAAAATGCTGTGTTGAATCACATCTGTTTGAACCAGGAGCACCTCTAGGGAGGCATGTCCACATCACTCCAGGTGGAACTTCTCAAAGGAGGGCCACAAGCAACATGACAAATTACTGAGCATGAGATGAAGTGCTGCAGCTGTGTGCATGCTCATAGACCACAGCAAGGTGAAAGCAATTCAGTTTTCTTAAGAGTCTCTTATTGTGAGGTAAAATAAGTCATATTGCTTTCTAATTGATTTATGACAAGTGCATACCCACTGAGGGTGGTCATAGGTTGGATGGAGCTCAACCATTACTATTTTGTCATGTTTAACTTGTTATACTCCACCTTCTTTTGACTTCCGTTACAAGCGCTGTAATATAAGTCTGGAACAGACATTTCAGAAGAGAAAGAAAACTTTGAAGTAAATTCCGGTTCTAGATTTTGCCTGTCATTAAGAAAACATGATGTGCAGATTAAATTAGCTAATTCAGTAACAAAATCAGTAAACCCTAAAAATTAACGCAATGTGATCCTAAAGGAATAAATTTAATTCCAAGTTAAAGAACTTAGTACAAGAGCTCTAACTGTAGGTGCTGACTTAGAGCTGGGTACTGATGTCAGTTAGCCCAAAGGAGTAGGGTAGAATGAGACAGTGAGCAAAAGCTTTGGTAAATTTGCTTTTAGAGCACAAGTCAAAGGACGCACGTGTGGTCAAATATGTTGAAAGGCTTCTTAGACTGCCTTAACAAGGACAAGCAACTTCCTCAGAGGGTATTTGCAGAGGCAGCATCATGAAGGAGGATATTGACAGAAGACACTAGAAGTGTGCAGCTCAGACAGTCAATAAAATGCTGGGGGGAGTCTACCGTATGCATGAAATAAACCCAGGAACCACTGTTTCTGAAATATGTAAAGCTCCAAACTTGGGCTCTCCAAGGAGCTGTTATAGAAGAGAAAAATCATCAGATTACTTGTGGCACTCTGCAGACTAAAGTGGTACTATGCGTTGGTAATGACTTGTTTTGTACTTATGATACTAGACTGCAAATTCTTAATAGAGAAACTTTCAAATCTGTAGTTGATGTAGACCTGTATGATGATGTCAGAAAATTCATATTTAAGAAACATCACTATGAAGCATGTTGTGTTTCCACTTGCGCTCTCTCTAAAATATAACACCGCCACACTCAAGAACATCGTAAGTTGTATGATATAGAAAACTCTAGTCCACAGCACTGCTCCCCTGAAATTCAAGTGCCATTTTCATAGTGGTCTCAATGATCAAGATGAGGCCCACTTATTCCCTTTCTAGCAAAGCCAAGGTGGTACCACTTCTAAAAGACTAATGCCTAGGAAGGTAATAATATGCACGGCACATGTGATAGTCTGGATTCAAAAAAGCTAAAGCATGCACTTAAATGCTTTCCTGACTCATGATAGAGTTAAAGATATGTTAAGTGCTTTACTGAAATTGGGCCCAATTCTTGCCAAAAGCGCACTTAAATCCTGACACAATTTCAGGGCTATGAAAGATTGCCAGCCTCAGAACAAAACACCTTCAAATGCCTTCTCTGTAAAGAGCAGACACATATAATCCTTTTAGCTCTGATTCATATTTAAATAGCATTTAACTTAGACCCTCTTTTATTCTTATTATTGCTACTTTCATATATTAAATATTTTTTTTCGCAGTTAACTTGCTCCCCCTGCCTTGCTCTTAAAGTAATGCCATTTTTGTGTTAGTAATACAACTACAGTAGTTTGCTACATTGCAATACAACAATACAGTACTTTGCCGCATTGCATAGACTGGACTGTGGCATTTCATATCTAGTAACAATGAAAAAAACAAGGCTGCATTTTTAGTACAAGTCCGGGAGGATAGGAAATTATTTTTGCTCTCTATGATGCTGGAACAGAGGATACTGTAAGGAACGTATAAATGCAACAGTAGTATGCCAGGCTATGAGACTGGGCATTTCAACACCCTAGCAAAAGTAGCAAAAATATCCTGAATTCTAGGCCATTTACTCAAAAAGAGTAAAAACTTGGTAAATAAAAACTGGATTTCAGATTAAAAAGCTTAGTGTAAAATAAGCTATTTCATGCTCCATTTAAATAAATCCTGTATTTCATCCTGAAATCCTGAAAGAATTCAAGGTTGTAAAGTAAAACCTTCTAACATTGGAAAATTCTTCCCCTTTGAGGGTATATATTGTGACAAAAGTCAAAAATCCATTTTTTCTTTCCCATTCAGTTAGATAATGATCCCGCTTACATAATCCTGCGGACAATTTAAGATCTCTCAGTCTGCAGTAGTTTCTCAGACTTGAGCTGGGATGAAAATGTCAGTTGATTTCGTCTCCATCCACATAATAGATTCCTGCAGATATTAAGAAGTGGCTGAATGATGGACTACTGCAGTAGCAGTGAGGTTTTAGCTGCTGAGGGTATAGTGCATTCCTGGCAGACCAGGAGCAGAGTCAGCTGTGAGGCTTCACTAAGTCTGGTAGAAGCTCTCTGGGACAAACAGGTGAGGGCTAAGACCCATTTTCTCCTGTCCTTCTACAGGTTGGTGGGGACTGAGATCAGATCATTTCCACCTACTGTGCAAAGGCAGCCAAGCCTGTATCTCTCCCTTTAAAACTGGAAAGAAACTGGATAAGTCAGAGAAGGTAGGATTTTTAACTACCCAAAGAGTTAAGGTGGGAGAGAGGAAGAATTACGCTAACCCTGACCGAAAGGAAAGCCTCTGTGATTTAAAAGGACTATAGAATGATCCTGAACCTAAACCCAAGGATCCTGAGCAGCAGAATTGATACAGGTAGGGTTTCATTATTTTGTTTACCACTGCACATTCACCTGAGTGAAGATATATTTCATCCAGAAATAAACTGCAAAGCCTATCCTTATGCATGCAATAAGTTACCTCTGTTGCTTGTCCCTGAAGAGTTAAAATGTAAACCCAGAAAATAAACCCTGAGAGTGGCTGTGCTTACATTATTAAAAAGTCTGAGAGAGTTAACTTCAGGGACTAGAAAACTGATCAGACTATTCCAGCTACCAGAAAAATTTTCTTGGTAACACCTTTACCACAGAAATACATGCAGAGATGCTGACCAGGGGCATAGGCTGCTTATAAAGAGAAATATCAGGGCACATAGAGGCACTCAGACATAAGGTCCTGAAGAGGCTACAGGATGGCAAACTGTGCTAGGGCCATGTCCGTGTATGGTGAGAGAGAAAAAGAAAGAAACGCTGAGAGAGGCTGTGAGAAACCCAAAAAAGAATCCATCATAATTTTGCCTGTTCCACTGCGTTGGTAAATTGTTCAATAGATGTGCTGAATTTTATTAATCTTTTGTAACATTTACATGATTTTAGCATTCTTTCCTATAGGTGATCATTAAAAACCAAGCCACGGGCCCAGCTTCTTAATAAACTTTTCCTCCATTTCGAAGCATACCTGCTGTCCCATAAACTTTATGTTATTTCTTCCTTTTTAAGTAAAGTAACACTGGTTATACCATATGGCAAGTACAAAGATTCTTCCCTGCTGCCATTTTAGTTGCTGTTGTTCACCTTGAAATCATTTTTCTGTTAAGTAAATACTGCTCATTACCAGTAGAACCAGTAGTTCTTTCTGCCTTAGGCAGATTGATACGAACCTCTTCAACTGATGCACTGACCAGGTTTTTCAGTATTCTATTCAGCATTCTATTACTCTGTATTTGCCTCATGAACTCATTTCCTACATAATGTCCATTTTTTGTCTACTTCTTACCAACAGTGAAAAGACGAAAAATCAGAGGCATAATAAAATAATAATTCCAGCACAACTGACAGAGACAGTTTGAGAGATTGGATGCAGCTGATATTCGAGCACTTAAAATTAGCTATTTGTCTGTCACACTTATTTTATTCTTTCTGGGTCCAAACTAAATTTCATTGATTTTCAAGGGGGAAATGGTGCTCAAAATGAGTTTCTCTTATGAACCCAAAGGGAGCAATGAATAAGATTTTTTTTTGCGTGTGTGTGAAGAGAAAGATGGGAAAAATTAGGCATTTAAAATTAGCAATTAGACAGGTAAGTGACAGCACAAAATCTGTTAAACACACTGTAAAATTAAATTAAAAATTGCAAGACCATTCCAGGGAAATTTTGAGCTGCAATTAGGATTTAATTTTTACAGTGTTGGAAAGAGTTAGATCTGATTTTTAAATCGAGGGGAAGCACTAACTGTTGCTTAAAGAAGGTGCAAGAGTGTTGCCTATAATGTGAGGTTATCCCATGAGAGGGACTCACAGAGGAGCTATTCCCATCCCTGACCCTAGCTAAGGGAGTGTGTGAGGTTCCTTGCTGCCTGCTGGGGAATCCAGTCACCCTTCTGCTAATTTGGTTGCAAATGCTCCCTGTGTGGTTTGAGCCTGTGCTCCCTTCCCTGCCCTGCACTGCCATGCACTTGTTTTCCTCATGGTGTCAGAGAAGACCCAGCAAACACACCAAGCTGGGGTGTGATGTGTCAGTGCCCCGTTGCCAACACCTAGACCATTGACCCGGCAGAGAGTTAGCGATAGCTGTGGGGGGTGATATGTGGCGTGGTGTGCAAGCTCTTCCTGGGTGAGGGTCCATGGGGATGGGAGTGATGCTGGAGGTTTCACTCCCAGCCACCTGTCCTGCCAGAGGATGGTGGGATGAGACAGGTCCTCAGCACCTACACCCTTGGCTCCAAGAAACCCTCCAGAGAACGCACAGGGTCCAGTACACATGGAATGCCTGAGGAAATCCTGTGAAAGAAACCTGTGCCCCTCCTCAGGACACAAGGATAGACAGATATTTTGTAAGGCTAGGTCACTCTCACAGGTGTCCTGCTGGCACAGCTAGGGAGGAGATGCACCATGGTGAAAGAAAAGGAAGTGGCAGCGGGGTTTGGGATTGGGACATCATAAGACAGTGTAACTGAAGAAGACTAGGGTCATGAAATATCCTCAGCTCTGGTTTCTCCCTTCACTTGCATGTATCTGTGAAACTATTCTGCTTTAAAGCCAAATCTATTTTCTCTAACCCTGTGTCAGATGGATGTTAGAGAAGTAATTTTTTCCATTTAGAGAAAACATTACATTTGAAAATATCAACTTTGAAAATCATGTAATACTTATTAATTGAAGCTGGTTTCCTTGAGCAGCCATCAGTTCCAGACACCGAAGATCTCATAGACTTTCAAATTCCATGTTCACTTTCTTTGCTTTCTCCGTATAAATACATGGAGATAAAAATAGTGCACGGGGTTTTCTTTACCAATGACATTAAGACCAGGAACATATGTGATGTAGAAGCGCTAGAAGATGACCAGCTGTGCTCTCAGTCTGTTCAGTCTGTTAATAGGACTAAACCTTCAGCTTTAGACATTCTAGGGTACAGGTTGCGATGTAATAAGATATGTGGAAGAAAATGAAATATGAACTTGGATAATATATTTAATTTACTGTACTAATAGGCAGTAGTCTAGTTATGATGTTGCCAAACAAGCATATTTAATATTTTGCTATGGTGAGTTATTCTGGGGGTAAATTGATTTTCAAAGAACAGTGCCATTTGGGGAGGGGAAACCAAAATGTATAAGTCAAAGCCTACTGCTCTTTATGACTTCTAAGGCTAACTAGTTATGTAGAAATGTGTCAGAACAGACAAACCAATTTTATTTTTCCATAATAAACCATGCCAGTTTTTCTCCTCTTTATCTTAAGCGAGGTAATGTCATCCACCATTCTTGCCAACAAGCAGACTCACTGGAATATTTTTCAAAAATGAACACAAATATTGGATGCAAACAGGTGGAATGAATTAATTATAAGCATATGTTTCTAACATAACGATTTCTGCAGTGTACCGTCGAGGCATCTAAGGGTCTAGCTATACAATACACTTTGGCAATAAAGCTGCTTTAAGAAATTGTCAGTTACATGGGTTTAAATGTTTGTGGAGCCAAACTTACTGAAATGATCCAGACTGAACACCCTGCCACACACACACACATTTCTAGGACAGTTTTTAACTCTAAGCCATGGCAACAGTGTGCTTTACACAGTTCTGCCAGTTGTATTAGCACAACTGAACATGGCATCAAAAACAGCAGACTGAGCCTGGGAGCATAGGTGGGGAAATGGCACCTCTTAGGTCAGCTTCACACAGTATGTCATACAGCTGTACAATATGGCCTAGGATGGCCTATATCAACTGCAATTCCAGGCTGCAAGTCCTTTTGTGGTAAAGGCAACTGAAGATGTTCCTGGCTTGCACAGGTCCTTGACCAATTCCAAACCTCTCCTACTGATGCAAGTTATTGTTCCCTTATTCGGTGGAGGACATCTCTAAGACAGACCACCCTAAAGGCCTGAATTAGAGAAAGACAGCCAGAAAACAATCTTAAAAAAAAAATAAAAAAAAAAAATCCCAAGTCCACATAGATCCACATAGCCCCATACAGTGGGACCAGCTGGAGGCAAGAAGCAGCAGGAGGAGTGGGCTGGCCACTCCAGCAATGCCAACACCAAATACAGCTCAACAGCACAGAGCCTGGTGCAGCATCAGCTGCCCTACTTTAGAGTGGGCTAAAATCCATTTACACTGGAATTCCTAGATTTTTCGTTAGTTAATTAAATTGTAGTAAAACTACAAATATCCTGAAGTTAGATTGTTATTCATTATATTGAGTTTTATTAAATTCAGCAGAAATGTGATGTGGCATTTTTGAAGATGACTGTGAAGCGGAAGAGATCAGAAATCCATAAAATTAGTAGATTTTTACAATCCAGTCTAAATTCAGATATGAATTTGTGCCATTATTATATGTAAAATAAGTTTGCTTGTCTTTTCAGTGCATATTTATGATTATCGAAGAGCTCCCTTTTTGTAAAACGTACTGTGAGATCAGCACTTTGAAAAACCAGATCCCCTTCTTGAAGAGCTAGAATACAGCTTCACATGGAAACTAATTTCTGTAAATATTGCTTTTTAAATGAGTCTTTACATTCAGATTCATTTTTTTTTATCTCAAGCCCTGCAGAATGGCCCAATATGACACCTCATAGCTGCCATGAGAGGAAGCAACCATAACGTGAGAGATCAATGCAAAATGCTTTTGTTCTTAGCAAAGGTTTCACATACAAATTATCACAATAATTTAGCACAGACAAAAAAAAAACCCTGAAAGAGTGTCTTTTGTATAATCCACCAGATGGTGCTATGATGCAATAAACTGATTCAAGAATACAAGAAATACACTGAATGTGAACATTTTACTCCTTTACCTGGTGCTGCGGCTTTTTTGGCGGCTGGTTTGGCTGCAGGAGCTTTTGCTGGCTCTTAAAAAAAAAAAAAAAAAAAAAAAAAAAAAAAAA
>WHYT01014614.1:0-62883 GCA_009806455.1 Tetrax tetrax
TTTTTTTTTTTTTTTTTTTTTTTTTTCTGGTGTTGTGGCATGTAGTAATTTTATTTATTTAATTTCTGACAGAGCATTCAGTATCATTGTCCAGCAAAGCATTTAAGCACATGCTAATTTCAGCCATAGAAACAGGATCTTCTGAATTTTTATTCAGAAAAATATGGATGTAAAGGACGCTATATACAGATTAAAATTTTTCCCAAGTATGCTTGAAGAACATCTTTTCATAGGAGAGTTCAACTAGAGCTCTCTCAAAAAAAAAAAAAAAGGAATAATTTTTCATATGCAAAGGCAACCAAATCTGTAAGCACTTAATCAACACCTCTCTCACCAACATATCAGAAAGCACCTTAATTACTTTTAACAGCCACAGGATCAGATAGATTTGGATAATATAGTTGTTGATGACTTTTGCTTTGAATAATACCAGGTTAAAGGTCTCCCAGGAGCTGAAGTAGTCTCCTGGGCTGTTATGGCAGAAGGAAGCCAATTTCTTTTGTGGGTTGCCCCTATGAAAGAGGTCAGATCACCCTATTAGACTCAATATTAACCACTTCCCTGAGATAAGGGATCAAATTCTCATTTATAACATTGTCAGCTGGAGGAAGCTCTCCACATAACTTCAAGTGGGCTGAAACTCAAATCTCTAGGTTTGTAACAAGACACCTTAATCATTCTGTTACCAACTTTTTGTCTGCCTAGGGCTTTAGAAGAAAAGAATAAATATAACATTTTAAGGAGATCATAAAATGCACCAAGGTGTGTAGTTGTTACAAGATAATTACATTCTCTAGGGGTATAATGAGGGCTGTGTACCTTGAAGATATAAGAAATGTGGATACTTCAGCTGAGTACAGTCCCTAGAGTATATAATTCTATGCTGAATATGGTATAATGGACTCTTAAGTGGACAAAACCACAAAGGCTAAGTGGTTCTGAGCTAAGTATTGTTCCATCATGACACAGATTGTGCTCTTAATTAGTGAGTTAAATTACTTTCTCTCTCCTTTTCATTGGCTTCTGTAACATGTTGTTTCATCTGCAAGCCCAATTTTCATTTTGCTAAGGTTGATCATAACCACAGAAGACTACAAGAACTCACAGTAGTCTAATGTAACCCCCTAATTACCTGAGCACATTAACAAAAGGAATAAAATGTTATTTTATATCAACATCACTGAAGTAATAAAAGCAATATCCTACTAAAAAAAAGGGGAGAAAGCAGAGATGAAATAGATATCTGTAGTGTCAGAGTCATGTATCCACGGTAATAAAGCAAAAACATCTATAATGATCTAAAATAACAGATATTATAATTATTCTGTCTAGATGGGACATCCTGTTTAACAGTTCTTTTAATCCTCTTCATTATTCTACAACAGTCAAATTCTGATCTCACATGTGCCAGTACAATACCCAATGCAGCACTAAAAGTCTCACACCAGAAGAAAGCAGAAGTAAAACAGAGACTACCATTCCCATCGCTACTGCTGCCACCAGTGATCTCCTATTTTCCATTCTCTCATTCTGTAAAGGCCTTTGGAAAAGGCCTCTGAGATCTTTATAGTAGTCTGGGGATTAAAATATTAAATTTGCTTGGATGTCGTCTTCATCCCTTCAGGCACTCTGGCATCTAGTTTTTTTAGTCTCGTATTGTTCCTACAGTTTGATTAACTTTGTTCAAATATTTGATAAAAATAATCCTATTGATGGGGGCATATGCTTTTCTTCTACATTTTGCTAACACTTAAATATACGCACAACTCAAATTTACCATGCTGCATCATATGTCCAAAATGCAATGTATTATACAAATTACATTTGTAAAACTCATTATAAATACTGTTATCAATACTACTAATTTTTATGATGGTGTAAATGACACGTCCAGGTCAAAATCCAAAACTTAGCGACATTAGATCTCACATAAAAACAGATGTTCTCTGCTCCTATGAGTTAACAATACATAAATAAGAGAGATCTTGGAGCCTTTGGTGGGACCTGTCGCATGTCATTTCAGATTCCTTCAAGAGCTTAACACCATTTTGTGTGCTCAGCCAATAGATTCAACAAATCTAACATATTTGGGGAATAAATGCCTGGTTTGTGCCTCTCTATTGACTGATTGAAGAAAAAATCCTAAACAACAGCTCAAACTAAATATCTAGCCAGTATATAACTAAAAGTTAGTGACTTATCTTGTGATTAAATCCATATGCTATTATTTGACAAACACCATCAGCTTCTTCCAATCATTAGGCCTCAATGAAAATGCTCAACTGCGCCATTGCATGCATTCTCACATACTTAGAGAACAAATTGAGTTCACAGTACCAGTGTGCACTCCAAACTGAATGGACAGAGAAAGCAATATTCCCAAATTGTACTAGGTTGTAACTTTTCTTTTATAATTAGAAACAAATCAGTATATTTTCTAACATGACTCCTGGAACAGTCTTCTAAGCTTAGTCTTGTCAATAACATGACTGAGATTGATGAAGTATTAAGTGTAGTAACACAAAGAAACTCTTTTTCTTTGTTTAAAGATGTAAAAAGAAGATTTTATTTTCTACCTTTGTATCTAAGTTTATGTTTATTTCTCTACCATGTTATATATAAGATGCACTTTATCAGGAGGGAAAATAAGATCTCTTGGTATCTAGACATGATTTTCTATTAGTCTGGAGAAACAGAGTATAACATCTGATGTGTGTCGTTGCCTGGAGGGGGAAATATTAATTTGACTCATAAGGAAGTAATAATAGATGCTATAAATTTTTAATGCATAATTGGCACATTTGGACATATGAAATGGTAAAATCACAATCCTATTCCTATTGGAACTATCTATTAAGGAGCACATCTGCACCTGCAGACCCAAAGGGGTTTCCTTATATCTCAAATTTTAATTTTGTCTCTCTCTTTTCCAGGAATTCTCTCCAGCCCACTGAGTCATCAATAAATATTCTTGAAGTATACAGAACTGAAGCATTCAGGGAACACTCAAAGCTTAGCTTGGTTCTCATTTCATCTCTACTGCTTCATAGGTAGTCCAAACTCTCTTTCTGAAAAGGCAGAATTTGTTCCATTCTAGAAAGACTAAATTTGTAAATAACAGTGGATTGCATTGTTTTATTAAACAGGTGTACAGAAATCCCTCATAACCATACAATTATTCTCCTTTTCTCAGAAGAAAAGGTCCATACAACTCTCACAACACAAGAAAAGATATTGAGGTAGATCCAATGAAGTTGCTCTGATACATGCCAGGAAAGTGGCCTCCAAACAATTTCTGGTTGGTGTTAAGAAAAAAAAATGCATTTCAGAAAAAAAAATAATACATTTCAATCCAGGATGATTAAAAAATGAGATTTACTACCTAGTGGCTGAATAAACATGACATATTTATACAGTAATAAATTTAATTGTGTCTCTCTCTTTCCTCCTGATGCAAGGAAGTAGAAATTGTAATATCTCATAATATGATTAATATTGTTCTTACTGTTCTAATCACAGAAGGCTCATCTACTACAATATTGCATTTGTGTCTACAGATAATTGCCTTCCTTCAGAGAGTGGTCTGAATAATAAGCTGGAGTAATTAAAATAAACTGGCATAATTTCAGAGTGTATTGCTACTGTACAAAAGTAACCAGCAGGCACATTTTGGGGAAGTAAACTTCAGTATGACTTATTCGCTCACAGATGGCAAAGGCATTTTATGGCATCATAGTTTAATTCCTGGCAGTTGAGAATTCTGCAAAAATTTGCCTGGATATGTAGAGTTTGAAGAATGCAAATGAGGAATGTGATTTGCTAAGTACATGGCTGCACGGATGCATACAGAAAGTTCCCTCCTCTCCAACACAGAATCATCTAGACATCAACCTGACAAAAAGCTGTGCAGCGATGTGAAAGGCATCTTTTCCTTCAGCTAACATTCCCAGGCTCTCAGCCAGGGTTACAACTGCATGCAGAACTAATACAGATCCATGATTTCTCAACAGTTTTGGCATAAATCTAGCATAAATAATAGGTTTTTAGGCTTATGCTTTCTCTCACTCAAGAGGAGAACTACAGGTGATATTCTATTTAATCTTAGTCTTCTAAAACTAAAGCATCTAGTTACCCATGCTCTCTGTGGCCCACGGAGCATGGAGTATCCAAAGAGCATGATGCAAGCCTAACCTAAAATGGTGCATCAGATAGATGGATGAATCATCTTCAAAAGGTGCCAATATATTGCCATTGTCTGTGGGGAAGAACCTAGAGAAATAGCATAAGCCTGGACTTCAGATTTTACAGGGTTAATATTAAGAACAGCAAGTTTCTGCCTCCAGTTGCAATACCCAGGTACATTTTTCTTTACACCTTCCAGTTAGCATCCTGTCTCTCTATCCACTCCTTCCCATTGAGGCTGGGCAACCTTTGTGGAAAGGCTGTACTCTGAACCAGATGCTAACTCAAGGTCCACAAAGCTCTTTCATTGTAAGACATTTTCCCTTTTCTCTATAAAATTTTATTATTTCTTGCACCTACTTCAGTTTTGCAACAACCTACTAAAAATATGACCAGAAGTAGACAGTTTTAACGTATCAGTCTTTTGGTATCATATATAAACCTAAAAATCACCTCAAATCACCTCACCCAGAGATCATATTGTACTTTTCATTTTGGCTCAGCATCGTGTCAGAAACAGAAGGAGTTTCTTGCTTACAGATTTTTTCTCAGGTATCTTTCCATACATTCTATAGAATGGCTTCCAGTTATGGCAACACACTGTGAAACTCTGAATTTGTTTTTATTAAAATGTATTTTATCTACTCCATCTTTATCATCCCTTGTAATTCTACCACCTTTCATCTCAGGTCCCAATTTTAGCAGCATTATTACACACAACTTGCTGACAAAACTACTGAATAACATCAGGCCTAACACTACTTCTAGCAGTGAGACAATTCAATTAGCCAATTCTTAATCAATTCTAGATGTGCCCTTTTAACATTATACAGTGCTATTTTTTTTTTCAGGATATTTTGCAGTACTTAATCAAATGTCTCAGAAAAGTTTAAGAGTAGTTCATCTTTTCTACTACTTCTCAAACTTCTAAAGCCATCAGAGAAAAGAAATTGTTTGAGAAGATTTATTTTCCAGTAGTGATTACATTCCTAGGCCTTAATTGTTTTTTAATTGAATACTGTATCAGTTTTCCATTATTTTACATAGGATTGCTGGTAGACTCATGGTCCACAGTTACTCACATCAGTTACATTCCCTTCCAGGCTTTTGGCTTTTCTCCAGGGATCAAAGATAATGGCTAGCCAAAGATTTTCTCAGCAAAACCTCCTGAGATTCCTGAGTAAATTAATCTAAGCTTGGTCTTTTAAAATACATTTTCCTTTTAGAGAAAGTTCATTTTATTTTAAAGTCCTAATTACTAATGGACTGGGAGTTGTTTTATTATTTGCACCTGCTAAAAGTATATCCTCCTTCCCAGATACTGGACACAAATATTTCTTGAACACTTTTCCTTTTAGTGTCTTAATAATAACTACTTTATTAGCTGCAGGTGTAACAGTCTTACTCAATGTTTAATATTTTCCCACAATTGTGTAAAAAATTTCTCTCTTTGTGTATCTAGTTTGTCCTGCTCAAAACTATTTTCCTGGTATCTTTTTCTTCCCTTATTAATGCCTTTAATTGCTCTGCCAGCTCAAGTAAATAATTTCCTCTTCCTTATCCTCTCTGGGCCAAATTAAATTGTTCTTTTACATGGTTACCCGAAACTCCCTTCTGATGTTTTTCGACACTGAAACCCCCATCATTGTTCATCTTCCTGATATTTGATTTGGGATACAAAGTTAATATGAAGTTAAAAGTATCTCCCAGATAATATTTCCATTTAAAATTATCACAGTTTTACACTATTTACAGGAGCAAAATCAGCCATGATCCTAAGTGTTAGTAAAGAGGTCATCAGAGCCATGTTGACGCTGCTGTAGGCCTCAGTATGGAGAATATCAGACACCAGTTGGAACTGATAAGGCTGGCAAATGGGGAAAATTCCCTCAGCTTTACCAACTCCCTACTAAAAAAAAATATGCCTGATTCAACATAGGATGAAAACCTGAACACTCTGACTAAATTCAGTGGATAATTTTTAATTAATATCAGATTTTCCTCCTGAACATATGATCTCATGTCAAATTTCCATGTCATATTCCCTAGCATCATGCTGTTATATTTCCAAGCTGTACACCCCACAGATGGACTGTAAATTTTCAGGAGGTTTTTTTCTCACATTGTTTTTCTCATCTTCCTCTCTTCTCCTCTTGTATCACATTGGGCAAGATCTGTACCTTATAATTCCAAGAAAAAAAATCAGTTGTCTGCAGAAGTCAAGCTATTTGTTGCCTTAGTTGTTTTGCCAGATAGTTTTGAGCAGTTTCTGTGTAGAAACCAAAAAATCTCGTGTAATTTAAATGGGTTTATTTCTTTCTGCCTGGAATGGATTTCTACTTCAAGATGCTCCTTCAGCTGCTCACAGTTCACCTCCATGATCCAAACATTGTTTAAATCTCTTTTTATTGGCTACATATATTCATCACATTTGTTTTGGGATGCATCCAAAAAAAAGCTTTCATATGATCTTTTAATTCCTTTTAGTAGTGGTGTCAAACCTGGCATTCATAGATGACAAATCACCAGTGAGGATTTTTCGCTATTGCTCATGCTTGAGAATTTTGAAACCTACAACTGAAGGCAACAGCAAGAGCACAAACCAATACCATCCTTCTACATTACTTGTTCAGCATTGTTGAAAGGTCAGATCAGTGCTTATAGAGAGCTTCAAAATACTCTTTTGATTAGTGATGACCAGTTCTACCTTCTGTCAGCTACTGAAGCTATATCATCAATTTCTTTGTGATTTTCTCTGGGAATTTTGTCTTCAGCCATAGCAGATAAGGAAAGTTTTGATTATTGCATAGCTCACACAGTATGCTGTTTTCATTGTTTTTTTTTAAGATAACGTATTCTGATCTATTTGCTCTCTGATGTTGGAATCCTAATCTGTTTACTTAAATCTAGAACAAACTCTGTGAATTACCATTTATATTATGTGGACATCTGTAGAATGCTCGTGATGATTCGAAATTGCCCGAATCCATATGCAGACAGAAATGAAAACAAGCCAAGGAGCAACAGTATATTGTGAGGTCACATCAAGTCCTTTTGGTAAATTACGTTTAAGCTGCAATATACAGATACTTTGAAAAGAGAAAGACAAAACAAACCTGCCATTTTCTAACCTTTATGTGAGGTACAGATGAGATAACATCTTTTGTGAGGTTAGCTAACTCTGTGCCTTCAGGTAGCAAACTTGAAAGGAAAAGAAAGGGATAGAAACATTAGATGTTCCTAAAATAAACTGCATCTTAGGAAAATTAAACTACTAAACTGCTCATTGTTATTGCAAATCATCTGACATGTCTTTTCTGTTTCACAAACAATTGACTTTGTTCAGTAAACTCAGTCTTTGTTTAAATCTTGGGACAGTAGGAAACAGAATTATTTTACAAATATTAATTCTCATTGCATCTGCTAATGAATTAGAAAGAAAGGAAAAGCTTGAATCTTCGTTTTGTTCCTCCAACTTTACAATACAGAGGAATGATGTAAGCAATGGTGTAACACTGAATTAATCTCAATAAAGCAAGCCAAAAAGGAAAACATTCAGTTTATGAGGGTTTTGTTATTACAATAATTATTTAACTTAGTTTTGAATAAAGAGAAACAAATTTAAAAATACTGATTCAGGAAACAAGCATATATATATATATATATATATACTGCGGAGAAGAGGAGGCTCCGGGGAGACCTGGTAGTGGTCTTCCAATACCTCAAGGGGGCCTACAGGAAAGATGGGGAGAGGCTGTTCAGTAGGGCCTGTTGTGATAGGACAAGGGGTAATGGGTTTAAATTAGAAGGAGGTAGGTTTAGATTAGATATTAGAAAAAATTTTTTTACAATGCGAGTTGTAGAGCACTGGAACAGGTTGCCCAGAGAGGTGGTGGATGCCCCATCCCTGGAAACATTCAAGGCCAGGCTGGATGGGACTCTGAGCAACCTGATCTAGTCAGGGATGTCCCTGCTTCTTGCAGGGGGGTTGGACTAGATGACCTTTGAAGGTCCCTTCCAACTCTAACCATTCTATGATTCTATGATTCTAAGATCTGCAGCTGCTCAGTGAAATTAATGCTCTTTTCAGGATCAGTCCAATGGTTTACAGTTCTGGTTTGATCCAGGTTTCCAGGCCTTCCTAAATCCTGACTTCATCTGCAAGACCCTAGAGGCCCATGTCTGTTTGCTTGCTCCAAGATGTACCGCATTCTTGGGTTTCAAGCAGATCAGCAGGAAACATGTCTTAGGTATGACAAGACATCTGAAAGGCAAAAATGACTCAACAAATTCTCACTTTTTTACTTTTACTAGAAAACATCTCATTAACTGCTCTGGTGACAGAGATTAATAACTTGCATTTAAGCTTCAATTTAGATTCACTTCAGTCTTAAGGAAAAAATATTTAATTTAAAAATAAAATTCCTGATAAATGTGTACATAATGTACAAAACACACAGATGAGAATTACTCAAAAATAGCATGAATTTCTGTGGGAAATGTCAGCAGGAACAATTTTTAAACCACTTTTAAATCTTTCTTCAGAACTTTTTCAGTTTCTGCACACCCCCACAAAATAAGCAACTGAAAAATATCATATGCATGTATAGAAAATTCATTGAATTAAATCAGAAAATACAAAGCAGAACCAAATTTTTCTATGGCGAATTAACTATCTAAAAAAACATTTTTTAATTAAAAAAAAAAGTTCAGTCTAGAACTCCTACTAGATCGAACTCAGGTGATCTTCATCGTCTTTTTGCTTTTGAAATTAACACCCATTATGGGATAGGTTCTTATGAGTGTCAAATTCAGAGAAAAGAAAGATGCCTGCGAGTCACTTCCCACTCCCATAATCTAGCCTTTAGAAAATGAAATGTTGCCAACATTTGTGGTAGAGGTTCTCAGAGGAAACACTCATTGTAGAGGGGACCAGCTGAACTACAGTGTGCACTGACTCCACTTCATTTTCATTACCAGTTTTGAAACAGCTTTAAATACTGCTGAGTGATTGGGCAGGACTACAGCAGCACTCCTCCCTCTTTGGCTCATGCATCCATGCATCCTTGTTGCCAAGAGATCTATCACTGCAGCGAGTCTCTCAGGGACAGCGACAGGCAAACCTAAACTAATTCATGGGCTTTTGTCTGGAAGTCAGGTCTTTTGACCCAAGGCAGTGAAGGTACCAAAGAAGAACTCCATATTTCAGCCATTGCAAGCTCCACAGCTTTCACTACAGCTTTTGAAAGCCTCACGAGTATTTTTCAGTTTAGCTGGAGCAAGGGTAGCATTCAAGTTCAGAGCATCATTTAGCAGACCTGGCAGTCTCACCTCTGGCCATCCTCTGCCTCCAGAGCATTTAAATATAACCAAAGCTCAGTGGTGAAGTGTCAAAAGCTTTCTCCTTGTCAGATGAGAGCAGAACTTGGAATAAGGTGACCTAAGAGCAGAGGCTTGAAGCTTAACTTTACGGCTGGTGGGTGAATCCAGTCTTGAAAGTAAGTCCATTTCCAGACTTACACAGCATGAAAAATAAAGTCAGCAGTAGAGTCCTGGAGGGAGTCTGCACCTCCACACAGACGGCTGCAGAGAGCCAGATGGAATCTAAATGGGACAGAGTGGGAAAATCCTGGTATATTTCAACACTGTGCCTCTGAGTCACCCTAAGAGAAGGACAGGAAATGGGAACTTTTTATACATGATCCCTTGCTCAAGGCTGTGCCTGCAGTTGCAATCTAGCTCTTAGAGCAGCAGCTACAAAATGTAGTGATGATTCCTGCCAGGATAATTACATAGCTCCAGTGTCACATCTTTCAACAAGCAAAGTAATACAGAGGACCTGGGAACCTTAATGTGCAATGTCATGTCATTGTTTCTGTAGGAAGAGAGGGGAGGATAAATGAGGGGAACATTGTATTTCAGACATACGGTATGTGCACAAAAGCTACCAGGTCCTGTAGGGAATCCTAAAAACAATTTTCTTCTGTCTGAAAAGCTCAGGGGTCTGGTTAGACCTCAATGACATTTTCATTTTCCTGGTGGGAAAATAAAATGTCCCCAGAAGTGTAAACTCACACTTTTTTAATAAGTAACAAGCTTTTTAAAGCACAATGTTATATGATGATATTTTATGCAGAGATCTAACTCATAAACTCAGGGAGCAAAGAAGGATAAAGAAAAAGACAAGCTAGATACACTACACATTAATATATGGCGGCAGTAAAAATCACAAAGGATGGATTGGCCCCTTATACACAGGGATAAACATAGAAAAACTCTGTGGCAACCAATGTGGGTATGCCAGTTTAGTGCTGGTGGGAAACGAGATCTGAATCAAGCCTCAATAGCTCAAAACTTACCTGTCCATAAACATTACTGCTTATTACAAAGACAAGGAATTATCAATGTCTGAACAGTTGTAAACATATGTTATTCAACTGCTATGACCAATGCAGTCATTAGCAACTTAAGCAGTTCTTGCTTACAATGTAAAATGGTTTCTCCTTGCTACATATCTATCAGCTGGAGATCTAAAAGACAGTTGGGTGAAGGCAGGTAGCAAGCATTCAGAGGAATCTAAAGGAAAAGTCCCTCTAAACATTTTAAACAAGAAAACACTGGACTGCAATCCTCAGCTTAGCTCTATTTCTCCTGAGGCTAATACAGCTATGTCTTATACTCAAAATCAGCATGAGAGTGTGTAATGAAGACCTTAGTTGTGTAGTGAAGAGCACATTTATGTATCATTCCCTTGTACTGCTTTGGGCTGCAAGATTCTAGTTCAATTCTAGTTCAATTCTAGTTCAATTTTGAGACCGGGTGTTTTCACATAGCTAAAGCCCTAATACATATATAGATATGTGTGTTTATTTGTATGATATGTATCACACACATATGTATATTTAAAAAAAAAAAAAAAAGTACCTCTAGGTAAACTCATTTAACTTTGAATCTAACACTGGAGGTCATCTCAACACACCCCACCCTGCTTAAAGCAAGACCAGCTTTGCGGCTTCCTGACCATAGTGCATCTATGATCTCTCTATAGATAAAGATATAACTTCATATATATGTATTTTTATGTATGTAATACAAATACAATGTACTGCCTTTAAAAGACAGATATGTCCTGGATCTTAGAAATGCAGCACAGAGCCAGAGGACCAAAATGCATAACGTCTTTGGAAAGACTCTGGAGGAAGAACCTCATGTCAGCACAGCAATGGAGGGACACTGCGTCTATTCACTGGTGAGAAGTAGAAGGAAACTGTCTTATTGCAATGGCCCAATACCTTTTTCTTGATTTTTTCATTATTACAGCCCCTTCTCTTCCCTGTTTTTGAAGGTTGGTTTGACCCAGAACCAAGTGTTTAGGGGTAGGCTTGTAACTGACTGAGATAAGAGGTTCAAGGTCAGGCCCAAATCTGACTTTTAAAGTTTATAACACATCAGGAACTAAGGATGTGAATATGGTTGCAACAGAAGTAAATCAATTAACTGAGTGGTGGAGACAACCCACTAATCATCCGTGGAAGGCAGGTGATCCACACAGCAGGCAAAGCAGGACTGCTTACCCCAGAGGATTTATGGTGCCTGCTAGACTTTGGTCTGGGGTGGGTCAAACTAGCTCAGACATCAGAGAAAAGCTTTTTTTATACTATTATTTGTTCTTGTCACCCAAGGACATCAAGAGAAAGACTGGCAGGCAATCAGGAGAGATTTTTGACAGGCAAAAAGACAGATGGTGGTTGGAGAGGCCTAATATGGATATTCTTTGCAATAAACTTAAAATAAATCCCAGGAGAAGGATAGTCTAGATAAATTCAGACATCCTGAAATGGCCACACATTCTCACTGTATACACACATCAAATTCTGATTTGCTTCACATATAATTAACAAGCATTTTAAATACTGTGTAGCTTTTTTAGAGAGGTAAAACGAAAAATGGTCCCATTTTCCTTATTTAGCCACTGCAAATTCCTCTGCACTAAATGATAATGCATGCAGTGTTTACAATACCAGAAGGCTCAAAGTGTGTGCAAGTAAAGAGATGGGAAAATATATACTGAGTGTTTTGCAAAATTAATGATTCTGATTGAATCGTTGTGACGTGAATGTTTAATCCTTCAATCTACTTTCATTTGGGAAAAATTCTTGAGCAAGCCGTGGGTGAGAATATCATGGTTTGAATCTAGAGATGCTAGGATTTTCTCACCTCACTCAGACTGTTAAAAAGGTAATTACTTGTTGCAGGTTTCGCTGGATTCATTGCATATATCTGTGCAGAATTGTCTTTTTTTTTACAACTACAGGAGTCATCCATTTCTTATGTTGGTGTGACAGTGGTGCAAATGCAATGATTGTAAGGGAGGGTCTTCTAGGCTGTGTCACTGTTAGTGAGACCTCACTTCATCTCAGAGCTTGCTCAAGAATTCTCACTTCAAGATTTTTGCTATTATTTTCTAAAAAAAAAAAAGGAATACACTAGAAGCCTAGTCGCTTGTTTCACCCTTTTAATATCAATGAATACATTATTCTGTGTTACCTACAAAATTGCAACATAGCAATGTGTTTTATTTATATCAAATCATCATAAGCCTGCCTTCCATTCCTTTGTTGATGGTGCTGGTGCAATTGTGTATAGTGAACTTACACTCTTTTGACTCTAAAAGCCCTTGAAGTCCTTGTAAGATATAGATGTATGGTATTGCAGCTATCTCATTTAGTTTCAACATTGGATTAGGTGTTTAAACCAAGGATCAGGTTTATAGCCCTAGTTACACTTTATATACATATGACCTGGTATGTAGAGATTTGGTTGACCTATGCAGATGATAAAACAGTAAGTATGCATATGTATGTGCTCATGCATGTAGTAGATAATAGGAATCTTCATTTGCAGCACGCTAAACAAATTCACTTAACAGTGAATCAAAAATTTTAAAACTTATTCTATTTCTAAATTGCAGGCAAAATGTTATACTCAGCCCTAGAACTATCGTCCCACTGGGCTTCAATTAGCAGAACCATTATAATACTTGGCCGAAAAAGTTTCAGAATAAAGTTCCTATCTGTTAGCACTCCCTCTATCAAGAACCTTCATACTCACTAAACAGGTTATGGGAAAAAAAGACTTCTCAGTTCTACCAATTAGTTCTACTACATTTGTCTTCAATTCATTCTCTTTCTAAAATAGTGGCGATTTCAGCTGACACCAGCATGTACTTCTTAGGAGAACTGCATTCTGTCCTGCCAAACTGACCTCAGAATCCTTAAATAATACAGAACAAATAGCAATCTCCCCTATAAGCCGCTGACAAGGGTCCTGGGATTACACCACAAGGTGGACAGATTAAAGCACTCTTACAGTTTATAAAGCCAGATTTAGATGGAGAGGAAAATTAAGAAGTACAATCAAAGGAGAAAGGATATTTTTAAAATGGGATTTGAAAAATGCTGAGATTAAATGAAGTGGAGAAGTGTTGCTTGAAGTACCATACTTTCTTTAATCTACTGAACGCATTCTCCTGGAGCTGCTGTGAAAACGCGTGCACATGGATGCTCACATGCACACTTAAGTGTGTGTGCACAAATACGTAGCAGTACATACAAATCTTTCCCAAATATAAATACACGTGTACATGGAAAGTGAAAGCAAACTGAAACCCCCTCACCAAGACATAAAATGTCAGAGATATTACACAAAATTAATGGTCCATGTTCTGAAGCCCTCACCCTGCAAAAGGAGTTTTAAGTAAACAAGAATATCACGGTTTCATGCCAAATACATAATACTGACACTTGCAAAGTAATTTGAAATTCTTGATAGAAAGGCATCAAGAAGGTTAGAGTGTCTTTTGAAATCACTTCTGTTACATTTATGGATAGGAAAACTGAATACCTCAAAATCTTCAGCATGTTCATCTTCTAAATAGCTTCTGACAAAAAGAGGTGCAGGTTCACCACAAAGGAGAAGAGGCCGCAGTCAGGCCTAAATTGATTACCTGAGTCAAGTTTCATGTCACTTACAAGCCATGAAAGCATATAAGCAGTATGTCCTAATCAAAACAATTCAGCTGAGCTTCTGGGGATGAAATTTGCTTTCCCATCACACTCCTTCATTTTTCAAACTTAATATCATGCTTCAAACTTTCAAGCGAAGGAATTCTGCCTGCAGCAATTTTGAGTGAACAATCCTGTAACACCTTTCTGACTTCCAGAGCACAGGCCTCCTCCTCCTGCTGTCCCTAAGTACAGACAGCCCCAGAATGACAAACAATAGGTCTGTAAATATGTTCCTAGACAGACTTTCCATTTCACGCATTCCAACAGAGGCTAGATGCATCCTAACGTGGTCAAGAAATTGGTAACTGAAGATGGGCAGCCTTGGCAAGGACAGATTGATATGACGGCATGGTGGAAGCACAGCAGAAATGAGCACTGCTACTTGATTCAGTTGCTATTGTGGCCCAGTTGGCTGAAAGCAGTTCACCACTTCTAGCTGTTCCAGATGCTGTATACCACCTTTGTAACTGAGGACAGTGAAGTGACACAATAGTCCACCCAGATCTAACTTGGCCTGAATAGCCTAAAGCCAGATTACCCTTTTATGCTTCTTGTCTACATTTCCTATTAAGTAGATATCCTTTTTTTCCCCTCCCATATGACTCCACTTTTTCACTGCGAGCACAGACAGAACAAGCAAGAAAATAAAGGTTTGGTAATGACTCTTTCTAAGTCACAACTGGATGGACTTATTCCAGGGACTCTGAAGGCAGCTGGTGCTGTCTCTTCATCAGGGCATCTCATCATGTTACTGTCTAGCCCAATAAGAGGCTCATATTGAAAACTCTCATTGCTTTAGTGAGCTAGATAAAACATTGCAAACATTTTTACCATGTAGCTGTTTGGTGCTCCACAAAAGCTGGCTGTAAAAACGCACACTGCTTAGATAACTGGCTATCAGTTTTGACCTTCAGAGGTGAGGTTGTAGAAAACTGTATAAACGTTAAAATTAGAGGAAAGCCTGAACTGCAAAGTTCATACTCAGATCTCATATCAAACTCGACCAACACTTTAGTGCATTGGGAATGACTGATTAGGTTTGGGACCATCTCTAATTAAAAAAATATATGTATCTAATAATCTCACATCATTCCCACTGCTATTTTTGCTATGTACCTTGCCCTAGGTCTCTCTCACTTATTTCAGAAGCCTGAGTCATACATTTGGGCTTTGGAGAATTGAGAGTTACAGTATGGGTAACTCTAGCTCATAATGAATATATAGTATCCTTAGGAGAGTCCATGCACAAGCAAAGAACGAGAGAAAAATACAGCTGCAGTGAGAATCTGCACAAAAGCTGGCAGACGAAAAATACAACTCAAGTGAAAATCTCTCTCTGTAGCTAGGAGGCAGAGAAAATGCAACCGAGATGTTCTCATGGATAAAAAGTGGAAGAAACAACAATAAGCTGGAAAGAAGCATCAGGGAGGCATGAATGGGGTGACTAATTTATTCAAGAAGAGAGGAGAGAGTGTTACCTATTTCTACCCAAGTGAAGTTGCTGTGGGCCCATCGCTTTGTATGTGTGCTTCTCCCCACCCTGTGAATTAAGAACTACCTCCCTCACCATGGAACCATAGCAGGGCTCTGACTTCTTGTGCACCTGCAATGTTACAATAATACAAGGTAAAACAAAAAACATTCTGGCATATATAATACAAGTCCAGAATTACGATCCAAAGCGACGGCTCAGAGTGACACCATTTCAGTCAGTGGAAGGACAGTTAGGGTGCTACACCACCACATAATGTAATACCCTATGAGCATTAAATTAATTGAGTTCATTAAAAACATCACGTGTTACTAGTCTTTGCTGATAATAAATTATCTGCTTCCCGTCAACAGTCAGAGACCAAGTTGGGTAACAGAATCCATGACAGAGTGATTTTTCTTATCAGCTGACAGTTCATCTAGATTTGAGGAAGCAATTCCAATAATACATGGAGCTTCACAAACATACTAAAAGCTTCAGTTAAGAATTTCATCTTTAGCCATTGTGGGTAATTCTTTTTTTTTTTTCTACCCTATAGCAAATAGTTACATTTATATCACATAAGACAGAATATCAAAATCACTCTAGCCTAAAATGATAAGATTCACAGTTAGGACTACCATAAGCCAGACCTTCCCTGATCAAAAAGCTCCATTTATTTAATGGAACAGATTCACACCACGTCACAATCTTCCCTGGTAATTACTTTTATGGTACCTGAAAAGCTGAAAATATCACTAAAAACATTCTCAATAAAGATATTTTGGTGTCTTCAGGAAAAGACAATTTATGTTTGAGGAGAGTGAATTGGTCAGAAAATTGATTTATTTTTCCTGTAATGTTGAGATATATTTTTGCATTTCTCATAGCACACAGATTTTTGAGTAAACTATCCCAAAAGGATTTCAGTTTTCTAAGAGAAAACAAGCTTCTTAAATGAAGTATGCGTATTCTGAAAACACATAACAATTTTTTGAAAAAAATACTTCCTCTTTAAAAAATTGATAAGAATTATTCAAAGCAATCCTACTACTATATAAAGACAGCAGTAGCTGGTAGGCAGCTTATTGGAGGTTTTTCTGTACACAATGCAGCGTGCAAATGATCAAAAAGAATTGTAAGAGGGAGGCAATTAATGATTGCAAAAAAACCAGCTTACTGTAACACAAATTGATGATAGATGAAAGAAGGACAAAGTATGGTATGAGTAATAAGGGCCATAAAAAGAGTAAAAAATAATAATAAATAAAGACACTGAATTTCAGTGGAGATAATTTGTGTAGACATGCAAAAAGTGTTCACTGAAATCAATGGAATGAGGCAACGGAGGTAAAGGACACAGAGGAGAAATGGAAAGTGTTCCTAGGTAAATATTAATGTATACCCGAAGGGCTGCGAGCTACCTAGCAATAAATATGTTTAGAGTGATGACCTATGCAGTGAAAAGAGTAGTCAAATGTAAAGAAGAGGCACATGCAAGGAGTAAAATAACAGATCCAGAAGATGGAGATTATTATAAATGTTCAGGATTTCTGCTCACTAAGATTATGAAAAGATGGTGGGAACATGCTGCTTGTTACATATGCATAGTCAGGCGGGAAAGGGGAAACATGGAAGAGAAGGAGGAGAAAAGCATGGATCTGAGTGAGAAGAATGGTGTCAAGTGACTGAAGTGTGCCCCATGTTTTCTGCCAGCTTATTATTGCTTCAGTATTTTGCTTTTTAGTCTTGTTGATAATGTAAAAGCCAGAATTCAATCCTTACCGAAATTGATGTTGCTTAGAACAGATTTAAAAAGAGGTAAATTGTTATTTTGTCCTGTGAAATATTAAAGACCCTCAAGAACATACCACAGACATAGGTATGCTGTTAGCAACAATTCCAACAGGAGAACATTTCTGCACGTCCCCTTCCTGCTCTCCCATTCCTGCACAGTTTCAGGAATGGCTGTGAGGCAGAGGTGCAAAGGAAATCAATGGGAAAAGTCATGTCATTTTCAGTGAATTCAGGAGTTGTAAACATCAACAGTTAATATTTTCAAATCATGCCAGATTATGTAAGGGTTTTGACACTAAAATTGTAATGATGTTTCTGCATAGAAAACCTCTGCCATGCCAAATGTATGGCAGTGGGAGCCACGTAGCTCTCATGCAGGGACTGGGGTCTTAGCTCAGTTGGCTGGTACCTTTGAGGGATACCTTTGCTGTCCTTATGGGCAAGTTACGTGAGCCTGCAGGCCCAGAAGCTGAGCAGAAACTGATCTAAAAGGCATTTCTGTAAGAAGTTTGATGTCAGTGTTTATAAAATGTGGTGGTTTTCTTTTTTTTTTTTTTTTTCTTTTTCACCTTAGGAATCTAATCTTTCTGTGTTAGGAAGGGGGAAAAAAAAGACAGTCTAAGCCCTTTAGGAAAAATTAAAATATTGGAAATAAAAAAAAAAAAATACTGTTTTAAGAGATAAAAAAGAACTTGGGACCAAAAGGAATCGATAGAAATTATTCTGTTTCTATGTTAGAATCCAATGCCACAGCAAAGCTACATTGTGAAGATCTGGCTAGCTGATTACAGAAAAGAGTACTGGCAGAGAAAGAGAGGGTAATATTGATAAGAATCAAAATGAAAGGAGATCAAACATTTTAAATATTCAATGTAAAGTTAGGCAAATGGTATCTAAATTCTTCTGTTAAGTCACAAGTGTTTGGTAGCTTTCATATAGAACAAAAACTACAGCAGAGTTTATAATTCAGGTAAATGGTAGAAGTTCACTGAGCTGACCATCATTACGAATTAGAGAGGACATTGCTGTGCTAAACAAGCAAGTGTGAGATTGAACACCATGTATGTTGATAACAAATGATGAATTAAACTAAATATGGTCTCTAAGACCTAGCTGTACAGTGCAGATTTCATTATATGTCTGACAAGGTCATACAAAATGTCTGTGGTAGAACAGCAGATATTCTGCTTCTCTGCAACTTGTTAGCCGCAAGTCCAACAAGCAGCTTACATGGGTTTTGGGTCAGCCTCTCCCCAGTGTCACACACACATCACAGAGCATTTCAAGGTACAGTATGTGAACTGCTCTCCTGTGCAGCTCTCTCCTGCCCTGACTTCCCCAGTCTGGCAAGTCTTTCCTTTTTCTCTCTTCTGCTCACTCTCACTGTTCCTAGTCACCCAGTGCTATGGAGGAGACAGCCATCTACTCCACAGCACCTGCCCTCAAAAACAACTTTTAAACCTCACTTTCACATCTCGTGCCTCAACTTTTCTGCAATGGCCAAAAATCTGCAAAGTGTCAAGTGAGGGTAACCACAATCAAGGTTAGTTTGCAGAAAGGCTGATATCATGCCTTGAAGAGAAAAAAAAAAATCCCCTTCAGTTAAATGGAGTGTTCCAGAAATCAGTGATAATATCTACTAATCTTCCCTTCATCAAAGCAGGAATGGAAAGAGAGATTGCAGTGTATCATTTAAATTAGTGTCTTCCTGTTTTTCACAAAGTTTACAGCAAGAAGACAATGCAAAATATGACGTTAGAGTACAAGTGACCTGCAAAGCAGGATGTGAAAACTCATAAGAAACCACGCCATAGCTGAAGGATGAAACTTAGGTTTCATACTCCAAAGCAGGATATTTAATTTCCATAAAGCGTTGTGCTTCTAGCTTCTGTATCACGTGAACGAGCATCTATTCATACCTTACTGCCCTACTGCAGAAGAATGTGTAGCCATGTAGCTGTCATCATGCCATAAGCTCTCTCTCCTAAATGGAAAATTAGTTTTTCCCCATCTATTAATACTAAGGAGTATAACGCCTGCATTATTTAATTCATGTTTTTGGAGGAATTAAATATTTTGATGAAGAGTTCCCTAGAACTTCATAATTGCATGAAGAGATCAATCACTTATTCTTTGCAAGCTCTGGGTAGGCTTCAGGGGGAAAAAAAGGAAAATAAAAGACAAAATCAACATCCACTGATTTGATGGCTGGAAAAACTATTGATCAGTTGGGTCATTCTCTAAGCTCATTTCATTCTCTGTGTGAAAGAAAACAACAATCTTCTAGGAATAAAAGATACTCTAAAGGCAGCATCTTAATGCATTTCTGTGAAGGGACATGCTTTAAATCCTTAAGGAGCACTTTAAGTCCTCATTTTTTAAGCCATCATTTTAATACAGCTTTTGCATGGGCACATAATTATTGCTTTATGCGGCTGTACCAGCTAGAAGCAAGAAATAAAGTTCAACTGGGCTACGTGCTGTGCTAACATTAAGCCATAGCCTGGCTTCCCACTGAGGGGCTGTCAATCTAAATAGCCAAAACAGGATAAAAAGACAGGATATATTTGGGAAGCCATTTCACAGACCCACTGAGAGGCTGAATGACCTGCCCAGGGTAACACTAGGGACTTGATTCCAGACAAGAATACAGTGCAGATTTCCCAAGCCAGTGACTAACACAGAAAACACGCTCCCTTTCTATTGCAGCTATGCTCACCTTTCCAGTAACACCTCAAAAAAAAGGCAGAGTTTTAGTTGCAGGCACATCCATTTCTTAGGTGTTAATGGCAAGTTAGAATTATAAATACTAGACTGGGCCATAAAAGTCACGTCTCTTGTTTCTCAGCAAAACCAGAGACATCTTCAGTGCAACTGTGATGTGTCGTTTTGTCAGGTGGTGTCAACTTGGCATTCTGGAGCAGGCAGAGCCTGCACAACTCAGCACTGAAGCACAGGAGAGCACCTGGCAGTGCATCAAAAGAGGGAGGAATCTGGAGAGAGGGAGACACTTCATTTTAAAAGGACCTTAACACAAGCTTTTGTCTCTGGAAGAACACATCACATCTCTTTCCACAAAAGGCATCTCACTCCCTCCATCCCCGGGAAAGCACCCTTCTGCACAGCTGGAGTCCTAATTAGTGTAGTGCTTTCAGGTCCTAACTAACCACATGCGTTGTGGCTCTGCCCCAGGAATGAGATGTAATCAAGACCTAACTAATGCCTTTGAAATGTTGGTCTAAATTAGCAAGACTGAGCCGTGAAGCATAAGCAAGAAGAGTCAGGAATTAGCTTTGGGTCATGCAGTTGCTTTCAGAGGAAAGGACTCCTGGCCTTCAGGAAAATCCTGACCTGCTTCATCTTTTTGGCCCAGGAATGTGAAGGGAAAAATGTGACAGTGGGATCTGTTTATTTCCAGTGGTGCCTCACAGAGTTTTTAGCGGCACCATGGTATAATATAAGTGCTGAACTGGAATATGAGCTTCGTGGTCACAGTGTGCACCCTTTTAACGTGGAAAGACAAGAAGCAACATTTGTTAATAGTGTGTGGGAGGAAACCCTTCCTGACATTAATGGGCTCTCAGCTCTTCCTGTTAAAAGCAGAGCAGTGTCCGAAATAAGCTTCAAAGCACCAACTTCAGGGAAGGATATCCACTTCGCAGAAGAGGAGAGGAAACAGGATGAAGCAGAATAAATGTGAAAATCTCCTTCCCTCTCACGCTCTTCTCTTGCTGATGCTCCCTGCAGCCATTACTAGGGACAGGAACTCAAAACCAATCTCTCGTTCACATCTTTCTTAGGCAAGATCACTGCTCCTTGCTTGACTTTGAGACACCACCTTTTAAAATCACAGCTAGAAAGAAAAGGCGTGATGTGATCTGTTCATCATAGCAAGTCATTCAAGAAAAAACTGCAGCTTTTCGCATTTTAGCCACTGGTCAGATATTCTGATGCCTTGTGGCTCACATTGGTGGGTCAAAAGATTATGAGATAATACATTTTGGGTGAATTTCTTGGCTATTTGTTCCATCCACAACCCTAAATCTCTGGTTCTTATTGAAATGGAGGAACACTATCACTCACAGGCTCTGCCAGGGAGGGAAAGAAGCAGGTATCTATCTATGCTGCAGTTCAGCATTGCAATTACAGGAGACATAAGTTTCCATCGTTTAGTTTGTCGCAGTAGCTGTCACAATACAGCAGCACAGGCTGTGGTGTTGTAGCAAGCCAAGAAAGTACCCAGAATCTCAGCGCTGACTTTCAGACTCTGTGTAGTTCTTTCATTTTTGTTGCTACCTGCACTTGCTAAATTAGATCTAAAGCAAATATAACTACATGAGCTGCAAACATACCTTGGGAATGTGGAACGAGCGTACCCTCAGGCAGGGGAATATTGGGAATGAGAACAACCTTTGGTAGCAATGTTCGTTTCTAAAAATAAGTGCATCACAGCTGACAATAAGCATTTTTGCAAAGTATTGCTTTCAGATCCTGGATTGGAACAGCTGGATGCTCACTCTTTTCACTTGTAAAGTCAGTCTTTGGATTTCCAGAAACATCTAACCCAAAACTCATCAGCTACTGGAAAATTGACTGTTAAAGTTTTTAATGTTTGGAAGAAATGTTTGCAAATTCATTCATTTGAAATGAATTGTATCCCTTCAAACAGAGACAGATGAACTTTATTTTGAATACTTTTGTGAACATCACTTCAGATTAAACCTGTGAAATCATGCAAATCTGGCATGTTTTGCTTACTTGTTTCCTTCTGAGGTTTTCAATGTTTGCTGCTTTTTTTTTTTTTTGAACCACTTGGAAATATAGAATAAGAGAGAAAATATCAGAAGTTTTTCAGCCATGGATAATAATGCATTTCAAGCCTGGGTTGAAAATTTAGGTCAGTTCTAATTTCGTCTGAACCAGTTCACCCACCTCTATCAGCAACCCAGGGCAGGATAAGCTGCAATATCCAGTACACATAGGAAAGGGAAATGACTATCGTTACAGATAAGGATTGTATCATAGAAACCCTGGATTTATAGCTAAGAGAATGGCAGTGTTTCTCTGTATATGTGCTTGCACAGTTGCACTTTTGATTAGTAAGAGAATTACATCTATAGTCCTTGTTCGCTTGGTGCTGGATTGTGGGTTTCTTATTATTTCTCTGGCTTTGCTTGCACTCACAGACCACAATTCAGATTGCAGAGATGATTAGCAATATCCATTTACACATGAGAGCTGAAGTGCTACAGACAAAACCAAAATCTGTGTTACAAAGTAAAGAAAAATATCATTCTTGTCACTGCTATGTGTTGATTTGTCTTCTTCAGTTCCTTTATCTTTTTAATTTGGTGAGAAAAAGAATGTTTAAAAAGTAAAAAACAAAAGAAAAATAGTAAAAAATATAAAATAAAAACTGAAATTCTGTGCTTATATATAAACATAACCAAAGGAACAGATATTTTTCCTAAATATGCAAATATCCTTGGCATGCCTACATACGGTATTTTGGAGATACTATCTTTATACATTCAGAAATAGAAGAAAACTAATTTTTGTGACTAGTATTTTTCAATCTGTGATGTTAACTAAGATACCTTACTTACATTCTTCTACAATCTTCTGTTTCTTTGTTCTCACACCAAATCCACACATCGCAATAGTAAGCAGAGATTTTCAACTCTGGTCTCAGAGCAAAGCCCCAGAACAGCTAATGCACTAAGCCCTTCTTTCTGTGTGGAGGCTGATGCTGGGGCAAGCCATGCAGGCTGAGCAAAGACGTCCTTCTTCTCCTAAGCTGGATGACCTAGCAGGATAGGAAGGATTTCGTCAACATAGTCTGTGGGAAGCATGTCCTCCGTTGTGGAACAAGCTTTGATCTGCAAGGCTGACAGCTAAGAGAGTTTGTGTAAACAATATTCTATAATTTAAAATCCTCATTTTTATGCAGTGGTGAAAATGTGATGATCTGTGATAGCCCTCCATTCTAGCACTTTGCCAGACATCAGCCACATGTTCTGCTACATGTGTAACATATACAGAACACAGAGGTTTCAACTTGGAATCCTACAGTTTGATTTCAAGCAGTGTACATGTATATACATCTATAATTAGCTTTGTTTGTTATTATTCTTATTAAGGGGTAAAACAAACTGAGACTCAACATCCTTGCACCAAATTGCACTATTGGTCTCCAATACAAGAGGTTTTCCTTAGCATATTTTGCATCCATCTGAGAAAAAAAAATAAAATACTATTTTTAAAAAGCGTGGATTATGTCACAGATGACTTCACCTTACATGCATGAGAAGAATCTGGTCCTTGATTTGTTCAAGCTTGGCTGCAGGTAGGATGCTACACTACTTTGGATGAGTGGAGTAGACAGGAGAAAAACTGTTTTCACATTGTGTATGATCCGCGTGAGCGCTAGAAGAGCACTCACAGCCTACTTGCTGTAGAATAGGAACAGACAGTGTCTGGATCTGCGACTCCAGCTCTTACTGTGGCGACCAGCTCTAATGCGTGGTCATATCAGAAGGGTTTTCACAGCCCGTAAAAACATGTACAAGCCTCTGTTTTCTCCCAAGCTTCCAGCAGTTACTTAAAGAATTTTGCTTAGTGTCTCCACGTTCTTCATAAGAAAGCACAGTTCTTGCAAAAAAACCCTACTTCTCTTAGAGGTGTAGTGTGCTCTTATTCAACTCTTAGCAAAACAATGTCAGGGAAACAATCCAGGAAATTACTTCTAATGTTTCAGTTATTCATGTTTTCTGTAGGATCAGAATGATAAAGCAAGACAATGCCCATTTATTTTGGTAATGATCTCTTGATTGGTGTCCAAATATTTGTAAAACATCTGAATTTTATTAGGCAGAGATCCCTGACAAAATTTACTTTAATGAGTCAGACCAACACTGTGATTATGTCTGCAGGCACTTTGTTGTTGTTTTGAATGACTGCTTTGAATCTTTGAGTCACTGAGAGTCACCGCACAGCTATTCAGCTATGTCTAATGACAATGAGATGTCTGCTGCTCCCGTGCCATCTTAGTATTCCAGTAAGACTTGAATGTTCAAATGGTGTGATGGGTGAAACGTGTATCCAATGAATCCATTCCCACTTTATATATATTCTTTGACATAAAAATATCTGAAAATGTATACATGGTGTTATTTTGTGGTGCTTTCTCTACATTGTCACAATACAGGTTGATACTTTGCTTCAAGGACAGGAAATTGCAATAATAATGTACCATCACATGTTTTTTACATCAAATAAACTGGCATCTCATTGTACTAATTTAAAACATGCATATATCACTTCGTAGGATTCACTTGTGATACTAAACTTTTGTTGTTCATTTATTTCAAATTATTATATTTCACACATTGTATTTTTCTTTTGCAACTTAATGAAAATAAATCTCAGACTAACGTAATTGTGAAGGATGAGGCATGGAGGTTTGGATTGAAATCCCAATAAAAATAGTCACAATTATTTTATTGCTATTCATGGGCTTTGGACTAGTTACAAGTTGGGTTTCACAGGATGTTGTCCATTATGAACCTGTGTAAAGTCACCAAATTGATTTCCTGCTGTATTTTTAATGACATCTTTTGCAATTACAGCCAGTAGCCTGAGCTTTGGGGGCCATTGGTGTCCTAGGTATTAAGCAGAGCCACTGAAACAGCATATGCTAAAATACTCGGGCTCCAAATAAAGAAGGCAGATATAGAGCCAGGAAGCTCAAAAAGTATCTTCTGGGTTCTTTAACCTCAAGCAATTAATACATAATAGTGACTCAATGATTTCAGACCCTGAGAATACTTACTATGAAAGTGGATCTTTAACTTCTACTAATGTCTTAAATGCTTTTTCAAAGTTTAACTTCAGCAGGTTTGTATAAATTCACATCAGAATTTAGCTCCACATAGGAGCTGCAAACAGAGACCTAGAGACAATATTCTTGATAGTTTCAAAAAGCTACTGGGCCACTGGTAAAACAATAATGGCCACCTATTTTTCCAGTCAACAAATGCACGGCCAACAAATTAATTCAGGAAGGGTGCCACTATTTTACAAACTGCGTATGTGTGTATTTGAGGTCTTTCAGCCTTAACTTGTACCTAACACTAGCATAGACACCTGTAAAGCTTATTCCTCTCATAACTATCACTTGAAAGACTTCTTAGTTTAAAAAAATTTTTTAAATATTATTGCCTTAATAATGCTGTCTATTTACTTACACCAGTTTTTTTAAACATTGGATTGTATTTAAGATTTAAAAATGTTTTTAGAGTGCATCACACAGACAAATACACATATATTTGTGCTGGTTTTGTATAGCACTGGGGGCTACAGCGGCAGCTTCTGTGAGAAGCTACTGGAAGTTTCCCCTTTGTCCAGTGGACATGATTGGGTATAGGGCGGACCTGCTGCTGGTGATGGCCAAGCTCACTGATGACAGTGATAACACCTCTGTGATAACATATTTAAGAAGGCGGAAAAAAAAAAAAAGGAAGTAGTGAAGAAGCAGAAGCATGGGCAGAAAGGAGGAGGTGCGAGCCTTATGGGTCTTGCAGCCCTTGCCCTCTGGCCTCCCGCCGGGCAGCCATCTGGGTCTGACTTGGCCCAGCCCAGCTGAGAGAAGAGAAGAGATGAGATGTGAAGAGAACATGAGAAGTGTCTACCTGAGCCAATTGTGAAGAATTTCTTGTGAAATTCAGGTCAGTGAAGAACGAGGGGGAGGAGTAAAGTCCCTCCTGGCCAATTCCCCCTGCAGCCCGCGGTGCAGCCCATGGTGAGGAGGCTGTCCCCCTGCAGCCCATGGAGGACCCCATGCCCAGGCAGATGAATGCCTGAAGGAGGCTGTGGCCCGTGGAGGGCTGTTCTGGAGGGACTGCACCCCATGGAAAAGGAACATATGCTGGAGCAGTTCATGAAGGGCTGTAGCCCGTGGGAGGGACCGCACACTGGAGAAGGGGAGGAATGTGAGGATTTCTTCCCCTGAGGAGGAAGAAGTGACAGAAAGCAACATGTGATGAACTGACTGCAACCTCAATTTTCTATTCCTCCTGTGCCATTCAAGGTGGGAAAGGAGGTAGACATAATTCAAATAAAGTTAAGCCTGGCAAGAAGGAGGAGTGGGAAGAGCTTGAGGTTTTTTTGTTCTCTTTCTCATTATCTTGCTTTGGTTTTATTAATAATAAATAAACAGTTTTCCCCAAGTTGCGTCTGTTTTGTCCATTAACGGTGACTTCAATGATCTCTCCCTGTCCTTTTCTCAAACATTGAGCATTTTGTTATAATACCTCTTCCCTATTCCCTTGGAGGGCAAGGGGAGTGAGTGAGACACTGCTTGGTCCCAAGTGGGGCTAAACTACAACAATATCTTTACCTCTACCTTGAAATAAGAGGGCAGTTTGTTTTAGTATAAAGCACCGTGAAAGTGCTAGGAGAACACAGTACGAATAAAATTGCTATTTGCAATTCTTTGGCTATGATTATAATTTGTTTTATCAAGTTTTCATGTGACATACTGATTAGATTATTCCCTGTCCCTTGCTAGGTCAGTAAAATGAAAGATGGTGATACGTAGTCACTACAAAGAAGGATTTCACAACCAAACTGTGAATTGTTTCCTGCTAGAGTTCTGCTGTAGGCTTCTCTCTTTCTATTACAGTGACTGACTCAGCAGTCCAGATTTTCTTTAGGAAAGGGGCTGGTGTGCCATTACTATGACTGGTAGTCACCAAAGAAGTTTCCCGGAAAAATGTAGGATTTTTTGAAATCACTATTTTCTTTTCAAAAGGAAAAGGTCAACATCAAATATACATACACAATGAGATATATATGCACACACAAATATGTGTGTTAAATATGAAAACCGGAGACTAAAATGAAGTCTTTCAAATATTTTGAAATGTTATAGTTATAACTATTTCAAATTGAAAAATTTGTTCTTCATTTCAGCATTTGTGAAGAAATATTACCATGATAAATGCTGATATTTAAACCTTTCTCATCCCATTTTGGGAAGAAAACGTGTCAAAATACCAATATTTTCCACGGCTCAGGGATTCTGAACAGCTCTTATCAGTGTCATTTTCAGTAGCTTTTGCTTTGATTTTTGTATCTGTCTTCAACACAACTGCTGTTGGTTTTCTGTCATTCAGAGAAAAAAGCATGGAATCAGGAGATGAGGAAGGAATCTCATGAGTTAATCTAATCTATTCTCCTCAGTATCATGTAAACCTGATATATGTGTTTTGTTATAACAAATCGCTCTTTGCAACAATCTGCTTTTTCCCAGACTAGGAAGAGTCATGGTGTATCATCCTAAATTTGTACTTGCTCTTTCAACACCAAAAAAGGGTTTACCTTGCCTAATCTGTTGTTATCTGAAAATTAGGCATAATTGCAGCAGAGAAATAGTTGTCTATCTTCAATATCAATAGGCATCAACAGGGAAAGATTTATCCATTGCAGAACAGGCAGAAGGACTCACCTTCCCAGTATTAGTTCTCTCCTCTGATTATCATGGGAAAAGTAGATGAGATTAGATGCTTACCTTGAGATTAATTCTCACTTATGCTTTCACCTAGACATGCTCAATTTAGGTACTAAAGGATGATGTGACTTCTGCTGTGGGGTTCAGTATTAGCATCTTTTACCTTTCTGTATCTCCTGAGAAGATATTAGCAAGATTTTCATCCACAAGCAAGTCTCCTCAAATAATAGAATTACTGTTTTAAACGAGAATGTTCATGAAAGCCGAAGGGCAACAAGTGAGTAGGATCAGTCAATATTAAGTAGTGAAACAATAACTGAAGAATGACATTGGATGTGAAAGGGAGAAGTAAGCCTGAATTCATAAAAGAACATTAGATCCCTACAGCTTTCTTGATTCTTTGCGAAGATCAACGTGAAGTTAGTGAACTGACAACTCATTCTGGTTTTGAACATCCTTTTTCTCTGCCACCCTGAGTTGTGGAGGAAGAGATCTATCACAATGTTGCAAACTATACCAGCTTTGTACCTTTTCTCTGTTCAATGTTAAATATATAAGTAGCTCCAGTGAGAGCAAACAACCTTTAAAAAATCAGGACTTTAGGACATGTATTGTTTAGTATACTACAGAAGAGTCTGAATTGTAGGAAAACTATGAATTAATCAACCTCTTTTTCAGATAAGGCAGAAGAAAGAAAGGAAAAACTCATTAAGACATTCCAGAGCATTGAACTATATGAGTGGATAGCTTAGTGAAATTCAGTGTTGATGGACCTGCATAAGAAGGATCAATCCTCGTCTACCAGGTGGATCCTAAATTCAAGCTGCACTAGCTATAACATACAAGAATGTGTGAAGAACAGAGTACTGTCATTTGAGAAAGAAGTGGTTCAGATTGACCTTTGAATCTGGGAATCATCTCGGTCGCTGTATCTCACAAGCAAAATATGGATGTCTAGATACTGGCAGTGAAGATTCCTAGATATTTCATTTTTACCAGAGGAAAGATGGATAAAATTACTACTGGAAAACTAAAGATAAGAGGTTAATCTTCCATGCTAAAATTAATCTTCATGCATTTCTGCAATATGAAAACCTCTGTATATACGAGTTTTTCAAGATTCATTCATTCAACGTTTGGTCATTTATTTAGTCAATGAAATAGCAACAGTTAGAGATGCTGAGACAGAAACAAAGATCCATGCTTCATGGCCTGAGTCAAACACTAATCAAGTCTGAAAGGAAAAAAAGAAAAGAATGATATTTTTAATTTAAAAAATTGGAGATGCTTGTATCCCTATATATGTTACATATCTACCACTCTATAATTTATGAATAAATATCTTGATGGTGGTGGATGTATAAGTTTATTCTCTATAATTCTGTATCTCAGCCTGAAAGTTAAGAGAAAGCATTTAAGAGGAACTGTAGTTCAGAGCACATCCCTTTGATGAATTTCATCCAAGTGCCATTGATAGAAAGACTTGCACTTTGTTCTTTCTGGGAAGTCAAGATGCTTTTTTGTTTGTTTGTATCTTTTTTAAACCACCAAATTTAATTGTTTGCTTCCCTGGCTGTAATGAAATAAGAAGATAATGAGTTTTTCATTGTTCACTAATTGTATACTAAATATGAGATACAGTCAGCCAACTGTAAATTGCTGCTTTACTGTAATGTTTGGATATTTCAGTGCAGATAGTCACAAATACATCTGTTCCTGCATAAAGTGAAATGTCTCTGTTATGAAAACAAGCTGATGTAGAGAGCAATAAAAAATAACTATGATGACTTCTGTTGATTAGAATTTGGTGTATTGTTTGAGTCACTTCTGACACCTCAGAAACACGCTTGCATGTTTCAATAACATAAAGACAGGCAATATTTTGGCAACTTTTCTTGCTCTATAGCATTTAGAATTGCAAACCTGGAACTGATATTCACAGATAATATAAATCCTAAGATCTAAGTAACTTTGCAATGCAAAATGACAAAACCTGTTAAGGCTCAACAGGCATCATCTTTTCCGTATCTTGGTTATTTCTAAAAAGAAAGGTTCCCAAGGTTCCCAAAGTTATGTTAACTTTGAATTTCCTAGCTTATGTGTGTTCCCAGATTTTTTCTGTCTGTTTTGGGAATGGGCTAGATTTAACATTATAATCTGATCCAAAGTTCCCTGAAGGATCCAGACAGAAATTTTAACCCTATTGAGTTTAATGGCATCTTTAGTATTGATATAAAAGTGACTAGGATTTCATGTTAAAACTTTCAATGAGATCATCCATAATGTATTAGTTTTAGTTCAGACGCAGAAAATGACTATTTAATCAGCAAGCCCATTTCTCTATGGAACACGCAAGTGTCAGTAGACAGTATTTCATAATGGTCTTGGTTCAAAACTCACAGAAGAAAAAGAACAGACTCATCTAAGAAAAACAACATGCTCTTGCAGACTTTTGGTGACTTTGACAATATTCAGCATGACCACTGTTCAGAATTGTACTGCTTCTTCCTAACAGCTCAGCTCCCTTTAATAACATGCACAGCCTACTTTATTCTACAGAGAAATATGTCTAGTAGTCATTTAGTGATCTCAAGATATTGTAGGATGATTTCATAGTAGTAAAAAAAAAAGGTATCTAATTTTAATTGTGATCTTTTCAAGCATTATTTGCTCTGTCCAGCTTTTCCTTTGGAAAATAATAAAAAGGATTGAATTTGAAAACAATAAATTCTGCATATATTGTACCATGGGAAGGCATTATTGTTAGCTTCGGAGGGGCATGCGTCTATATACACCAGTTGCACTTGTGCCATTAACCACTCTGTGACACAGCACAGCACGGCTGGTGACGCAGCCTGGCAGCTAGCAGGGCTCGAAGCAAAACTGACATCCAGCTGCCTAATGCGAGAGATAAGTCATTCCACACACTCTCTGTGAGCTTGAGTCTGCTCTCCGCTCATCTAAGACCCATAGAATGATTACTGGGGAATGCCTTGTGGGGATTGTTGGCTAAAAAGCATATTTAAAACAACAAATTGTTTTAAGGAAACTGGAAGTATAGCACATTTCACTAGAGTTAGGCTGTGAATTTTGGCTTAGCTAATTTTTAAAATTATTATTATTAAAGTATGTTTTGAGTACTGGCTATCTAAACTTACACAGACCAAACTTTCTTTTTATGGGTCACACAATTTGCAGAAAACTCTGAGTGATTTGGCAATGCCTTGCATGCTGCTGTTTATTTATTTTCTGAGCCCTCCCACCTTTTTACCATTTAATTGAGGAGAAAAATGAAAGGAGAAATAGTTTACAGTTTGGAAAAAAAAAATGTGATAAGTCCATGCTGGCAGAATTATTTTTATATTTACTACTTTATATTTTAATATAATAATATACATCTTATCTATAAATATGTATATTTTATATATATTTATAGTCATTGGCATCTAGTGCATTGCTTTGGTGATGAAGGGACTCAGGAAGGTCCAGCTGACAAGGAAGGCTACCTAGCTGACTGAGTTAGAAATCTACATAAAGAGCAGGTTCCTAAATGTTTTTAAGAATCAGAAAAAAAACTAGGGGTTCAGGTAATCACTGCTTTATTTATTACTAGCTCCAACGGCAAAGATGGTCTTAGGGCCATCTCTGAGTGTGTTGTTGGAAAAAGGGATACTACTTTTCCCACGATTTATTCATTCATCAAGGCCTTTCCTTTGAGTCCTTTAGAACTAGTGAACATTCAGCTTATAGCACTCTTTTTTGGCTTAGGTCCACAGCTGCAGCACTTATGCTCAGAGCACTGAAGAAGCAAAGCTTCTCCAGCAGAAGAAATCCTGGGTTCAGAACTAAACACTCCTGTTCTCTGGCAGAGGCTGCTGCTGCCTGTGACTGAAGAAAGAATGAGCAAAATATTGGATTGGTGCTCATCACTATACCCTTGAAGCAAGCAGAAAAAGAAATTCAAAAGCTTAACACTCTGCAGAAGAAAAAAAACCAACATAAAATCTCAAAAGCAAAGGAACAGAAAGCACATTAAATCCAAATCCATATACATCTAAAGTCTTTCCCTTTTGCTTGGAGTGGGAGGCTGAGAGGAAGAACACACATACATCCATGGTTCTCCCCAGATGAAAGCTTTGCAAAGACTCCATCAAATAATTCAGGAATCTCCAGGAGACAGAATATACATCACAGAGGGTAAAGATCAAGCAGCTCTGAAGAGGAGACTACTCAGAATTAAACTGCTCAACCATTTTAGATACTTCCTCATTATTAGCGCCTTTAATAAGAGTGGTGCCTACGCATGGTCCTTCTTCTAAATGTGTGTGCATTGAGTGCTTGCAGTGGCCATTCCAGTTGCTCGTAGTTAAACAGATTAACATTTTTTTCACCAATTTTCATCTAGCTTCTTTCCATTTCTCATTAGGATTCCTCAGAGCTAGTATTTTCTGAACTCCTGCTACAGAGAGCCTACAACACAACCAGTGAGCTAAACTCTTCCAATGACTTTGTCACTTGTCTACTTGAAAAATGTAATGAGAGGAGTACCAGGATAAACATACATGTGTGTAGGAGGGTATTACTATTTGCTTAGTGGTGAATAGTCTATTTGAGTTTATGCTCAGAAGCTATTACAAAGCAAACACTGCTAGTCATGATAGCGTGTGCTGTCTGGCTCAAAGAGGAAACCTACTAAGGAAAATCTTTGGTATAATTGGTAAAATTAATCTGTTCAGCCTTCAATTGTCTTCAGCTGTCAGTGCTGAAACAGGATTTTTGACATTGATTTCACAATAGAAAGGACTGCTCCACTGCCAAGACTTAGTTGCCTCCAGAGGATCTAGTTGTGTTTGCTGTTAAGGCCGGATGTTTTCTATCTCATCTTGGCCATGCTGTTTCCAACTCTGTGGAGAGGCTAGTTTTAAGGTCCACCAAAGGAGCATCACAACAGCCTTACTAGTGGAGGCTGCTGGAGGCATGTTTTGAATTAATGTGTCTCTATCAACAGACCACAAGCCCTACCCAAGTACTACCAGTGAAGATCTCAGTAAAATGCCAGGCTACTCTTCCTATTATTGTTTTTTGCTTTGTGTCCCACATCCTGAGTTAAATTTCACTCAAACTAATGAATTCCTGAAGGTGATTTCTTATAAAATAACAAAAAAAAAGTTAATATTAAACAAAGAAAAAAAAGTAACTAATCTTCTTCACATACAGTAAAATAAAAAATGCAATTCTCTTTGAAAAAACGTATAATGATGTTTTTTCTAACCCCTTTCCTTCCCTCTAGGACCTTTATTTATTGCATATTTCAGCAGCTACTATCAGGTGATGAGTCTATCAAATGATAATATAACTGCTGACTTCATTTATTAAACTTCACAAGAGCCAGGCATGAAGTGTTAATAGAAAAATCACTATCTCTGGATGCCAACAATGACAATTGCAGCTACAGTTACTGTGCAAGCAGTGGAGTGCTTTGCAGAGTAAATGAGAGGCAGGTTTTTCTTCAGTAGATAAACATCCTGTTATAGTTCTGAACGAGTGGACAGATAACACAAACAACACAACTGTTTAGCAAATGCACTGCTTATCATCTGGCTAGTTGAAGGGAAAAGGTAGGAATTATAAAGTCAAGTAAAAATATAGGAACAAATATTGAACCCTAATCAAGAGAGAGATATACAGCCTGACTTATCTCCAGATCAACACTACAGTGAGAATGAATTTTCAAATTACATCTCTGCATTATTCAAATAATAACTGCCTATTTCTAGCACAACATTCTGCTTCTGCCTCCCCAGGGGTATCTTCAATGTGTTCCCATGGGCATCTTCCAGCATTTATGACTCTCATATATCACTCCATTTTGAAGGGCTAAGCTCAATGCAACACAATATTTCGTAGTGTTTCAGCAGGGAATGAAAGAGAGAAGATGGACAATTCATTACAAAGAAAGCAGCTTTGGGCACAAACTGTAGAGGTCTTATTTTCATGCACAAAGACAAGGCTCAGATGTAAGCTTTGAGAGGTTTATTATGAGAACACTGAATGACTAAAATGCAAAGCTTGGGGCATTGCCAAAGCAGCAGAAAGAAAGTTGCACCCCTCTGTTTACAGACTCACTCCTGGGTGTTTCTTCTGTTCATTGAGAGTGTCATTATGCCATGAGCTTCAGGAGGCAGCGGCTCAGTCCTTCACTCCACTCAAGGCCAATGCTAGGGACAGGTAGGCAAAATAGCCAGTGGTGGGGTCTCCAGATCTTTCTCAGTACCTCCTCTCTTGCTTTTTCAGGAGAGGCAAAGGAGGTAATAAGTTCTACCAACAGTAGAGCGAGTGTCAGAGAGGGCAGGGTTCAAAGACTGGCTATGCTTTCTTTCTGACTTGTGCAGACCCAAAGATTAAGGGGAAATTTTAATTCTTTCTCCAATATCGATGACAAGCCTGGAAGCAGTCTTCATTTCACCACCATCCTTTTGACTAACGTCAGCTGAATCAGACTGTTCATCTGTGCCTCAATTTCTGAAGCAACAAAATGGCAATAGTACTATTTCTCCTTTGTGTATCTCAGATAGAAAGCATTTTAGTAGCACAAAGATGCTGTTTTGCTATTATACACCTTATGGTAGGAAGAAAGGCTGGAAAAATTGTTATTTCTGAATATATTTGATGATAGAAATTATTATTTTTTTTTTTTCCTAGCAGTGAAAAAACAAGAGCAGATTTCAGGGCAGGTGGTAAAGAACCAGATGCCATTGACAAATTAATAAATTTTTAAATAATAACAAGAGTAACTTCTCAAACGAACTCAGATTGAAGTTTTTTTGGTAGTGGGTCAAGCTACCATATGGTCGGCTTAGACACTGAGATGACAGACAGAATCTGAACAGAAGCAATCAAAACAAAATTTGTTAAGGAACAGACAGCAAAAATATGATCAGTGGAGGCAGGAAAATTAGATTGACAGCTGAGTGAAGCAGATAAATGCTAAATAAGCAATTTGGTGCTTTGTTTTTTGTAACAGGCGTTCAAGCAATTGTCCCCTCTGCTATATTATTTCATAAACTTAGGATATCTTAACAGGTTGATAATAGGAAAGTCATTTAAAAGTAAACACCCTTTTTCCATAGGGAGTGTAACACAAAGCATCACAGATTCTGTTTCCAAAAAGGATCTATTTTGTAGTTACCTGAAGTTAAGCTCTCATTCCTATCAATACAATTACATCTCGACATATTTCTATGCCCATTTTTGCCAGAGTTGCTGCCATGTTAGACATTGCTGAACACATGGAGGAACTGAAAGACCCAGACAAATCACCAATGGGCAATTGTAGCAGAAGACTCTCAGCTTTGGCTTTCTTGGTTTGCTAACTGCTTCTGCAACGCTCTTTGGGAGAAGGCCAGACAAGATATTTGCAGCAACATGTGTTACCCTTCACCTCCTGTCCTCCTGCTGCTGTCCACTGCCACCTCTCAAATCAAAACACAGCATGCAGAGTTGAAATAGCAGAACAGATCTTATGAGCACTTTTCATCTGCTTCCGTGCAAACTCAGAAAGCTTATTTCAGACAACATTTTGAAGTAAATCATCTGCCCAACTCCATTATCTAAATCTGTCAATACTCAAAAAATGTAGCAAAACATGGATAACAACTATAGCTCCAATGGAATGAATGGAAAATCTTATTCCTATGTCAGTGGAATTAAAATATGTAAAAAAACCCCATAAAAACTGAAAAACCTGTCTTTGCCATAGGTAAGTTACAACCAATGCATAGTCTTACTTCAGGCTCCTCTTGAATGCTATTTAGAACAGTCAGTGTGTGGAAAGAGAAGATTTAGTTGAAGAACTACAGTTAACATCTCATTTTTGAGATATCTGAGCTTGCACAGGTGGATATATTTATTTGGCATGATGCCATGAACTCAAAGAATTTTGACAGTGTTCCTATCAGTTAGCCAAAGTAGCTATGAAATCTCTTCATCCCATTTTGTTTTCCACCTTCTAATTCATAAAAGAGCAATAAACTCTCATGAGTTATTTTGCCTACTGTACTGTGACTGCTCCACCGTTGCCAGCTACAACATGGTTTTATTATTTGTAATTACAGAATAGCAGAGTTTCTATGAGCTCACGTGCATTCTTTCAGAACTGCAAGAGTAGTAATAAAAAATAAAAAAGTCAGTCTTTGCTGATTACACTCTAAGCAGCTGCATATTCATGTCTTACAGGAATGGTAATTTTCTTTACGGAAAAATATTTATTTAAAATTATATATTATATGTAAAAACTATAATTGACCTCTAAGTATCTATCAACAAAGCCCAAAACAGATTGGTAATATGAGAAAGTCAGAGGAGATTTAGGTGCTATGTAAATAAATACATATATTCCAGAGAGGTGACTAAAACCTGGCCACATCCAGGGAAGCTGAAAATTCAATGTTCAGGAAAAGGAGCTGCACCAAGACTATGACTTTACAAATGACACTTCAACACTGCTGGTTTCCTGAGTGGCAGTAGGCAAAAAGAGGCCAGCCCTGGGTCCTGGCTCTTAAATGAGAAAACTCTGTCTTGTGCTTGGTGTGGTGAGGAAGAACTGGAACCAAATCCCACTCTCTGAAGTGAACATCCCTCTCACAGCCTCTCCTTTGGCTCAGTAAGGCTTGACTTCTTTCTTTGCACAGTGTCACAGCCGCACATGAGGGACAAAAAAACCACATCTCCTTTAGACTGGACTGCACTCAGGTGTTTAGGGTCCTCCCTGTGCATGCAGTTTTTTAAAGGAAGTGTATAGCTGTGCGGGTCTGGGGGTGTCTTTTGAGCCACATATCCCTACCTGATTTTAGGTGCCTAATTCCCACAAAGCAAACAGGATTTAGGACTCTCTATCCTTTCCAGCATTTGTTTGTCCTATAGAGGTGACTTTGCAGTCAGAAGGAATCAGACTGTCATGCTGTGGCCAGACCATGCCATGGCCCCCACCTCTCCCACCAGGACAGAGTTGCCACCTCACTCACCAACAGCTGGGGAGTCACAGCTGGATTGGTGGAGATCCATCTATGAAACACTGGAAATGGAAGTGCCAACACTGGGCTGTGTGAGAGCAAAACCGCTTGGCGAGCAGAACCCTCTGTTGGTAAAAAGGGATTTTGCTTCTCTTTTCTTACAAGGATGAATTCATTCGTTATGACTAAGCACTCAAGTTAATTACACTGGTGATGATTATTCAAAAATTAGTACAAAAATTAGTCGAATACACAATAAGAAGGAGCTGCAGCTAATGAAGGCTTTTCTCCCTCAGTGAACAAAGACAAACTTGTTTGCTGTATTAGGTCTTATTAAAGATTAAATTAATAAAACCTTTCTCTATTTTGCATTCTGCAGGCAATTCAAAGTTGTATATTTGCATTTCAACTTAATTTCTATTTGTAGCTTTATTGGCGGAATAAGGAGTTGGATTCCACAATGAGAATGCTGGACTAATATCCCAGGCACTAAATGTCAGGATGCATATATTTAGGTTTCCTAAAGAAAATACTACGTACTGGCAAAAAGATAATAGAAAAAAAATACCACATGTAAAAGACAGTAACATGAAATACACAGAATTTTTAAGGCCCCTGAAAGAACAATAGAAAAGATTTTCTGCCTAGAGATGTAGAATGCAATTTGTAAAATAGTAGAACAATGGGATGTGTTTAAGTCTGTATCGACTCATCTTCAAGTTTCATCAAATGGATGAAAAAATCCATAAAATCCACACAGATTGCATGAGTTAACTATGTTCAGATTATGATTTGCTCTGGAAAGAGGATTATCCCTGCATTGCTATTGTGGATGGTACAATGAAGGCAGAAGTTGCTTTTCAACCAGCTGAAATGAAAACAGCTTAGACTGGGCAGATTGGTTCATGTAAGGTAGAGGTGAAATTAGAAAAACGCTGATCTGAAAGACAAACTCTAAGGTCTGTGAAACAGTGGTTTTCAGACTGATGACTGTAATGTTATGATTCCAGCATGTTACATTATTATATGATCCAAAATTAGATTCTTTCCTTTTGTGGAACTACAAAGTTGGCAAATGTTTCTGATTTGGAACATGAAACCCACATGTCACTTAAAAAAGTCGCTCTGATAAGGTTCAAGAGCTTTACTGAATCGAGGCCTTTCCCAGCAAAACACATACTTTGTGACATACACATACACAGAATCAAAGGTTCCCATTTTTCAGTTGAGCTACCATAAGTGTGCATCTATATAGGTGAGCCATCTGCTACAATATAAAACCAAATTGCTTGGCTGAAACTTTCTGTTGTTTACTTTTTCTTATATCACTTCAATTAAATCATTTGCAGCTATCAAAACATACATGAAGTCTCTCACGTGACTTCACCAAAAAAACCCCTGTGTTTGTGTGACTTCTGGAGTTACTGTAAATAACAAAAGTCCCAATGCCAGAGATGCAGTGACAGCTATGAGATTTGTATTACTCCTCACAGCACGCTGGTTAAAAAGTCCATTTCTTTCAGTGGCTGCCTTCTCGGGACTCAAGCTGTCTTTCTGCAGAAGTGAGACGCTATACAATTCAATTTTTGCCATTTGAGAACTGCAAAATACTAGTAAATATTTTACTATCCATTTTATGATTTTTTTTTTTGTAAATGAAGTGCATAAAGGACCTAAAAAGATTATAGCATTTTCTGTATTTCTATTCCTTCTTTATGACCCCCCAAACATTAGGTGAAAATCTGTAAGTTTATCCATAATGTGCAATGATACAGCACATAGACTCTAATAGATGGTATTATGGTGCATAGATCTCCCAAAGCAGAGGCTGATGAAAATGGATTTCACTGCATGTGAAGTTGGAAAAGTACTTGTCAGCTAAGCTTTTCAAAAATATTAAATTCATAATAAAAAAAGAAATAGTCATTACTATTTTGGTGTAGTTCTATGTTATTGCTAAGATATCTGGCTGCCACTCTGATAGAAAAGGTGTATTTTAAAATGACAATTTGTCCAGACCATGAAATGCACAGGAAGAAATGCAGTGCTGCTCTACTGTCAATTAATTTTAACCCTCTGTTAACATGAACATTTGAAAAAGGGATTTTTTAACACCATTGATAAATGCCCATTCAATGTACGTATAAAAAGATACTTTATGGAATTATTTTCAAATCCTTTTTTTTTATCATTTATTATATCTTTTTGCCCTCCCTAATTAGTTAGTCAATACCTGTGATGTTGAATTGTTTTTGCCAGAGAAAGCAATCAATGATATGACTGGAGTGATACTCGAGCTGATCTTACTTGCTTGGATTTAGATTTCAGACTGACTAAGCCACCCTCTAGAGGTAAGGTGGCTGCTATTTTCAGTTCACTCTAGAGACAGCCACAGGCAAATTCAATAATAAAATATGGTGAAGCATTGTTTTCAAATTATTTCAGCAGCAGTAAGGATATCATAGCTCAGAAGCAACCACAGAGAATATTTTTGAGCTATTTGATTACATTTAAAAAAAAGGAATTTTTAACAGAATTTAACCACAAAATGTGTGCCACAGAAAAAGCAAGAAAGCAAAATACTTGCCTTGCTGGTAAATATTTATGATCAGTCCTGGCTCTTGGGTTGGAATTCAGAACAGCCTACGACTGTAAGACCTTGAGATAATGATATTTCAGACTGTTGGTGGGTTAAGTGAATAACAGGGAAATTGAGATACAAGACAGTTTGAACTACATTTCAGTTTGCTGCTTCACTAAGCCTGATTTTGCGGTGGGCGTGCTGCTATGTCACTCAGAAACTTGTAGTTCTCTAATGACTTCTTGCAGATCTGCCTTTGAGCTTGGAGCTCTAAGCGAGATGGCCCTAAGTGGAGCTAGGAAAAATATCATAGCAGCTCAAGTAAGTACATTTTCCCTCTCCTCTCTATGAAGTCCTTGCAAGACATAGGAGCTCTACTAGCAAAGCCTGAGTACCCCAGAGCAGGCTTTAGAGTGCACCTAATCTAGGCCAAATATAAATATTGTATGTCTTGTTTTTGTTTAAGTGCCCCTACCCTAGCCTGAGAGTATTGCTGTGATAAAGCCACAGCAGCTGGCGCAGACACACAGGATCCAGAACCATAGGACAGGATCACAGGATGATCACCTGGCATGAAGGGGACCTCAGGAGGTCTCTAGTCCAACCACCTGCTCAAAGTGGGATCGGCTATGAGATCAGACTGGTAGCTCAAGATTTCTATTGAGCTGGTTATAAACTACCTCGATTAAACCTGTGGCAACCACAACAGCTACGCAGGAAGGCGCTGCGTTTGCTCTTCAGCCATTTGCTCTCAGCCAGGGCAAAAGATAAGGAGAGAACATCAATGCTTACAGAATGAGAGATGAAAAGCAGTTCGACCACAGTGATAGTCCATGTTTTTTTCTTCACTTTAGGCATCAATAGGCCCAAGCTACAAGCATCTGTCTGTCTGCAACATAAAGTTAAGAGTCCTACTAAAGCACCAGCTATGTCTGGACTCTGACTATGCAAAAATGACTAACAGTTCAGAAAAAAAATTATTTTAGCAAGTCCTGAAATGTAACAGTGTAGGTGGATGGCAAATCTGGTTGGCAGGACTGGATGTATGTTTAAGTACCAGTATACATGTATTCTTACCCTGCTCTGCTAGAGAATACTTTTAACCTCATTAAGTATGCCTGCCACATAAAGATAAACACAAACCCCCTGAAAGAAAGATGATGAAGGAGAGGTCACCTGGCAGCAGAAAAGAAGAGAGAAATACAGTCTTTAGATTGAGAGATGTAAATGGGGTGTTTTGAAGAAAGCAGCAGTGAGTTACCCCAGCGAAAGTCAAGAGGCAAGGATCTGTTATACATCCCAGCTTGCAAACACAGGCCTGTGATTTATTAGGAAGGCTTGATTTATTGCTGTAAGCCTTGAGCACAATAGCTTTCAAAGTTTTCAGTTTCACAAACACATAGTAGATTATGCTTGTTTTTCTCTGGCCACATCTGTGACCCTGATCCACAGCTCAGTGTCTGAAATGGAAGCAGCATTAGAAAAATACTCACCACTATAAAATCACAGAGAAGTGGTAAGAGTCTTTCTACACAAAAAGCAGATACGATGAGTGCTTTTGAGTAAGCTACCGTGCTAAGGTGATTTTATTGATTGGGAAAAGAGGATAATCATGCACTGATTTGACTTTTTAAAAATCAGATATTCTGACTTTTCTAAGAAAGAAAATAGAGTGGATAAATTTATTACAACTGTATGAATTCATGCACTGAGGCAGTTGTAGTTAGTATTTTCACCTTTCCTGTCTCAAATTCCTCTGCACTGTGATAACATGTGTAGTGTTCCTTCCTAGATGTGGCTGCATTTCAGGAGTGAGACACCATTTATGTGATCAATTGATCTTGCCTGCATAGCATGAAACAAATGCATCAGGCTTTATTGCTAGCTTTATTTATTATTGCATCATGTAGTATAGTAGCAGCAGCAATGTTTATTGTATTACTTCATACACATGGTAGTGCCCAGAGCACCTAGGATTTATCCAGCGGAAGAACTTGTTAAAGGCTCCAGAAGTACAAACCAGTGAATAACACCTGCAAGAAACTGTTTTAAAAGCTTCTGGTTTTGCACAGGACCATGAAGACAATTAATGCATTCCCTTGTCAGTGATTTCCATCTCCTATTCTCATCCCAAGAGGTATCTCTTTGGGGTTTGCTTCTCTTTTGCAGCATTACCCACTGAAAGGCTCAGAATAGTTACAAGAGCTCCAGTAGGCAGAGATCGGAGTGCTAGACATAGACATGACAGTGCCCTGTCAGATCACCCTGCAAGATTGCTGGTCAGATAGGTAGCAGGCAGCTTCTTCTCTGTCCTTCATCAACTGCTCAGAGAAAGACGACTCCAGGATTTTTCCAGAGTAGGCCTTTAAACTTAAAGAATTATATACTTATTTTCAAGGATAGTGTCTGGAGATACCTGTGTTTAGAGTATATCCACTCACCCAGAGACTTCCAAAGCTCTCATTCCTGCAGTGTATTTGTTATTACTGAACAGAGACCAAAACAGTACCTTGATTTTGGAATTATTTGTTCAGATTCATGTCGGACATTTATCAAAGCTATAATAATTTGCTCAGTCTCTCTGTGAGGTCCCCAGATCAAAGTCATGCCTGTGAAGCAGAGTTAGATTCATTAAGAGCATTAAAGAATGCAAGTATATCCCATACTACTCCTTCATATGGAGAAGATCTATGTTTAAATGAGTTACAAAGGCTGGATTTGTAACAAAATGTGTCAGGGCTGGATGGACAAATAGTAGATACTGAAGAAATAATCTTGCATATAGAAGACTGCAGTGAAGAATTGCCAGTTGCTTTGGCAGACTCCATGGTCACAGTAAAGTATAAAGCAAGACAGGAATATCTGTTCTGCTCCAAGGTGCTTCTTATCAATACTTTCTGAGTGCAAGCCTCACAGGATATCTACCAGGGTAAATTTAGATTTTCTCTGTATTTACCTGGTGGTATAAAACTCATATATCAAAAGTGCAAAATAAACCTCTATTTTGCTGTCCAAAGAACACGCGATGCAACAGGAACATAGCATGGCTGATAGTTACAGAAAAACAGAAGACTACTTGCCAAATAGAGCCACAGCCATATATTTTAGTCTGCTGTTGAACCTGGCTAGGCTAACCGCTAGATTAAAAGAATCCTTTTTTGAATCATAAAGCTGTATGGCAGTGCTTATAACAAATACAGTTTTTATTTGGCAACTGAATAACAACAGGGCATTTTCTAGCATTTAAATAATTCTGATGATTGCACCACAAGGATTTTTAACCTGGTTAATTCTCCAGTGAACAGTATTGTGCCTTAGCTTCATATGCTAGGAAAGCCTGTTGCTGGTGTTAGTACTAGACCTCATCCTCACAAACCTCATTCTCTGTTTCCCACCCTGTGTCCTTTACTATTTCGAGATGCTCTTTCTCACTCTTCCTTCCTTGATATAGCCTGTTTTCTCTCAGTAATTAGATGGGACTGCGTAGAAGGAAGTCGGCTAAACTGTCAGTGTTTACTTCATTAGAGGGCTGTCTCATCAAGGAGCTATTTACATGTTCTCTCTGCTGCCACATTACATGTGTTTTTTTGAAAGAAGTAGAGAGTCTCAAAGAAGTGTCTCAGTCTATATGACAGACAAGTACTCATCAAAACCCCAGCCAGTCAATCTCAGCACTACACACAAATCTCCTGCTTCCTGGAAGCTTGTCCCAGTACTAAAGTCCTTCTCTAGCACTCCTGGAGTCAAGCTAGTACTTCGTGGATGTCTCAACGCTCTCCATCCTGACAGAAAGAAGTAAAAAAATCAGGCAGCACAGATCTGGGCAGGGACTTCTGAGCTCACTTTCTTTAGATGAAGGTCAGGCACTGCAGTTTCATTTTTCACAGGCAATCAGCATGCATTTCCACCCTAGCTGAATGGAGTGCATGCTCTGCAACAGCAACACAGGCTGATTTATTTTAAAAAGCTGGACAGTCTCAAACCTTGTGTATAAATTCATTTTTTTCCTGCTTTTAACCCACAAGGGAGATGTGCCAGCATATCCATAAGGAAGATGAAGTGGTTACTCTCTTTACACCACTATGCTGTGGTAAGACTCTGCCAGCCAAAAAGAAGTTTCTGGGCCATCAGCACAGCCGTTGACTCTGTGACAATCCAGCTCTATTCACTTTGCACACTAACTGCAGCATCACCTATAAGAGTTATTTGGGATATATTAGCTTTTACCATAAGATTCAACATAGCAATAACAAATGTGAAATATTTTGTTGATTTTTCTTTTTTCTTCTTAGTTTTCTGCAATTGAAAATCACATTGTTTTCCAGTCTTCTCTGTAGTCAATATTTTAAAAGCGTGTGAAGCAGCCACAGCAAGATCCATTTGCAATGAAAATAACCACTTAAATGAAAAGGTCACCTGCCTCCTTCCCTGTCACACCCTGCTTGGGAGACAGGGCCACCCCCCTTTCCTTCTGCTTTTTAGTCCAGCACCCACTGACAGGCTTATCTTCCACTTCAAGGTATGTGATGAGACAGCTAAACTCTGTTTTCCTTTTGGTACACCTACTTCCCTGTGGACAGCCTTCTTCCTAAAAGTCCTGTGCTTAATTTCCCTTCCTCGTAGAAAGGCTGGAGGCTGCAAGAAGCTGTATCCCAGAGAGTGTGAGCTCCTCTCCCCAGCAGTTGAGTGGAGGCTTTTGTCTTTGACCCATCAGCCCATTCAGGTGTTGTGATACATGGCAGAAAGCTGGGATGCACGTTAATTTCTTCTTTCCTTACAAGATTTGGGAGACCACCCCAACACAGTTCAAAAAAGCTTCCCACGAGGCAAAAGAAGCAGCAGCAAACAACCCTTGATGCAGCCTTTACTGTTGGTTAATCTGTTCTCTTCAAGATGACTCCTCTCAGGATTGTGTTAAAATAAGAGCAGTAATATTGTAAATCAGTGTGACTCAAAGCATTTTGAAATTAAAAGGTTTGCTGCTGTGTTTTAAGCCTATGTTTTATGCTTATTTCTTTAGTGACTGTACGTGTCATTTAAGCCAAAAGCAGATTTCACTTACAGCACTTTGGGAAATGTGTCTACACAAAACCAGTATAAAAGATTAAGAAGCAGAAAAGCTACACATACTTCAGACATAAAAGTTAAGGAATAAAAGCCCTCGTAGTGCTTGCTGGATAAACTGCATGAGATTGAACAGGCACCAAAACAATGAAATTTTTATGATTTGTGCCATGGAAAATAAGAACACATTTAAACTTTGTGCAGTTGCACAAAGTATCCACATTCATTGCTCCCACATTTTGCTGGACAGTTCTGTGGGTCACTGAATTTTGTAATTCATATGGTAGCCATGACAGAAAAGGGATTCTTGTTAGAAACTCAATACATTTACCAGCTTCCAGCCATGAAATGGCATGGCACCTGGGAAACACCAAGTGCTGGTGAGAAACCCTTTACATGGCATTCTTAAAAATGCTATGACTGACTCTGCAGCCCTGACAGTAGAGGTAGACAGAGCAGTTTCCAATTAGTGATGTTTCACATCAGCAGAAGTACTTTGCAGCCAAAACTTTTGTTTTTAAAAAAAAAAAGCCAAAAAAACCCCAACAAACAAACAAAAAAAAAAGCTGGAGAGACGCAGAATGTTCTGGCAATGACCAAGGAAGGACACACACCCTCGTGGTTGAGGCAACAGCCTCAGCAGATGACACTTTTCCCTCAGACTGAATTAGAATGAAAGTGGTTTTTTGAATCACTTGAACTAGGATGCAATTTTTGTTCTCCCAGAATCATGCATTCAATATCACAGTCTCTCTCAAGCTTATATGCCTTCCTCAAGTTAAAAATTCAAGTTTTAATCTGAAAAAAAATCCAAAACATCTATTTGTAAACAATTTCAGATTTTTTTTTCATTTGCTTTGAGCTATCAAACAAATTTTGAGCTGCCAGTGTTGCTTAGAGTGATCAGCATCCAGCATTTCATTAATAGCTCTAGTGATGAAAAGTGCAGCCTAAGCAATACTCATGTTAATAGACAGCTATCTTTATAAATCCTGAGTAGCCACCAAAGACAGTTGTCTAATGAGGAACAATAAAATTGACTAGAGTTAGGGGAGAAAAAAAAAAAAAAAACAACAAAACCAACTCCCATATATTTATTCATAGCCCCACTTGGGTTATGCCATCCCTACCTACTGCATTATCTCTCTCCTGTGTTGTACCTTTAAAAAAAAAAAAAGTTGTCAAATTCTAGTTCTTTGCCCCTATTTAGGAAGATAAAATTGTGTACTGCACATTTATAGGATTCCAAATATGTGATCTGTCTGTGGCAGATGTTCAAAGGAGTGAACAAAGCTCATGTTCTAAGAATCACACCAGCCAGTTGCAAAGGAAATATCTGAACAGTATTAACTTTGCATTTTCTGCAGCTCACCAGTGGCTTTAGGCACATTAAATTATAGATCCTTTCAAACACAGCCTCTACCAAAGAAGGAGCTGTGTCAGGCCCAAGATAATAAAAAGTCAGATAACAGATAAAGGTCACTACCTTTAATGCTACCAGTCACATTACCTATTCTAGACATTTTGGTTTAAATCATTGCTCTGAATAAGAATATCTTTTCAAACTGAGAGGATGTGGGAAAATCTCCTGGTTTACTTAGACAGTAAGTTTACTGACCCATGAATGTTTTACACAGATTAAGTTTCAATCTGAGAAATTGCTTGCTTTTTCATGCTCCAGAATTATATATTACTGGACCTGGCATAATTGTCCACCCTCTTTTCAAGAATTTCCCCAAGAAAGTTGTTGTATGCTGTGACCTGGAGAAGTGTCCCTTTCTGTGATGCTGCCTGGCTCCCCCTTCTCAATGAGCTGGTCCTGAACTCCAGCTAACATACTGACTGCCGCTGCCAAGGTGATGGAGGACTTGCTGAAGCCTGCTCGGCCTCCTTGAACCGGTAGAGTTATGTAGTACTTATGCAAGTCTACTGTTTATAACACTTATCTTGGACTTTGCTGTGTTAGAAGAAAAACACACTAATACCACAGAAGGTTTTTTTGAGATAAATTTTCCTTTTCTCTTCCACGCCTACCATTTCCACTCCAGAAGCAAAATGTAGTTGAAGCACAAAACTATCAAAATACGAGTTGAAAAACTAAAGTTGGTTCAGATGTTTTAAATTCTTTCATATATGAAAATGTATATTTGTACTATATATACCCACATCTTCATTTGTACTACATGAAGAAAAGGAGAAAAAAAAAACCCTGGGAAAACATCTAAGAAAATTTTAGAGGAATAAAAATCAGTTTTGTGGTTCTGTTTATTTTTTTTAACATTGTTATTTTTTAATAACTGACATTTGTCTTTTCGCCCTTCAGAATTAAGTACATCACCTTTCTGGGCAAAAGAAAAAAAAAAAACATTTTTATGGCATTGGAAGTTAAATTTCAGATTTGTTTTTCCTGTATCATTAATACACTTGACTATGTTTCAGTTCCTCTAATGAAAGTTCATTTAGTGTTGCAAGTCTATGGATTAGGATAGTTTTCTCAAAAGCTGTTTCAAAGGTTCTATCTTTGTTTACAAAAAGGGATATAGGAGCAACCAGCAGGTTTGGTGTTAGTGAGTATGGAACAGGTTCTTTTTCCCAACATTCAGGGGACAGCTGCTGTCATCTCTCAGATGCCACCGCAATATACAAAGTTGTGACAACTGCTTAATTCAGATCAGTGTTCAAATTGCTCCAGTTCATCCTGGAGACCAAACGCAGCCTGAGGAGCTCTATGTTTATCCCCTGTGGCCAGCACTTGGGAGTTGAGTAGCACCGTGACTGACATGAATAGCTATGGCAAAACTTTCATCTTTATTACAGATTTTTACCTATGTGCCATAAAATTCTCATGCACAAGCCTGAAAAACATATTCAACATCACTCCTTAAATTTCCAAAAATAATGACAATTTGCATCATTTGAAAAGTAGCAAGATTCCACAAATCTCAAAGCAGTCACTGTGCTATGAAGCAGAACCTTGGCTAAAAATTCTTAGCCAGCATTGGATGCATTTTTTTTTTTCTTCTGAAAGCTGAAAAATACAACTTTAAGCCCTCTTCCCAGAAGCATGATAGAGAAAAGAAATCTGTCATTCAATAAGAAAATTGGGGGGAAAAAAAAAGAGCACAAATTTTTTTTTTTTTTTCTGTTAAATACCATGAGTATTTGCTAGTTGTGTTATGCATAGTGCTGATCAGCCAGCAGTGCAAAGGTAGATACTGCAGTAGTCTAACAAAACTACTTCTAAATGATGCAGGGAAAGGGCACTAACAATGCAGATCAGCAAAAGAAATTTAAGTAGTTTTTTTTTTTTAGCTATTTAAACTGTAGCATCACTATTCTCAAACCTAAAATAGGATTTCAGGGGAATGTGAAAAAGTCTTATTTCTTGAGTGAGGTCCTAGTCAGCTGAGCATAAGGGATTTCTTTATTCTTTCTCTGAGAGGCACATCGGGAACCATTTAAAGGCATGGTGTTACCTTGACTACAGTAATCTACATTACATCCTTTTGTTTCAAGGCCATGGCCTACAGCAGGGTAGAACAATGATAGGATAAGCCACCTCTTACATCCTGATAGACATTCTTCCACATTGTTTGGAAGGAGGATTCACAAAGATCATTGTCTGACCAGGGATGAGATCACCCACAGCAAGCAATCTACACCCCACGCCTTTTGAAGTGTGGGGAGGAGTCCTGCTCTAGAGTGTATTTAAAGGGTGATTCATAGAAAGCATCAATGCACAGTCACTGGAGAAGGGCGGGAGCTAGCTCCTGTGTTTGGCTATCAGGATACCTGTTCTTGTTACTTGCTCCAGTTCTCTATCCTGTTAGCTAAGTTCAAGTCTCCAATTATTAAAAATAAACAGAGTTTATGAGTATGCACCCAGTGTACTATCCTTGCAACTGGCAAAGGAATCTGGCCATTGGCATGATTAGTCTTTGGAAAAAGTAGGCTTTTTAGAATCTGCCAATTTGATTAGTTCATCTACTCTAGTCCCACCATTGCTGATCCATCTGTTAGCTGATTCATGCCTTTCAGCTCTGGCTCTTCCTTTCCAGCTGTCTCTATATCCTTGTTTCCATAGACCGTACAAGGTTGTCCATGAGACCTATCCTTACACCCATAAAGCACAATCTTGCTTAAAAAAAAAAAAAAAAACCAAAAATAGCTTTTTGTGGGAGAGAATAAAGCAGGAAAAACTTAAAACCAGCAAAGCCCATGAGAAAAAAAATTTAGAAGTACCTATATTCCCTCAGCTGGAGGAGATGATAAACACAAGCAATGTATTCATATAGAACATTAACATTTATAAACATGAAGCATTATTTTGGTAATTTTAACTCAGCTTTCGTTAATTTCTAATGTATAGGCCACTGTAGTATGAGATCCTCTGTAAGCAGAAAGATATGTTGTAACTCAGGAGGAAAAAAAAAAAAAAAAAAAAAACCACACCACAAAAAAACCCCTTCTCTCCCAGGTAAGCTGTTTTCTGAACAAGCTCCAAACCCAACAGCTGGCTCCCATGAGAGCCATGCTCTCAGTGTGATTTATGCTGTTGAAAACTGGCAAATAGCCCTGTAAATGAGTGCTGTGCTTTAGCAGGCTCATACTCCCAAATAATTCTGGCTGCAGCAATCTCAAAAAAATAATTCCACCATGAAGGGACTCAAGGCTTTGTAGTTGGGTACAGCCTGTCTGGAATGCTGCTATAACCCAAGTATGTTCTGGACCTGATGTTAGTGGTTTTTGCTGGCATTACTGTAGCTACACTAATGAGACACTAGCAGAGAATTCCCCTGTGTCAGGGTAATTTGCAGCTGGATCTTATAAAATGAACACTATATGCTGTAAGGCCACTGTGTGTCAAGACAAGGCAGATTGGGGAATCTTGCAGCAAAATGGAGCTCTTGGAGATTAGGCAATCTTGGGAGAAAATATCCACTGACACATTCTCTGAAAGCCCAGGAGATGAAGGTGAATGGTTACACAGGACTTGTTTCAATGTGGCTGAAAAAATTACACAGGCTGGATGAAATCCCCTCTCCCAGCCCATTGCTGATGATACGGCTGTTTAAAAACAGGAAATGCGAGGGATGGAAAACTGAACAGACCTAAAGTAAAACAAGAGTTTGACAGGAATCAAACCAAAATAGCCTAATTTTCTTGGACATGAGATGCAAGGCCCTAAAGGCAAGTGGTTTGGAAAAATTAATATGTTTAGAATAATTCAGAGCATATGTAAATTAACATTTACTGAAAAAAAAAATACTCTCAGAAGAACAAAAATTTAACTTTTACTGGCCAATTTCAAAAGCATTACTTAGACTTCCATCTTCTAACCTTCCTCCCCTCCCCGGTGTCTTACATGTTAAAAACCACAGTTCTGGTTCAGCAATTGGTTCCTATCCAGCATTTATTAATGCAGCTCAGCTAGTAGTACTGTCCTGAAGAGATTAACATTAAGTGGGGAAAAAATAGCTAGTGGTACATAGCTCTTCAAAGCTGGTGATGCTCCCCTTAGGTCAACAACTGGAATATTCCCTTTTCCAGCCACGGCGTTACTCTCATCTGTAAAATACCTCCTGTAGTGAAGTGGCTGTACAAGCTCATTCTTTAGTCAGTCACTCCAAGACAATGTCATTTAACAAGTAGAAAAAGGTGAAAGTCTATCTGCAGCACTGGCAACGGAGTTTAATAATTTTGAAGTTATTCTGTTTGAATGAATCTGAACTCTCATCAAGGAGAAAAAGAAGGAGAAGAAGAAACTGGTCAACAGATCAGAGCTACAAGGAGTATCTCTAAGTCTGCAAGCTGACAGAAGCTCATATTTAAGCTTTTAAAATGTTAATGCCAGTCACTCATGAAACAATCAAAAGCAAAATCATAAATTAAGTTTATTTTGCATTTCCTTACCTGAGCTAACATGTTCACAACTTTTGGTAAATGTAGAATTTGTTAAAAAAAAAATCTGAAAAAGTGAGAAGCATTTTATTAATTTTTCTGACATTTTGTGCTGTAATAGGCGAATAAGAAGAGAGTGTTTACTCAATTTCTTCAAATGTATTGACTTTTTATAATTGCTTCAAGAAGGCTGCTGATTCCACTTTCCTAAATGGACACCAATTTGTTGTTGATATTAACAAGGAAGAATATTGGAAGCATTTAAGGAACACAACAAAGATTTGATTGATCTTTTCTTTTTCTGAATGATGGGTGTTGGGATACAATCTGAACAAGAATATCTTTTTTAGCTGTTATAAAATCTTTACATTTTTGATGTATATTCTACATAGAATGAATCTATGTATATCTTTGCTATCATAATCCTTGTACTTACCACATAAAACCACTTTCTTGCAACTTTAAATGAACAAAATAAGATCACAGACATGTTGCATTAAAAACAGCATAATCAGCTCCTAGCTTTCCACAGCATGAGTACATCCTCTCAAAAAAAAAAAAACAAACCCTGTATTTAGAAATGTTTGATTGTCAAATATTTTAATCATTATTTACTTGCTGTTTGCCTTCATATGCATGCACTGTTAAAGCAAGACTTGTTATTTATTGAGTTGCCCCTAAACCTAAAAGGGCACTCCTTTCTTTCCCATACACGGGTGTCAAGCCAAGCATTCTTTCATAGCTCTGAGTTTCAACTTTAATGACTTTTTCATAATTAACTGAAACAGGAACATTCGTGTGTCTCTCAAAAGATGAGAATTCTTTTGTAGTTTGTTTTTTTCCTCAGAGGAAGCTGATTTTCTGGAAAGAGGAGTATCTTCCTATGGCTTTTGGATTGATAAATGTAAAATTGTTTTCTTGCTTTGGTAAAGGGTATGTATCCCATGGAACTGTCAGAATACCATAGCTATTTTAAAGACTGAAAATTATGGCATGCCTGATCCTGACTGTCTGAGACTGTACATTATCTGCAGCCTAAAAGCTATCTCATCTCAGAAAAGGACAGCTAACAACTTAGTTTTAAGCTACGTAAGACATCAATAACACAGCTGATTCCTTTTTGCAAAGCATTTTGTTACCAACTTTTTCACTGATTTAAAAGTCAAGAAGTTATCAGTAACTCAAGATCTCTAAGCTTTGCCAGAGATTGCATGTGATTTATAATTAACCAGGTCTCTGAGAGGGACCTTAAACCATGTAGTAAAACCCAATGAAAGCAAGTTTATCACTCATCAAGGACTAGTCTTCCCTCAAGACGTATGAAGGGGGAACAGGGGCAATTAGGGAATGAGAACTACCATGTTGCTTATCAAACAGCATTATTCTGAGGATTCTCGAATTGGACACCAGGGAGCAGCTGAACTTTACATGCTTTTCTGGACCCCGAGAGAGCCTGTTAAAATTTCACTGTAGTTCAAAAATGGCCAAGAGGGGAAAAAATAAACTTGAGCTGCATGGAATGGAAACCCTAGTGACTTTTAGTGGTTGTTTAATGACAAACTTCAACTTGGTAATATTAGCAAGTTTTTTGTGGTGTTTTTTTTTTTTTTTTTTTTTTTTTACTATAACCTCTGTGATCATTATAGGGCACATCTAATGGTATATTACTCATACCAAATGGAAATCTAAAGTTGCATAAAGCCCATTGTGCTTTATGTTAGGTGTACTCAATTATCAGTTTGACTCATGAGACACTGCAATGTAGAAATCTCACACAAAATAACTATCACAGGGCTCTGTCTAGTATGCCTTTGAGAAAAGACTCTCCTCTTCCAGAGCAGGGTGCATTAGGAAGACATGACTGACAATGTGAACCCAGAGTTGTCTGCTAAGCTGCAAAGATTACTCATACTGACATATTTCTGCTTTTAAGCCTAAAGCAACATTTAAAATACAAAGATCCCATAGTGACACTGTCAAACCCAATGCATGTATTACATATGACCCTAAGGAGACTGTAATTCAGTGGTGCCCAGGGAACACAATAAGTTAGGAATCTGAATGAACTTCAAGTTGATATGTGCTGGGGTATCACTGAAAGACAGGTTCATTTATCACTCAGTAGGACTCATTCATCCCTCGTGTAATTAGCACTCTGTTTATAAGGTCCTATTACTCACCAAAGGCCTCTGATTACATTCAAATTGAATATACCCAGCAAGTTTGACAGCTTCTAGGAAAATCACTGTACTGAAACCAGTACTAATGCACATAAATGACTTGAAGGTATAGATACCTCCCAAATGATATTGCTTTGATACAGTTTCACAGTGAAAGGTTGATGGCTGGATCTGTGAAGCTGCTTCAGCACATTGTAACAGATGCTTCCAACTCCAGAATCACAGCCCTCAGTCCTTGATTTCAGCTGCCACTTCTCCCTGCAGTCACCTATGCACTACACAGAGGTCAGTTTTAGATCTCCTGAGTATTTAGAGTTCTACTGTGATCTTGAACAGGACTGTCTTCATCCTAACAAAGTATAAACTAGATGCCCAGATCTCCTCAGGAACATTAAACAGACGGTTTCTCTACCAAAAGCTGTCCATCTGGTACATACACGCAGAACTCATGTTGAACTCTGTGCAAAACTTTGTCAGGTAAAATGGCACTGCTACCTTTCCCATTTCATTGGCTTCTTCCATTTCATTAGTTCATCCACTTATTCAGAACAACATTTATTAGATCTTATTCTTATTTCTTACAAATTCCTCCCCTAACAAGGATTCAAATTCACGTCTTCCCTGCCAGAAGAGCAGGCTAATTACCAAGCAACAGGCAATGCTGGAGCCTGACAGTGACATTTCTCCAGCAAGAAAGGTCTCATAGGAGCCACAAGTATTCATACATTAATAAACCAGAGGTTGTGGCATCAAATATGCTCCAGAGAGATGCAGTGTCTAGCTCTCAATGCTGAGAAATCTACATTGTAATCTCTGCTAGCGTTTGGTAACAAACAGTAACCAGCTAAGATTTATTTTCTTTCCCTCTACTGCAGACTTAAGCTTCTGTATTATACCAGAAAAGCATGCTTGCAAAGTCCAAGGTCAAACAAGAAGTTTGTAGGTCAGGAGTTGCAGTACAGCCTGGGACATCAAAGGCATTTAAAATAACCCTATTTTTTTCCCCAGACTGTTTGAAATTTTGTTTGTCTTCATCATTCTAGTACATACATTAACAACACAGTGCCCTCTGTGTAACTCCCACTCCCAAGAGAGGCAAAGTTGTATAATGTTCTCGTCCCTCATTACTATCTGTTCTCATTAACTCCATCTTTATTGTACATATTATCTCTGAAACATAAACAAAAGAAGCTGATTATCTCCATTTGGAAGCAGAGAAAGCTGGTGTCAGAGAAGATCTGACCAAAGCAAAATGGTTTCATCTTCCTCATTCCCTCCCAGGGCAGAGCATCCACGTACATAATCAGAGAAGCAATAGCAGTAGACAGTGCTAAACTTCAAAGAGAGCTCATACACCCATTCAAAAAAAACCTGGAAGTGCTACCTGCAGCTTATTTCAGGTGAGTGGAGGAACTGAGACACAAGTGGACATCCCAGAAGAAATTCAATAACAGAGAACAGATCTGAGACAATTTCCTTGGTGTTAAACTTCCTCTTTACTCCCAAAACTATCCTTTCTTTCTCCAAAGCAGTATGTGAAGAGTGAATTTGGTTGTTTAACCATCAGCTTGAACCACCTCTATAGTCCCATGAATCTGAGTTTACTCAAACTTTAAAGAGCAATGGGAATATACAAGTACATCATCTCCATTTTAATAATGACCTAGGGAGAGCCAAGAAGTGCTTCTCTCCCTGCTAGGCTAAATCTTCATGATATTTAATTGATGCACAGAATTCAAGTCTTTCTGATATAATAGTGCCAAATTATTTTTGGCTTATCAGGTTTCATACCTCTTGGCTGGATAACTGCCTTGACAACTGACCTTCTGTTGGTTCTCTAAAGACTGATCTTATGTATCCATGAAGCAGATGGAGATGAAAAAAAAAATATACGCTTAAATGTAAATATAGTAAAAGATAATAATTTTGAAGGTAAGCTAATTCTGCTTACGCATCATCTTGTACTATGTGTTGTTATTATTGTTATTATTATTCTATTGTTACTGCAAGTTCCCTGTGCTGCTCAGGCTATTTGGAAAGCACTTATTCTCTAACACTTCCTCCAAGGCACCTGTGACAAGGAGTATTACACAGCATAAACCATTTCCCTACCCATACCAGCTAGGTTCTGAAAGGCCAATTCTGTGTAGAGAATTTGATTCTAAAGTATTGTTATGTACTGGAAACACACGCATGCACAGATCCAGCCTACACATGCCACCTGTGCAATATGTTTCAAAACAGGAATCCAGCACTTAGAGGGCAGGCTGACACTGGCAAAATAACACCTCACACAAAGCGTCCCTTCAGAAGTGCAACTTCTTCCAGGGTGCCCAATACTTAGCAGACGCACTCAGTCACTCTTTATTGCTTAAGGTCTCATTTGCACATCAACCACCTGAAGGAGTAAATGAACATACCTGGAAAGCACAGGGCAGCACGTTAAACACACACACACTTTGCTCTCAGTTACTTTGACAGCCCATCTCCAGCATTAAGCAACAAGATCTCAGCATTATATCATGCTTTCTACATCTGAACGTATAAAAGTCCTTCACCTTCACTAATCTCAACATTCTCACATGACTCATGCATATTCAACCTTATATTGATTTCTGGATTTTTGGGAGTAGGAGTTACTTGAAAAAAAAATATCCAGTTTGAATATGTCATTTGGGTTAACTTTTTGGGCAAAACTGTCATTGAATTTCCAGTGCTGGTTGCATAGACTTGCATAAATGGCACGAGGAAAATTAAACATTTGTCTGAGCACCAGTTGCTGCTTCCCTTCCCTATTTGTCTCATTTTTCTCACACAGAATCCCACTGGGGTCAAATTAGATGAGGGCTAGATGACCAGATAATCTTAGGTTTAACAGATTCACCTGAGACTTAGGAAACCTGTATTATTAATCCAATATATTATTAGCCTTTGCTGCTACTTGATCTATCACTTCATTTTGGTTTCTCTAGTTACCCTCTGCCTGACTCTGCTGATGAGCCTTTGCTGTTCGGTTTGCCCATGGCATTGTCACAAATGACAGCCTGGTCCTGTTCCCTCAGCAAAAGTCTGCTTGTGCTGCTGTGACCTTATTTATTTTACACTCAGTCATTTGCGCACGGTGTTCTTCCTGTGAAATCTGAGAGAACTTGCCTGCCTTGCACTGGCAATGCCAGAGAGGCTTTTGGAGGAGAAGCAGCGACACTGACAAACCTGCCTCCATCCTCACTCCTGCAGAGTTCCACAGCTGACAGTCAGGGTTTGCTGCAGTCACCCACAGGTGACTCAAAGCTAATGCAGGATTAGTAAACTGAGCTGCACTTCCCAACTAGCAATTTGAGGATTTGGCAGGCTTTTGTAGAAATGACCTCACAATGACTTTTGAGGAATAACATATTATAAGAACACCAGGAGAAAAATAATAATATAGGCTTGATTGGAGTAGAAACTCCTCTGTATTGTATCATAACTTCCCAGGTCTCCTTTATTTCATTCATTGTCCTTAGAATTAAATGATACTCATTTAAAATTACTAGGTTCACAAAGCATAATGTAAAATTAAGGGCTATGTCAGCTTAAAATACACAGTTCTCCATCAGAGCAATTAATTGGAGAAATTAGTCATTGTTTCATAAACTGAAAGCAGATAAAATACGTGTTTTCCATTGACAAAAATGTCACCAATATCCTTTAATTATTTTTCCAACTAAGTCATTAGTATTTTCTTTACTCTTATAAAGACAGGTTTTTCACAGTATAGTATTAGCTTGCAGATATCACCACCTCTGCTTCCCAGGTTGACTCCTTCTCTTTTGTGCTGAGTAAATAGCACTAAAATGCAGCAATTAAGAATAAAGGCCACCCTCAGGCTGTATATGAGTAGCTCCAGATTTACGACAGCATGAGTAAAAGCAGAATTGGGCCTACCTTTCTAACCACATTCAGATTCTTTCCCTTTCTTATTTTGCCTATGATTATCGTGGGGCCATAATGAATTCAATCTATGCTTTTCAATCCAATGGTAGGAAGGCATCATTGTTTTATATTCTTTTAATATTTCTTCAAGATTTAGAATAGTTTCAGTAGTTCATTAGTTGCTGACTTCTCCAGACACACACAGATTGAAAAATACACTTTAAAGAGAACACTGTCACTGAGAACATCCATGGACTAAGAACATGCTCTGACTTAATGTCCACAAATTGTGACTCTGAAGTCAATTACCACTGAGCACAGGTCATGTGCATTCAAGCAGCTGTAACTCTTTCATCATGCTACTCATGATCTCGTAACATTTACTGACTGAGACAGAGCTTTTTGACCCTTCTATAGCCATTGTTAATGGAAATGAGATTTTACCCTGTGAAATTGAAGCTTCAACTTATGCTTTCAAAATTAAAACATCCATATTTAATCCTACTGGCAAAAATCCAGCAGAGATATGATTATAAGCTGTAGCGCATAGAGGAATTGCTCCTGATGAGAGAAACATGCTCAGAAACCATCCAACAATGCAAATTTTCATTTTAAAAATACTTTAAGCCTGAAATAACTCATCTGAAACAGCTTGGTTTTACCACATCATAGGGCAGCGTCTAGGAGAGCCTTGCTGGGGTCTTTAGGAAGCGAAGCTGGTGACACTACATGCACTGAATCTCTATCTGTGCTGTTTTATAAAGCAGAGATACCTTTTAAATATACTGCTGCTGGGCACTGCAAAATCTACACATCAGTCCTCCAAGGCTGCCCGCAGAGAGCTTACCTTTGAGCCAGGGTCTGTCTGCTGCAAGTGCTGTGAACACTCCTTTGGGCTGAGCAGCCCTGAGCTCTATGAAAACTCCCACTCTGCCAGAATCTAGGGAGGAGAGAAAGAGGAAATGGCTTCCATCAAACTTGGGAAAAATTAAAAAATTCAACTCAGAAACATTGTACTCTTTCAGTTAATTCATTTAATCTGGGCACTGCAACCTGAAGATGTCTGTGGGGATGCCACACTGGAGCGGTAGCTCATCACCAAGTCACTCACAGCACGACTACGTGTCCAATCGCCTGAACCCTTGCAGATGTGCCCCTAGGAGCTCAAACCTCACTGAGGATCAATAGATTTCACAAGTCTAAGGCACCAGTATTTTGTCCTCTGGAAGTCATACTATTTTTGGTCTTACTGTGAATTGCTTTAAATGAATACACATCAGCTAAGGGAATTCCATTCCTAGACTGCATGAAGGGTCAGGACTCTTGCTTCAAAATTAATTAGTGAACATTAATTACTCAACAACAGTTATGAAACATTTAAAAGAAAAAGGAATATCCAGAAATATCATAAGAACATACATTCCTGAAGAAATTATTTAATGAGTGTTTAATTACTACTAAAGAAATTTATTAGTTGCTAAATATTAATTACATAAAGCACCATTTTTAAACTGCTAGTGCTATTCATAATTTAAATAATTACTTTTATCTATGTATTTATTTTCCAGTGTTAAGTGGGTCATTTTTCATTAAGAGCAGAACATAGCAAATACTTTATACATGGGATTGATTGCTGTTCTGGCTTGATCCCAGCTGCAAACCTGGTATATTAGATACCAAGACACAATTCTCAGCCCTTTGGAGTAAAAAAGCAGCTCTCTTATGGAATAGCAGAAAGTAGTTTCTGTCATCTATGCAAACCAATACTGCTCCTTGATTGAAGAAATAGGTACTGATCATCCAAGGTGTCCTGGATATTCAGTAGCTGCTACAACAAATTGCATCAAATATCAGATTCGAATCCAGGTGTCTTGCCACTGATTTCTGCCACCTTCAGAACTGGGATGACTTTGCCAATAGCACCAGGATTCCTTTGTCCCCTGTCCAACCAGCCCTTGGCCATGATAACACTTCTTTGACAGAGAGTTACAGTGAATAATAAAATAAATCATAGGACTATTTTTGTGAGCAGTCTGGAGACTGAGAAAGTGATTTTTCATTTATTTTGGTGTGTTTGCACTTTGTGAGGTGTTCTGATGATTCTTGCAACACCATTTGTGTTCTGCTTCGGAATAGAAAAACAGTAATTTCCCCCAAGTCCTTATATTGGACTAATTTTATGGGCAAATTGCAAAATAGTTGCATTTAGTGCCAGATTATCCAAACCATTGGGAATAACAGTGGAATGCAGTGGTTGCTGAGGAACAAATATAATTCCCCAGGTTTCCAAAGGATGTCTGATATCGCCTTAGGTTTCATTCCATCCTTCCGTCTGTTTAAAGGTGTTACAGAGCAGCCTGACTCCTACTAGGTTTAATTACATTTCTTATCTCACAAATCTCTAGTTATATATTTTTTTTCAGAATTCATTGCAATTTCAAGATGAAGCAGGAGAGAAAAAAACTGTATTTGCTCATGACCCAGATTGCTCAGTTAAAAAAAAAGTTCTCCTGCTGTTTTTTAATTGGAACCATCTGTTATTCCATTTCTTTTCCATAAAGAGCAAAAAATTTAAACTCTGGTCTAGGTGTCATCTATATGTAGCATGAAAAGTTAGTGCTCTAAGTTTGGGGTGGAAAGGTGTTAGGAGATGTTGCAGCTGATGCACTAGGTATCAGCACTGTTATTAGAGACAAGCGAAAAACTACACAAACCTCATCAAAATTCTAGAATAAAATTTAACCTTTTATTTTCCTCATATCCTTTGCTGAAAATATTTGTGGTTTTGATTTTTCATCTCTCCTCCAGTCAGGCAAAATCAAAACACTGTAAACCTTTCTTTCTTCTGGTGTTCAAAAGTATTTCATTTTATATTCCTAAGGATGGAGATTCTACAGCTTCTCTGGGCATCCTGACTCCAAGCTGAACCACCTTCATTGTGATTTTTTTTTTTTTCCCCTGATATCCAACCAGAATTTGCCTTGCTGCAACTTGTGTCCAGCTCCTCTCAAATCCTCATAATTTGAGAATAGTCTGATTTAACTCCCTAATGGGTGATTACAAAGAAGATGAGGACAGAAGATATTCCCCTTTGCCTTCTCCACTCCAGACTGAACAAACACCTCTCCATCATACCTCATATCCAGCACACCCAGGCCCTCAACCATCTTGGTGAGTCTCCTCTGGTTAGTCAACATCTTTTCTACGTTAGGAAGACCCAAACTGGATGTAGCCCTCTAGTTGTGGTTTCATAGGCACTGAATAGAGGGGATCAATTGTTTGCCTCTGCCTGAGCTTTTGCTACCACAACTCAACATGCAGTTAAAAACTCATAGCCGAAAGTAAGACATAGCATACTCTATGCTAATCCCATTAAAAATAATAAGAAAATTACTTTGGACCAGAGACTGAAAATATTACATTAACATCTTGACTGTGTATGAAATTGGACCACAGAGGTGTAAAAACAAGAGAAGCTAAAAATGTATTCATTTTCAGATCAGGAAATATCAATGCAAGTAAATTCCATCCCAGAGTGCAAAGATGTAATCGTCTGTGGTGGTTTAGAGCTAGTAACTCATTGCTATTTCTGAAATGGCATTATTGTTCATTTCTGTTTTTCATCTCTGCTTCCCCTGGAGATGATCGTGCACTAACACTGGGGCTACTGAAGAGGAACAGAGGGAGGGATCATCCTGTAGATCAAGTGAAAGAAATTATTAATATGGAAATAATGGTTTCTGCATCCATCAATGGGAAACTTTAAAAATAAATTCAAGTTTAATTTTTCTTGTATTGGAGAATCATATTGTTACATATTTGCTATTAGATGATGTCTATGATCACCTTGCATTCCTTACCTTAAGATCTTTTCCTTTCTGGAGTCATTATTAGGTTATTACTAAATTTAAAACAACATACACTGTATATATGAAACTATTATGCAAATATATTCTGTTTCAGATGCCCTTTACAGAAACACCTACCCTAGGCCTGCACGGAGCCAGCACAGGCCTGACAGGCTATGGTTTTTTTGGATCACAATAATTTATAATGTACTTTCATCAGGAGGAAAAACAAACAAACACACCCCCCCAAAAAAAAAACAAAAAAACAAAACCAACCAAACAAACAAAAAACCAAACCAAAACAAAACCCACTACATTGGTTTTGCTTCCTGAGTATCATGCCAAACTTCATATTTTGGCATACTGCAAATCTGAAGTATTTTAAAATATTAACTTTCCTGCAGTCAGGCAAGGCATGCTTCAAAGTAAGCTAGTACTCCCATTGACATATCACTGACAGCAGACAGTTCGGGGGATTTTTTTTGCCCCGAAATGTTTGATGTCTTTATAATGATACCTGTTTTTAACCAATGACAATAAAAGTCAGTTACAGTATTTCTTCTTCTTTCTTGACTCTCTTTGAATTGCTGAGTGGAACAAATATTTCTTTGTCAGAAGGCAGAGTTGCTGAAAATAGTAAGGCAGAAGTAGTCGCAAAATGGAATATTCATAAGGTGTTTGTATTTAACATGACATAAATTACTCCTAGTATTACTGCTTTTAAACACGAAAGTATTTTGGATCAGCCTGTCACTCATTTTCTAATTCCACATAAAAATAGTTATATAAATTGAACAGTAATGTTCAGATTTTTTTTTTTTACTTCTGCTGCATAGAAAGGACAAAAAACTCATGATGTATGTCCATCATATCCCATCATTTTTAGGAAGTTCAATACAGAACTTCTGTATAGGTATCCTAATGAAAATCACCTGAGAGTACTCTGTTCAGGTAGAAGTAGCTTCATCTACCTTTAAATACTTAAGTGAGGCAACTAAGTGTGAAATCTAGATGCCTGAAGCAAGCTGTACATTCAATGACAAGAGATGGGTACCCCTCTAGATTGTAATTCAGCTCATTCAAAATAACACCTCACGTAAAATATGTGTCTAAAGTCAGACAAATGAATCTGAATCGAAAAGCTCTGTATTTATAAGAAACATCAGGAAAAGATTCAGGAGTAGAAGCAAAAGGGAACAATTGTTAACCATGCTCCCTACCTGATAGCCCTGGCAAAATCTCAGGATAAAACATGCCTGCTGATTGTCTCCCATAGTTAGCTCAGATTCAGTTTTAGATGAACATTTTTTCAGTAACATAGCTGAAAAGTTTAACTCACATCTAATAGACATCACAGGATGCTGATGAAATAACTTCAGAACTCGGCAGACAAATGCATTAGTAGCAACACCAAAAATACTACAGCAAAAGCAAAACAATTAGATGTACACCAGCCTTGGTATTTCCAAACATGGATTTATAGCTTCATCTATGGCCTAACATCCTTCTGAATGCCAGTTATATTATTTCCAGACTAGCTCTGGGAAAAACAAAGATATAATATTTGGGAAAACTATAGCACAGGGAGATTAAGGTCAAGGCCTTCAAAATAGTTTGATAATTTTCGTCCCTTGTTTCTAGATTCAGTTTATTGGATTCAGCTTCCACAATGGAGAACTTAAAAAAAGAGTCTTAAAAATGTGTCCTAAGTGTCTTGCCATGGTGATATAGGAAGTCTTTCATAACCCCTAACACAGAACCCAAATCTCCTTATAAACATTATAAAATGTAAAGCAACTGACACTTCTGTATTTACCTATTTAGCTCAACACAGCTGTTGGCATTCTCTATTTGGAAGGCTGTTTCTGAAGAGCTTCTAGAACATTTTGGCTTTTAAGTAGCTGTTCCTCTCCTCTACTCATCTGTCAAAGGGCAATTACCTACTAACTGTATCATATTCCCCATTTGTTAAGATCAGCTGCACAACATGCTTCTCTCTCCTCTGCTCTTCTCCACAGCCTTTGAGGGCGACCCTGGCATTTTAGTTAAGCGATAAGAGTGTGATCTGTGCTTTTTGATAACTTTGCCTAGCCCTACAAATCAGAGTCCTGGTATTATAGTTCCATATTATTTCCATGACTCTGCCTGTTGATCAGCAGCAAAGTGAGCCAAAAAGGAAATACTGACTTAAGAGCTAGTAATCGGAATAAGAGTTCATGTTGTTTTCGTTTCCCCTTACCTTGCAATAATCTGTACTGCACAAGTGGGTTTTGTGCTTTGTAATTTTGTTTCCCTGGAAGCTACTCTCAGGAAAAAAAAAAAAAAAAAGCATATGAGAAACAAGATTCTGGGCTCA
>WHYT01014614.1:62903-93814 GCA_009806455.1 Tetrax tetrax
AGAAAAAAAAAAAAAAAAAAAAAAAAATCCTTCCGAGGACTTATTATGAGACACCTAAATGACTGGGATTTTGGCCCAAATGAATGATACTCTTAGCAGAACAAACTCTGCTTTTAGCTACACTACTGGAAATCTGGGGTCACTCTGCTGTGGTCACATGTAATGATGGCTTTTCTGAAAACAGATCTTTTCCCTACCGCTAGTGCCATCAAAATCTGTCTGGAAGCATCAGTATGTATTTCAGTTTTGCTGTCCTTCTGATCTGCATGATCAGGAGATAGCATTTAAACTGGAGGGGCTGTTTCATCAATGTAGGGAAAAGAAGCAAGCACCATGGCCAAGTTCTTTAAAGACTGATTGCCTCAGAGCATGATTTACGATTTGAAACAAAGAGACATGAATAACAAAATAAAACTTCACTGACAAACTGCTGGCTGCAATTCCCAGAAACACATCTTCCTCCTGAATTCCCGCTTTTTCTTTTCATTTTATAACTCTCAAGACACAAGATATGAAGAAACTCTTTAAATCTTTTCAGGTACTTTTCTCAGGATCCACCGACATGGCAGCCTGCAGTGGTGTGTGAGCACACTTGAGGTTGCTTTAAACGAGCTAGGTTAGACTCTGAGACTCGGGCGCCTTCCAGTAGCACAATGCTCCATACGAGCTAATTCTCTCCTTTTCTTGAGGTTACTCAGGGATTACTGCTAAGCAAACAATCACAAACACGCTCTTCTTGTGGGGGAACAATTACGAGAAAAAGAAATGGTGTATTTCGTCTGCATTGTCAAACAAAAATTACAATTAGGGCCAGTCAAAAATATTTTTGTAAAAGAAGGGGTTTCAGTCAGAAAATGATGATTAGACCTACACCCCAAGAGTCTTTAGGAAAGTAACAAATTGACTGGCATTTTCAATTACAGCAAAGAAATTAGAACAACTAAGGGTTATGTCCACTTTTCTTCTATTTTATATTTCTATTTGAATAAGATTGTATCAGTGCTTACTAAACAACTGCTTCTTACACTGCATTGCTTTGTTTTTTAAAGAATTACCTCACAAGAAATTTAGAGCCCTTCCAGCTGCACTGCGAGGGGGCTGAATGCTGCACTCAGCCTCTTCCTTTGCTCTCACCTTCGACACCAGCTTGATTATTCTGCTTGTGCTCTCCTTTACAGGATTTGACCCACAGACACTTAAATGGAAATTCACTGCATTTAGACAGCTCTGTTTTACTAGCACAGTAACTGTGAGTAGTATCTCAGCAGAAGCTGCTATAGCCCTGATACTTCCCAGTGGGAGCTTCATTCGGATGTTATATGGCAGGATGGAGGTTTGAGTGAGTGTTTGACCATTAGCTGAAGCCTTCTAAATTAAACAATGAAAAAATAAAATAAAATTAATATCCAACCTCAGATCTTCCACTTCTATAGTTATTTAAAGGCAAGATATCGTCTCTTTAACCCAATACACGTTGCTCTGTCAGACTACAAGCTTTTTAAAAAATAAAGAAGTACTTGAAATACTTTAGAGGTCATTTTCACTTCTCTGCATTACAATATGACAATACATCTCAGATCTCACTTCAGCTCTATTAAAATAGCATTTCATTGTATACAATGAAACTTTTTCTTCATGTAGTCATATGAGTATAGATATGAATGATCTTTTCATTGCAAACTATAGTTGGTGTCAAGAATTTATAAACACAGAACAATAACAGAGCCCCTGCCTCAGCTCATTCAGCAAGAGCTGAGTTTTCACTGATTTGAAGAGACACAACTAGCCACAAAAATTAATAAGATACTGCTCCCAGGATCGCGTCTCAGTGCTACCATTCTATTTTGATTAGTACTGAAACTTAGGACCTCATTGCGGGCACAATCCGTAGTCATTATACAAAGGAACGTGTACTCCAAAATAAAGGGCAAAATCTTGACCACATACTCTTGAGATGAATAACATAAATTCTGACTGGGGAAATAAGACTTCTACTTTGCAAGACCAGAGATATCAGGACCTCTGCAGGACCTATGAGTGCAAATTGCTAATGCTCCTTTGATAGAAGGAAAAATAATTGCAGAAATAGGAATATGACCACAAATGTGACTGAGCAGTTTTACTCTATCTGATAATGGCCTTTTGTAACTCAGAAAAGGACATAGTCATGAATACTGCCATAATGAAAGCATCTGGAAAGAAGAAGTGGAAGTAAAGGCATCTGTAGCCGAGATTTGTGAAGTCGGGAACACGTGTATTTCATTTATTCATTTGTTTAATAATCTATTGTCATTATTTTAGTTGACCCACAGAAGACTAGTCTACTCGTCAACTACATCACATCACATTCTTTGCTAACAATATGTCCTAGTTTAGCCCCACTCAGGACCAAGATACACAGTCTCTTGCTCACTCCCTCCACCCTCCAGTGGGACAGGGAGGAGAACTGGTAAAGAAAAGAAGGCAAAATTTACAGATTAAAATTAAAAAAAAAAAAAGCTTAAGAGAACAACAGAAGAAAACAAAACAACGATGGAAAACAAACAAACAAAACCCAATTACAGAACATACCAAAGTACCTAATTTCCAGTACAGTAGCTCACAGTGAATCCTGATGCCCAGCTTCCTCCCAAGTAGCAAAAACCTCCTGCGACTATCCTCCTCACTTATATACCCAGTGTGATGTCACATGGTGTGGAACAGCCCTTTGGCCAATTTGGGCAAACTGTCCCAGCTGTTGGCTAATTAGTAACCTATCCCAGCTGTGTCCTAGCCACCCCCACAGGTGCCACCAGCTCCAGTTCCACTCCCAGCTCAGGTGAAAATTAACTCTGTCCTAGCTGGAACCAGGACACAATAATCTGGGGATACTCCCAAAGTCCAAAGGGATACATGGGACTGACATGCTGTTAAAAGGTCAACACTTGCCTCTGGAATGTGAAAGTAAAAAGTCCTATAGATGTCCAGAATATGTACAATATCTCATCAAAGACATTAACTGTTTGACTTTTTAAAGGTATGAAAAATCTTTATCTGTCAGGCATTTCTGTCGTAAGGAAGAGCTGATCAGCAAATACACACAGAACTGCAGTACTGATATTTACTACCATAACTGGTCTCTAACACACTTTAAAAATAAAATGAGAAAAAAAACACATGGAGCAGACTTGAATTTTACAGTTCTTTCTACATATGCATAGAGAAATATTGTCAGCAAAAAATCAAAGTTAAAAGCAGTTTCAGGATCTGTGCTAATTCAAAAGTCCCCAAGCCAATTTTTGACAAGCACGTATTTTCTATTATATACATTTTTTTCCCTCCCCTGTGACTGTCTGAGATACCTACACTAACAATAATATGTTGTGTGGATAATTATACAAAAGGATGCAGAAAACTGAACGAACAGAAGGTCAAACGGAAAAAGGAAACAAACTGAAAGAGTACGGACGAACTATGCTTTTTCTAGGGTTACTTATACACTCGATTGATGAAACTTGAAGTGGTCTCATACTTGAAATGATGGACATGGATTCTGACAACTAAACTCAGTTCCCTTGACTTCTTGGTTAACCTCAGGTTAATTCACTTTATTTATCTGAACAATACAGACATTGTTCCTTTCCATTCAGGTTCACCTGCTTCAATTGTAAACTCTTCAAGGCAGAGACCTTCTCACATTATAAATGTGTACAGCAGCTGACACAGAGAGGTCTCCAGTTGCTGGTCTATAAATGTAATGTCATCAGGTAAAACTTTGCAATTCTTTCCTTTATTTTCTCCAACTGAAATCACAGAAGATTGGCTCACTCCCCTTTTCCAACCTACTGACTTGTGCCTGGGGAGTGAATCCTCACTTACCAAACTCAAACAATGGAAGAGAGCCCCATTCCCTTTATATGTGTGTTCCCAAGGTTAACCTTCACCATTGAGAATATAGATGCTCAGATTCATAGAATAAGGCTAGGAAGGATCTATGGAAATCATTTGGTCCACCTGCCCATTTGGTCCAAGCAGGGCCAAATTCAAAGTCAGACCAGGCTGCTCTGGGTTTCCTCCAGTTAACTTTTGAATTTCTCAACAGAATCCATAATCTTTGTTTGTGGTTTATATCCACACCCCACACCTCCCCCCTGCCCCATGGTTGTGGTGATTTGGGTTTACAGGGGTTTTGGTTTTGGGTTTGGTTTTTTTTTCACTTTTTGGAAAGGGTTCTTAAATCTTAGCCTTCAGTCAGGTTTGGCCTTTTTCCAAATTTTCTGAGGTGATTTTAAAGACAACTGGAAGCTGACTGTAAGTTGACACAGTCGACTGTATTTTTCACTGTCAGCAATCTTTCCTTTTGTTGTGTAAAGTTAATGAAAATTTCATATAAGAAACTGTTTCCACATCCAGAAAGAGTGACCTCAAGTTTCATCCTTATATTCTTAGCCTTGTTTCTCATTTTTCATGCTTTTTAAATTAATCATGTTAATTTGTAAAAAGTCAATTGATATAAAGGTAATGGGATTTTGAGAAAGCTGTTAACAGTAATTTGCTTAATTAACAAATCATGTATAAAATCATGCTCACTATAAACACTGCTGTGGAACAAATGCAATCCATTAAGATTCCTAGGAAGGCATCATGTTCTGCTCTGTCAAAAAGGTTTAACTTCTTATGAGCAGGTTTTGAATTCTGAAAGCTGGAAAAATGCATAGTCCCCTCTCATACACCCTTTAAACTCTCACAGACTGAGGGCTATTGGGTCCTAACCTGTCAGCTGCTCTGATCTGAGCTGATGTCCTGTACAGCTAAAGGGGATGTGTTGTATCACATCACACACATAACAGGATACCATTTGGAAATTAGTGGTGAGTGTTCTGCTTGTGGGAGGGGGCTGGAAGCTGTTAGGAATGGTGATAAAATCAAGTAGCAGGATGGTATTAAGATATGTTGAAATGGAAGACAGGGCAGAAGAGAAAAGTGCAGCACATCATGACCAGATCCTCCAGTCACAGAAGAGAAGAGAGAACAACTTCAAATCATTATAGCAGATGTGAAGTAGATATTTTATTTTAGTGAGCCATCTGTGCACTGATGAGCCAGTTTATGAAATCCACCCATTTCACCTCGTCTCATTAGGGCTCTTCTCACTCTGGTAGGTAAGTGTGGCAGATCTGCCTGCAAGTCAGTTGGTTACCAGCCAGGGCAAGGACTGGTCAGACACCAGGAAGACAGTAGAGATTTTTCCATTCACCAGACTGGATCTACTTCCTTTAGAGTGATATTGCATTAATAAAGAGAATGAAGCTGCTCTGCTTTATTCCATTAAATAAATTGCTTTTTCTTTCTGCTTCCTTTTGCATTTGATTTAGTGCAACAGTTTGTTTTTGTGCTTTATGATATTGGCTGATCGCTAGCTTGCAATGACCACTATAGTAGTTGACAGATTTCAGATCTTGCTTTGCCAAATTCAGACTCAAACTTCCAAGGCTTCCATCCTTGAGGCGTCAGAGAATTCGCGATTTAGTTATGACCAAAGGCATCAGACAGGATCATCTTTCACAGTGCTACGAAAACTACAATGCATTTAGACATGAATAGAGATTAATTAAATCACATTTTATGGAGGACGCTTCGTAGCAAAGACAAAGGCCTGATGAAAAATTAGGCAGTTCCCACAAATATAGTTCCTAACTAACCATCTCAGACTTCTTAAAGATGTTTGCAAATATATAATAAATGATTTATCATAAATTATTTACGTGGTCATGACAGCTGTGCCGGTAAATATAAAAATTAACATTTATACTCAAAGAACCCTTCACTCTCAAGTCTTTCAGGATTGTTTTCTCATCACAAGCACTCCAGAGCAACTTAATTTAATCTATTTGCACTTAATTTCCACCAGGCAATGGTTCTTAATCATCTATAGCAGCTGCAGAAGGCACTTACACTAGTTGGGATCATTTGACCCTGATCCACAAGGACAGAGTGCAAACTGCTTTAGATTACGTGAACTTGTTTTTAGACAGAAACAGCTGTGTCCATTTTTCTGTTCACTTTCAATCATCGGACAGAGCAGGGAACCATACAGAAGGCTTTATCCACATCAGCTTTGAGGAAAAACATATTTTCTGACACTAAGTGGACATCATTTATTATAACATCTATGTAGCGTGCATTCAAGGTCCTGGGCATGTTCCAGCAAAAGTTTGGTGACAGCCACCCAGTTCACCAGCTTGGACACTCCTGAACGTTGTTATTGCTTCTGAAAATTTAGATGTAACATGGACTAAGAGTGTTTAAACAGAATCCTGATTCCGCTCTCTGTATTAGAGACCGTCCTTTTCTCAATTTGAAGTCTTTCTGCATATGCTGTATCAGTCACCATTAGCCTGTTTTCTGTGTCAGTCCCTCTGGTACAACATACCTGAAGCCCAGGGAGGATGAGGGCAGGGTTCTTGAAATCTGGGACCCTTGCCTAGAAAAGCTATGGATGCAACTGAGCCAAAGTCGTAATGTTGGACAAGGATTCACTACACATCTGGTTTCTCCCTGGCAGCCATCTGTTAAGTGGATTGGGTGTTGGCCGGAAAACCCCAGTTATCAAGAGAAAAACAAAGAGCTGTGAATTGGGAAAAACCAAGTGAGAAGTGAAAAGGTAATATAAAAGGAAAAAGGTAAATGATGGAAAGTTTATGAAGAACATACTGACATTTTATCAGACCTCTTGTAGTCAACTCTTATTCTTAGAAAGCCAATTGAGTGCAAAATTCTCCTCTCGGGGAACAAATAGCCTTGAAAAAAAATATTCAAAACACGGGAGATACTGCTCAAGAAACAGCAGTGACTGTATAATACAATAGGACCCAGAACACTTAACAAGACAAATTTTCCCTTCAGACATTCTGCTATACTGTTTATAGCATTACTGTACAAAAGTTTTATCTAGCCCAAGGTAAAAAAAATATGGATACGTATGTGTGCCTGTGTGTGTATATATACATGTATAAAAATGTATCTATCACTCTGCAGTTTCACTGAAACTGTATTGAGTTGCACAAGCCAAGGAGCTGGTTGCCTAAGATGAAAGGGATATAAAATATAGCCATATTCCAGAGGAAAATAAATATCAATATACAGCTTCCGTGTGATACTAGTATCATTGATTTTTGACAATCGTCTGTGTATGAATGAGCTACAGTTAATAGCATAGGAAGTTATAACACCCTCTCTTGTAAGTATTGCTTATTTGTTACCTCGCTCCGCTACTGAGTGAAGGGCATCTTTGGTTACTGGCTGCTGTGAAACTCAATCATAGTGCTCTGTGCCATGTCCAGTAATTGTTTGGCAAATGATTACAGTGCGTGTGTGTGTGTGAAAGCAATGCAAGCCTGCCTAAAATTCAGATAAAATTCTGAAGAAATCCTATGACTTTTTTATTCAGTGAATGCTACTCATAGAATCTAAGGCCAGAAGAAACCACTGTGGTCAGCTAAGCTGATTTTCCTGAATACTCAGTCACAATACTACCTCAAATTAACTATTATTTGAGTTAAATTCCACCACAAAAAACTAAGAGATCTGATCTCGATTTTTAGAAATTATTGCTGATGAAGATCAGCCATTATCCCCAAGTTAAAAACTTTCATTACTTAAAAAGAAGACTCTTTTAATTTAAAATTTTCTAACTTTAATTTTGAGTCAATAGATTTTATATTTATCATAGATGGAAAATGCCATTAATATATGCAGGCATTAACACTCATATACACACAGGTATGTCTGGTAGCTCCTTTTATTAATCTGTATCCTCATTAGCTGCTTTTTAGTACATTAAAGTCTTTCATTATTTCTTAAACATTAATTAAACATGAAATACTGCTATTATATTGGCAAATGGGAAATTTACCTTTAGCAATTATTTACTAAAAAAGAAATAAAAAGTTACTCATAATTTGACTGAAACAATTCAGATTTACTTTAGGTTCCTGATTTATGGCAGTGAGTTGCATAATACTGTGGTTTAGACTTTGGTTTTGTTGAAATCAGTTTCATACCTTGTATAATTCAAGTTGTATTGTGCACAAAAAAAAAAAAAGCCCATGTCAGCATTTTGGTAACGGTCTATGGGATTAACAACAAATGTGTGGTAGGAGTTCATACATATATTCTTTTGAGATATTATCTCCATTTTTCTTTCACTGTGCTAATCCCAGTGTCACTCACCCATGGTATACCAGGCAGACAGGCATGCAGCGAAATTATAACCTGTTCCTCATTTGCTCGGGGTCTATATCTCTGTTTTACAAACCTCATGTTCCTAGTAAGCTTCCACGTATATTCTCTGTGGATCCTTCATTAAGGCATATTTAGTGCTTGATTAATTTGTTAACAGGACAAAGTTATCTTATGACTGCATATTAATGTGCCCTAAGTAGGCTAAACATTAATAAACTTGAATCTGACAGTAAAACTTTAAGAGGCACAGTACCAGCTGAATTCCCCCTCCTTCAGATCAGATGCTGCATAATGACTAAAAATTACTTTGCTAGTTTTATGTAAATGAAGGAGATGGGAAGCTAAACCTTAAAGCAATTTAATATTTTCTTGATTGTATTTAATTTAGGATTAACTAACTCTGATTAAACAAAACCTTACAAGTACATCAACAGTCTGCAATTAACATGCTGTTTGTAAACAGTTAGATTAAGAATTTTTTGTGTCTCACACCACAAGAAACATGTATAAGTATTTCTTATACTTCTACCTGAAATAGCTACTAGTCAAAATCATGAAACCTGGTGGTTTATAAGCACTTCTGATGTGTCCTCAGATACATATTAAAAAAAAAAAGGTAATATTTAAAAAAAAAAGTGTAGATGTTTGGCAGGTTACACTGCAGAGTCCTCAATAAACCACAGCACTAAGGAGAACTGTGGAGAAAGCAGAGGTAGTTCACAATTAACTTTCCAGCAGCAGCTTCAGAATGAGGGGCCAAAACTTGTAAATGAAAGACAAAAAGAAAATATGGTCTGACAAGGCACATGCAAACTGGCTTTGTCCAGTTTACAGAAAAACCTGCCTCACTTTTCTTGGAGAATCACATGGGATAAGATTACAGAAACAGCCACTCAGGACTGCTGGAGCAGGACCCTTTGGTGCCTTTGCCAACAGAAATCAAAGCCCATTTCCAAAAAAGGCTGCACCCAATTAGATGCTGCTTGTGCTGGTGCCAGTACACCCTAGTGCTTTTCTAACCACAGGTGCCATCAATGGTACTTTGAACCCCAAAGTGCTTCACATCCAGCCTTCCGGTTGTCCTCCCTGAGTGTTGCAGATCTGCTCACACATTCTTTCCCGCTGTCTTTCTGCCAACTGAACAAATTGCTGACCTCTCCTCCCTCCAGCTGTGCAGCACAGCCTTTCACTGTCCTTATCTCTGCCTGCCGAACCGCTCACGTGAATCCTCCTAGCTCATCTCAGGCAAAAATAACTGAGGTTGGCAAGGACCTGCTGCTTAAAGTGCTGTGGAAAATTTAGACCATTTTTAATGGTCTTCACCATTTTAAATGGGTGAAGAAGCAATTCTTACAAGCAACTGAACTTGCCAGTTACTGAAGACCTTTAGCTTGGGTAGAAGTTTTAAGTAAGTTGTATTGACACCTAATGAAAATGCCCTAGCATGCTTCTCAGCTACAAGAAAAATGGGTAGAAAGCAAGACACCGTAAGTTTCAGCAGGAAAGCCAAGAGCAACAAGTGCTGATGATATAGTGATTTTCCTTTTCAAGCTCCTGACTCCTTTTCTCAGAAGCAGTCTGCTCTGCTAAGGGCAGTCTGAATTATCAGGAATAACAATACATTTCCCCCAGTTGGAGTTCTGTTCTCTGAAAAACCAGGTTTGTATCCAGATGCACTCAAATCATGAGCACAGTTAGGGGTGGGATAAAGACCCAAAATGTGACATTTAATTTAACTTAATGGTGTCTTTTCTGTCCTTCTTAGTAGTCAGTGGCAATTCTTACAGACATCCTCGTTTCTTACTTATAACTCATGTTTTTCTGAAGGTAAAATGATAGTGACAGGGACTAGTCTTTAAAAGAAGATTCACTACAAATCAGAATCACAAAGATCATTCAGTATAACTGAAAGAGGTTCATCTGATATCTCCTTTGGGATTAGGGCTAGTTGGAAAATTATTCCCATTTTTGTTTCAGATAGGAATTTATTTTTATATACTTTTGGTTGACTTTACTTTTTAGTTGTCTTTTTAATTTTAGGTAGAAAAATAGCAATTTCTTGATAAGAAATAATTTTCAAATGAAAATCCCTATCAGTGTTCTGAAAAAATAACTTAGAATTTTAGTTAAGGGTGATTTTTTGTTTTCTAATAACTACTTTTAGGAGAAAGACAGACTTTTTTGTTTTTTAATAAAACATTACTTATTGATTTATTTTCTCTTTACCAGAATGAAGTCTCTTTTCCTTCTTGCTGTTTTTTCATTTTTTTTTCCCCCCCGATGTTCCCTAAGGGAGCTGATCCCTCAGTATAGCACTGTTAGACAGTATGAAGGTTAAATAAAGGCTGCATTGCAGTGTATTTAGTTGCTTGGAAGCATTCAATCACAACTTTAAAGTTATTTTAACAGGTTTTCTGCTTTTCATTTCTTCTGAAGCTGCAGCCTGTAACTACATAAACCATCACACCAATTGCATAAAGTTATGTAGTGGAAAGACCTAAATTGAGCTCCACTCAAAATTTTAAAAGCTCTTATTGCCTCTGCATACGCTACTTAGCCTTGAGAAAAAAAATAATCCATCAATATAAAAGTACCATGAAAGGCACAAAGCATTTCTTCTTTCTATGTCTTGAAACACTGAGTTTCCAGACCCAATTCTTACCGCTTTTCCAATGTGATAAATTTAGAGTAACTTCATTTGAAATACTGGGATTACTCTGGCGTAAAACCTGAGATTGTGAAAGAGGAATCACAGTTTCTAACATCTTACTATAGATGAATTTTAAACATTAATCTATTGGGTAAAACAGTGACAGGTCTTTATATTTTTTGTTTTAGTATTCCATATGGCAAAATAAATAAATAAAAAACTTGCATAATTTCTACTTCAGCTGAAATATTATCTTCAGTCCTTAAAAGAAGGGTTTTTCAGTCATTTGGTGTAAATCTGGAGTACAGTAAATAACAACATTGAAATCACTATGTCATGAAATCAATAGAATCACTCAGGATTTACCTTTGTCTAACTGGGCTTACTATGTGGTCTAGCCATATATCTTTATACACAGAGCAGCTACAACAGCAAGGCGTCAGCATAGCATTACAACCAGTCAGACTCCCAAAGTTGCCTCACTAAAGAACACGAACTCTATACTTCATAAGATTTAAAAGATAACATTTTCCAGTCGCCATGCCTTATTCTACAGAATTATATTATATCATTCATGGAAGTGAAAGTGGTTAATTACCAGTAATCATGTTCTTCTTGCCAACACCTCCCAGGAACATTAGCCGTAGGAAAACTTGTGAAAGGCACACAATCTTCAGGTCTTTCTACAGGTTGAGGATTTTTAACCCGTCCCAACTGTTTAGGGAGGGACTGATGTTTTTAGCACAATTCTCCTCTCAGCTCAAACACTTACCACTACTACTACTACTACTACCACTACTTCATCAAATTAATGGCATAATAATAACCCTTGAACTCTTGTGGTATGAGCAAGGAAAACATGAGGCCTGATATGCTTTGGAAGCATAGCATCCTATTTTTTATTGACCCAAACCAAAATCCACAGATATCCACTAAAAAGTCCAAAGGTAACAGGGAGAACTCAGTAACTTTGTGGAAAATGTATATTAATTTATCAGCTCGTTGCTTAGCTTTTTATTCTCAGGACAACCTTTGATACTCATTGAGTCTTTCCGAAATCACGTAGACATGAAAGGTGCATGTAAACAAAGCTTTGTACTTAGCCAGCTGAATAGATGTGATATTGGACAAGCACAACTTAGTTGGCAATAGTGAAGGATACAATGGTAAAGGAGTATTTTTACTATTACAGTTTGGTTCTGAAACAGGGGATAGTTTTCCAACATTGGTACAAAACACAGTTTATTGATATGGCTGCAGCTGGACAATTTGTCCTTCTCATCCACAACTATTGCTACATCCTGAAGTGTTGTGCTGTTTTTTTTTTGTTGGGATAGAGTTAATTTTCTTCACAGGAGCTAGTACAGGACTATGTTTCAGACTTGTGCTAAAAACAATGCTGATAACATAGGGATGTTTTATTTACTACTGAGCAGTGCTTACACAGCATCAAGGCCTTTTCTGCTCCTCATATCACCTCACCAGTGTGTAGGCTGGGGGTACAGGAGTTGGGAGGGGATACAGCTAAGACAGGTGATTCCAACTGACCAAAGGGATGTCCCACGTCATATGATGTCATGCTCAGCATGTAAATTTGGGGAAGAAGAAGGAATGGGGAGATGTTCTGAGTGATGACATTTGTCTTCCCAAGTAACCATTATGCGTGATGGAGCCCTGCTTTTCTGGGAATGGCTGAACACCTGCCTGCCAAGGGGAAATAGTGAATTAATTCCTTGTTTTGCTTTGCTTGTGTGCGCAGCTTTTGCTTTACCTATTAAACTATCTTTGTCTCAACGCATGAGTTTTCTCACTTTTACTCTTCAGATTCTCTCCACCATTCGACTGGGAAGGAGCAAGTGAGTGGTTGTGTGGGGCTTAGTTGCCAGCTGGGGTTAAACCATAAAAAGTGTGTTTATAGTTGGCAGCCTATATAAATAGTAGTCAGCACAGAAGAAGTTAGTGGGCAAGCCTTTGGTTACTGTAACGCTTTTTTCATAAGTAATACTCTAATTTGTTAAAAATAATAAAAATAATGTCTTCAAGTAATATCATCCATGCCATTTTACAGGCCTGCAAAATAACAAAGTTTTCCCAAGCACAGTCTATGTACAGACTGGATCTTTTTGTCTCTCCTCATGCTAGACGTTCACCATTATAGTGTCCAGGGCTTTCTCAGTATGTTTTTCTGGACAACGGTCTTTGCCACTTGCCTTTTCTTCTATAGGGACCATCAAAATTTAAGGCAAATGAGTAGTTCTTCAGACTTCTGTGAGCATTAAGGACATTTCTTCACAAAGGTCCACTGTGGGGAATCAGTCAGAGGGAAGAGGTGGAAAAGGACATAAAGAATTATGAGCTCACAGTTTGTTGTCTCAAGAATGCATGACATTTGAAGATTTTGCTAAGAGCTTCAGCGTACATTATCTCTAGACTTTATCCAGTAAAAAAAAAAATTAACTGGCTTGGAAATTATAATTTCGAAATATACCCACTTCTCCTAAGGATATTTGGTCTTCCAGTACAGAACTTTCAGGTTCTTCACGCTCCCCTTTTCCACATCTTCTCCATAGGTTACAGACAAACTAGTCTCTTAACATTCAATCTCAGACTAAAAACAAAACAAAAAAAAAAAAAAAAAAAAAGGGGGGGGGGGGGGAGGGTAAAAAAATCAAAGGAGAATCTGCCTTCTGACTTTGGCAACCAACTGATCTTTCCCAATGGTGCTGCATCTAAATGGACGACAAACAGATTTTAACAAGTGTCTGTGGTCAGCCTCATGCCAGATGCAAAACTGCCTGATGCCAGTGCTTGTGTGCTCTGCCTCACAACAGACAGCAGAGAAGCTGAGTGAGCTCTGCTTTCACAACGGAGTTTGGCAGTCTGTCAGGTATAGAGTCTCCAGTACTTACAGGAATTTGTAAGCTGCACATTGCCAGAATCCCCACATCATCACAGACCTATACTAAATTGGGTCTATTGCTTTCCTTGATATAAGATACATTTACAAAAGATTCATTATTTTTATACCTGTTCTGCTCATTCAGAATCTGGATTTCATGAAAAAAATAATAGATTTTTTTTCCCTAAAAACCCCATGTTAATCATTAAAAGCAGCAATGAATATTTAATTTCTGAATTTCCTCTCCGAATACATTGTAAGAAGACAAAGAATAGTTCTCATTGAACTCTTAAGAATAAACAGAACATGAAAAAAACATAGATAGTCTCAGCTTTTATCTTTTCCCTTTTGGTGTTTTTCTGATTCTTCACTGAATTTCTCTTTTTCCCTTGGGACACACAAGATGGTAAGAATGCTTGTGCAATATGGCAGATCAACAAAATCTGTATGTAATGCTTTTTATTTTCTTAGATTAAATGTGTGTAGTGTGTAAAAAACAGTAAATGTAGCCTAGATCCAGCATATATCAAGTTAGAACAATCTCTTCTCTATTCTCTTCTTTCCCAAAATGACAGTTTGGCACTGAAGGCTCTGGGAGTTTTACCCTTTCTTTTCCACATTTATGCAGGCTGAAAACATGTTACTATCTACACACTGGTAAAGATGACTGATTTTCAGCCTGGTTTGAAAGCAGTATTTTATGCCAAATATTGTATTTCCCAGTTAGCAAAGATTGTAGAACGGCTTCGAGAGGTTAAGCTACTAGATATAACTCTTCCAACTGTGGAGCCTACACAACAGATTTGTAAATTTCCAAAATGATTAATGGAAAAAGGGAATAAAAAGGGGAAAATCTGACTTTGAAAGTGAAGATAGATTTGAATATAGAAAATACACACACAAAAAAAAGATATCTAAAGCATCTTTCTGAGCTAAAAGAGCACAGCACATTACAAAGCTGAAGTTGAGGCTCTGACTCAGAGATTTACAGTGTATCTAATTTAACAACATCTCAGACAGCTTGTGTTGTGACATTAAAAGGGCTTCTTTGAGAATACATATATCAGTGCTTCCCCCCTCTCCTCCCACATGGGACCTTAATTAATTTATTTGCTACTAATTTCAAGAGGTTACCAAGAATCCAAATATACTGGTGTGACAAACAAACCACAATTGTGGCGTGAAGAGGCCTGCAGTATAGCTTTTACAAATTCTCCTATGACATCCAGGACAAGCATATTTGAAGCGTTCAATCAAATGCCACTCAAGGATTACAAACTACCGATACCTACACGTTGACCTTCTGCTACAATTCATCAACGGTTTCACCTACTCATGTACTACTCTGCGCAGAGGGGGAGGGGAATGACTCAAAGTGTGAAACCTTCCAAGCAGACAAACTAGTTTTTTTTTTTTTGTTGAAGCCAAAGGAATGTCACAAATAAGCTTTGCAGAGCATTGTGGGTCAGGAAGGAAAGGGGCATTGAACTCCAGCAAACTGAAGCAAGAGAAAAAGAGTAAACAACATGGATATTCTCCTTTCTTAAATCATCCTTCACAGGCACTCAGGGTTCTGCAGCCGTTTCCCTGTGTGAAACAACTTGCTCTGTAGAAGACCATGTTCTCTTTTGAGGTCTTTTGCAGTGTCTCAGCCCCCTGTGGTGAAGTATCTCTTAATACATCTATCTGGTTGTACGATGTCTTGGAGATCCTATTGACCTGCCTATGTATCTTTTCACAGTAACCTCCAGAGAAAAAGACCTGTCCCTTCTACAGATCTGCGAGCCCTTTAATAGCTTATGAGTAAGCCTATTCCATGTATGGTGTTGCCTTTATTTTAATAGAAGTATTTGTTGCTTTGTAGTGTCTGAATAGCGTTGTGTGTATTTTAGTAAAAGTATTATTTCTTTGTAGCGTTCTGGTACAGTCCCAAGTGTTGTAAAATAAAAAAAAAAAAAACAACCAATCCAGATACAAGCCAGAGAAACTGAACATGTATGGATAATTTTTAACTGTCTTTGGTCACAACAGCTCATCCTCCCTCAAACAAAATACATTTAAAAGCTAATCAGACAACGAGGCTACAAGCAAGCATTAACCTTGATAATTGTCCATGTCATTTTCCTCTTGCAGGATTACTCACAATGCCTCTCATGGAAAATGAAATCTTAAAGAGAACATGTAGTGCTGAAAAGAACCCTACATCTAGGGAATTGGAAGCTACACACTTAAATGGATAGATAGAGATTTTTAGAACAGTTGATAAAACAAAAGAACCGTTTTCACACAGCAAGTAAAGCAAAAGCAGCCCACACCCAGTTTCTGCTGCCAAGAGTAAAAGGCCATAGGAGGTGGTTTCTGAGGTGTTACTTATATTGGATTTTAAAATGGTCTGAGGGGACAGAGGGTTAAGCTATCAATTATGTAATTGTAAACGAAGAACCTTTGGGAAGAGAAGCAGAAAATTGTACACTTAGAGAACGAGCAAGACATTTAGGAGAGGTTCAAGGTTAACTCCTTTCCTCTGCTCCTCTGAATTCTGTTAGAGTTCACATCACGGTACAAAGCCCACAGAACAATTCTTGAGCAATAGGAAAGCAATTCCTAAAATTGCGATTTGCTCAGCACCTCAAGGGATGCAGAAGTAGCTGTTAAAGGAGAAAGGAAAGGACAAATACTGTCCATGTTGCAGCCACTGCAATTCAAATGCCACACACTTTCTGTACGTCTACTCCAAGGTATGCTGTTAATGTTCCTCTGCTTACCAGCTACTGCCTTACTGCCAGCATTGTTGGGAATGTGTAAAAAGTGCACAGCTAGTGTGTAAATGAGAAATCTGATAAGACATGAAAACAGAAAATGGTCTGTGAGTGTGTCTGGTCAAGTGGTCAGGTGCAATAGGAAAAAGAAAGAGAGAGGCATGGTAAATGCTGTTCCTTAACTCACACCGTAAGGTAGAACTAGCTAGTTGTTCTTTCTCAAAAGCTGAGACAAATCCACATGAAAAGGTTTTCTTGAATGAATCTTGTGGTCGCTGAAAATACACAGGCAGGAAACAGTGAGATGGATTGTAAACCTTTCTCCTCCCCATTTTGTTTTATAATAGTGACCCCAAAACTTAAGACCCACCTTTCCACCCTGAAATCCCACTTACTGTCCTGACCATGTCTGCCATTTCCTTCAGGTGGTTAAATCTCACTTCTGCACTTGCCTAGAAGCACTCCAGTTCAGCCAGGGCTTTGCAGCTGGGTGCTGGGGTAGCAGGCAGCTGGTTGAGCAGAGAAACTGTCCCACCTCCTTCCTTCCTTACCCAAGCTTCAGGAAAAGAGCAGGGTCCTGCTCTGGAATTTCCAGCAGGAAAGTATGAGACCTTATCAAAGTAGCCTTACCCCTTACTGCAGCTCAAAGCTCAGGAAAATCCCCCACAGGCGTGGTATCAGAGCCTCCACAGAGAGAATAAATTGCAGACCACTCAGGAAACTTGGGAAAGTGTCTCCCTTTCCTGCAAGAGGCTCCCCAGCCAGGCAGAGAAGGCATGGGGCTCTGATAGAGAGAGAAGAGAAGGCAGGGAGATATTCCCCCTGACAATCTCTTTTGGGGTTGGCAAGTTCAGGTGGTAGCAAGGATGATAGCCTGCACAAGGTGATCCAGCACATTAAGGTAAGAGGCACATGTTGGATGCATCCTCTTTCAGCTGGAAAATGCTCTCACTGTGTTTGTTTGTTTTTCAGCTATAGCACAAGAGGGGCACAGATCATGGAAAGGATGTGCTTGTCCTCCTGTATGTTCTGTAACCTGCTTAACATTTTTCTGGCTTATGTCTATGAAAGTACCAGACCCGACAAAAATGATCACTTCAGGAAATACTCAGGGGGAATCAAAGAGCATAAGTTCAAAACAAATACACATTTTTCCCTCTGGTTGATTGATTTTATTTTTTCCCTGTTAAATAATCTGTGCAGTAGAGAAGACACACATTTTTAATTGAAATCAATGGTCTGGGATTTCAAGCCACATTGCCTGACCCAGAACTCAGTAAAGTCAATAGCAGTCTTTCCATTCACTCCAGTGAGCTTTGGATGACATACATGCAGCTGAAAGTGGTGGCTTGTACTTCCAGATGCAGTCAATGCATGCAGTTTTAAAATGTATTATTATTGTTTTCTTGCTATGTCTCTTTAAGATGCATGTTTATTCACCATGGTATTGTGTAATAAGTAAATCTGTCAGTACTAAGAACATGGCTTTCCATTCTAAAACTCAAATTACTATATTTCTCATAGAAGAAATTCTTATAAAATAATATAATCAATAAAAAATGAATTGTGGCTTTCTTTATTATTCATCATTCTATAATGATGTTTGTTTACTTGAAAAGTTAGGTTTCATTGAATGTTTAATAGTACTTAATTCCAATGGTATCATTATAATTTAATGATGAGTTCTGCATAAGGTATTCTAAGTAGATATACCCTGCAACATATTCAGTACCCCAATCCTTTGATCATCTAGACCAGAACATGTCATTGCAGTCTAATTGGGTTTCCCCAATTAGGGATGATCCATTCCTCAAATGTTGGCAAAAGACAGAGTCTGGATGCATCAAACCAGTCCCAGGAGTAATGGAAAGCACTGCTAGGTCTTGTAGCTTAGACAAAACCATAAAATGTCCTTGTTCTCAGGCTTGGATCAAAGCCTGTGGTGCTACAAGCTATAAAAAAAACTACAAAACACAGGCCATTCTCTACGCCAAAGGGCTTACAATCAAAGTAAAAGTGACCAAACCAGACCTATCCAGCTAGTCTCAAATGTGTTGGCCAGAGAGCAGCAGACCAGCAGCTGAACTACTGTGACTCTGTCACAACAGAGAGTTTCAAGCAGAGATTTTAAGGTAGATAATGCAGGGATCATGTGGGAGTGTCCCTACCCTGCATGTCCGTCTTCCCACCTTGAGCAATGTCCGTTGTACTTACTAGAAAAGACAAGAATGGTTTATACTAAAATATAGTCTCCTTTTCCCATGTAAAAACATTTACAATTTGTAATAATTCAGCAAGCTTTTGCACCTCATAATGATTGCTAATTCATTAGCAGAGAAGATTAACAATGACTAATTGCAAGGAGTATTAATTAATTAAAGCTAGTAGAAAGAATGCCTTTGTCTGAATGAATGGCATCAGTGAAATGCCAAATATTTTGTCACTGACATCCAGGGCTGAATTGGTGACCTCTAGCTGTCTAGAATAGAATGGCTGCACAAGTGTATCCTTATTCTCCATGGACAGTACACAATACCAGGGCATTGCGAGCTAGAGCACGTGAGCCGGCTAAAATTAAATGCGAAACATACCTTGTTAAATAGGAAGATAGCAACAGAATTAGCAGAACTTGCATTTGTTCAGTTTGCCATTGAAGTTTCTTCATCAAATGAGCAGGAATTTCAAAACTTCAGACTTAGAAGATTAAAGATTAAAAGTATGTTCAGACTTGTCCTTTTTTTAGACAGAAACTCTTGGCTGAAAACACAACATCCTTTTTATTTTGAAACAGTGCCTCACAGTCATTGTTACAGAAGTGACTAATACTTGACCCTGTGTATAAGGAAAATTTCCTCATTACGCACACATACCTAGGAGTTATATACTTTTTTACCAGTGGTGATGAGGACACTCAGCTTTGACGGGGAATAATTGCACGTAAATAGTTGTTCCGAGTTGCACAGAACAGGAATTTCAATGTAACGTTCTCTAGACTGCAATGAATCCTCTGATCAGCTAGTGGCATCTTTCTGAAGATGTCTCAAAAAAAAGAATTTGCTTTAACCATCCAATTACAAGGGAAAGTCTATCGCTGGGCCGTGCTTAGCTTAGTCTGAACACATTGCAATGTCCCACCACCTCAGTGCAGCTTTGAACATCAGGAATGCAAGTCACATTGCAGGATGCAAAACTATCGCAACTTTAGGATCACCTTTCAAGACACCTGCAGTATAGCTGATACATATCACACGAGCTCCAGTACGATTTGTTGTGGGGTTTTGTTTTTTTTCTTGTTGGATTTTTTTTTTTTAATATTAATATAATTACTGAATGTAAATTAGAATTTAATGTTAACAGATCAGGAATCATTAACTTAACTCTAATTTTTTGTTTTACCAAAATCTCCTCTTTAAACTATTATAATTGGGACTAATCAAGCTAGTGCAGGGATGATCAGAGTAACAGATCCACCTTTCATAAATATTTTAATTTCTGGCTTAGTTTCTATAGAAATATTTGAAAATAGAGATAAATCAACAGTCATTCTCAGATTAGAAGCCCTCTTCCTGCTTTATAAAGCAGTCTTTTACAAAGAACAACAAATATTACGTGTAAGGGATTATCTCAGGTGCCAAAGACTGAGAACTTGTGAAGACAAAAGCCAAATGAAAAGAACTGTTACTTCCTACGAAGGGGCACAAATATTGCTGGCAATATAACCCTTAGTAATACCTACTCCTCTCCCTCTAAGACTTGCTAAATTAAGATAGAAAAGGTAGGACTAACAAAAGAGGTACCTTCACATAGGGATGACTTATGGATCAGGACTTGTAAATTCACACTGATATATATATTGTTCATCTTGTTCATCCTACAAGTAGGAAATAATAATGATTTTGCTTAGGCGGCAAGAAGGATTTAACTGCCACGAGAAATATGATGTGCACTTACTCCAGTCATGAATCTGCCACACAAACTTGTCCTGTTCAGCTGAATGTGTGCACCAAGGGTTGCAAGCTACCTACCTAGTGGTGTTTAAAGAAGCATCAGTACTTTGTAGTTTGGCAGTTTTCAGTCTTTTCCTGGACTGCATGAACCTGGATGTATTCCAGGAAACACCAACCTTTCAATCATACTTTTTGGCTCAGAAAGATGACATGCACACACCCATGAAAACACTGTGCAGTCTCATTGAAGGCTGCCCTTAAAAAAAATCTGAAAAGTGTTCAGTTGCTTACAATGCCTTATTTAACATCTAGCACAAAATACAGGAATAGCATATTCCCTTATTGGGGATAGATGGCAATGCAGTGAAAAGTGTGACACTTTAAGCTTTATTTTCAGAGATTTTAGTATTAATAAAACAAAAATTTTGCCCATCTCCACAGAAAATAAAAAGCCCAAATACTCTAATGACCCCCATCAAAGTATACTTTTAATTTCCCTGTGGAATATGGGGTGGGGTTTTGTTTTGTTTTTTCCTCAAAATTTCAACCACAATGAGATAAAAAGTATTTTTTTTTAAGGAAAGAATCCTGGAAATTGAACAGTAAACTCAGTCAGATAATGTAATATAGAGAAATGACCCATGACTGGGTGAATGAAATAAAACCAATACACTAATTAGAAAGAAAATCTGAAATGCTTTTTCCCCAAAGGAACAGAAGAAGCAGAACATCCATACCTGTGAAAACACAAGGCAGGAGGACAGACAGAATTACAAAATTGCCAGAATCAGAGATATGATATTTACTTCCATGGAGGCTAAAGGCGCTCTATATTGCATTAAAAATAAGCTCTAATAAAGTTACCAACAAACATTGCATCAACAATGTTAAGACACAAGAAACATGTATTGACTCTGACCTCGCTAAGAAGCCTGTCTAGCTAGTAACACCTGACCTTATTTTTGTACCTGCTAGACTTCTCTTAAAACTTGGTGCTCGCTCTGCACTTGCAGTCATCCAATTGCACTACAAATGTGTGGGGGATACTCAGAGTCCCCCAGGATATTGCCCTTGTTCACAAGCAATTTTTTCAGGATATTTTTGGGAAAAAAATATATAAACCAAGGCTTGGATCAAGCTCTTGGCCAAAGATATTACAGCAATATTTTAATAAGCAATGTGCAAATAAGTCCTGACTCTTATATTGCAATTGCCTGAGTAGGTCCACAGGAACAAATTATTACTGCTAAAATGTTTTAAAATACAATCAATAAAAAAGATCATGACAGGTCTATTTCTAATTAAATTAATTGCTGGATGAGAAAGATCAAGGCCAGATGTTCAAACTTACTTTCAATAATTTGAAGAGCTCAGATTATCATGTCATTGTATTTCTGTGCACCTGCTAATACTAAACTATCACAGGATATTGATTAAGAACTTGATCCTAAAATATGCTTATCCATGTCTCCTTAGGGTCTATGTAGAGCTCCTTCATTCATCTCATCAAAATAAAAGGTGTTGTATAAAGCAGTACTATATGGTGCTTTTTACTCAAGATATGGAAACTTATTTCCACACATACTGCAAAGCAAATTTTATTTAAGGTCACCAGTTACGCAGCTTACACAGTGGAGAGTGGTCATGAGAAGCAGTTAAGGCAAATGTTTTACTTCTGAAAATTAGTAATTTTCTGTATTACTGACTTTATAAAATAACTTTTTTCTTATTCTGTTTTGTTTTGTTTTTAAGAGCACCCATTCTCATCAGCTTGTATCACTCTCCTAAATGGAACCAACATTTTCACCCATAAGTGTAGGACCGGGGATAAATTACTGTCTTCTGAGTGCTGAATAAAATTAGCACTCTGCCAGCGTTGGTCAGAGTTCTTTCAAGTTTGGGGAAGGAAAAACCACTACATTTGTTTTCAGAGAAGATACTGGTGCACAAACAATAACAACTGGCACTTGCTGGCCATTTGTATAGGACATGAAGCGGTTTGATTTCTGAAAAGACAGTTGCCAATATAAACAACATGCAGTAATTTCCCATGTGTGACCTAGGAGGACTCAAACAGAAATTTTGTTTTTCCTAAGCATCTCTAGCTATCTGAGGTAAATTAATTGGTTTGCATACTTCATTTGCTTTATTTATTTATTTACCTAGTTGTTTTTCACTAAGGAAGCTCTGTGATGTAGCTGTTTACAGGAAATGTTTGCAGAGGACTGCAAATCAAAATAAAGAAAAACAACCTGCAAGTTCAAACAAACGTGCAGGGGCTGTGTTTTCAGCACACTCTAGGTCACACCACAGGTGATGAATCTTCTTCACTAACAAGTATGTTAAGAGAAAGGTAGTAGAGCCCAGCTGGAGCATGTGAATGCCCCCATGATCCATGACAAAGGAATCATATTTCCACTGCTTGGAAGAGGATAAACAGGCAATGTGGCCTTATTTTGAATATTTGCACATAAGATATTGAATATTTTGCAAATAAGATTGGTTAAGAAAATTCTGTTTCTTCCATGTCTTCCCTAATACCTGGCTGAGAATTTTGCCCAGGAATGAAATATTTAGGAAGAATTATTTGTTCCCCTAGGGATCAGAAAATCAAGAGAACATTAGCATCTGAGGCATTGATCAGTCACAACTGGGCCTTTCAGGTTCTGTGGTATTTTAGCCAAATGAAAAGACCTAAGTTCTGCACAGAGGAACTTGAGATAAGCAGGAAGAAAGCCTCTAGGAAGCTGTATGTGAGTGACTTAAAACTATCACTCCTATAGACTAGAGCAGAGCAGTATGGTGAGAATATTATTATCAGCATGAAATGAAGCAACCCATTTTGACATTTCCAAACTCCACTTTTTCATATAACTTTTTATCCCTATGAAAATTTTGCTATTTCATTTTTATTTTCTCCTGACTCAGGATCAAGTTTCAAAATATCAGTCTCTTGTGAGACAGAAATTCCATTTTATATTAGCTTTCATATAAAGAGTGACATCTCATTTTCTCATTTGAGGCATCTCTATTTTTACCTTCTCCCATTCAGCCTCTGAAGAAAAATAATGTATGTTAGAACACAGAATCATTTGAGGGTCGCTGCTTCTATTTTATATTCTTAGTTCACGTGTAGTAGCTCAGATTTAAGAGGTTCAGTCTGTTTCTCTTCATATATTCTGCTTTAGCTGGCTATATTAGAAGGCACAAGGTACCCACTCTGCTGCTGGGAAGGCTCCCTATTGTGTGCAGAGTCTAAGGTTAGCCCTGTAAAGACCACTCTTGGAGGTATTCCACCAGGAAAATGCAGTGAAGAACAGCACACAGATCTCAAAATGCTTAAATATCACTAAGAATCTAACAAAGGTCTTTAAGCTGTGTGCTCTGGTGCCTTTCAGAGTACATATTTTGATAAGTTTATATCCTACTGGAACTCACTGGAGGCATGTTTAATTTTAACTGTACCATTTTGCACTATCTGTTACACTGAGCTTGGGAGCAAACTGCTTCCTTGCAAAAGGAAGATCCACTCCCGTCTCAAATTCATATATTTCAAAGGTAAACCTTTCCAGCTGTATAGCAAACAGGAATGGCAAAAAGGTGTAAATTAGAAACTACTCTCCCAAATTTACAAAGAAAAAAAAACAACAGAAGAAAAAAAAAAAAAAAGAATCCTTTGGCCATACAGAAAAATGTCCTCAGATCATTATAATTTTCATTTTGGGAGCACATGGAGAACCTAAATCAGGCAGAGACAGATTACTCTGTCTACAGGGTAGAAAGTTTCCCTCTTTCCAAAGAGGCAATATTCCAAACACAGTAAATGTTAAGGGGAAAATGAGGTATAGAGAGAAGTCCTTTGGTTTTGATCTGCCAGCAGGTTCATGGCCAAGCCAAATTTGATAATTCCCATTTTAATGCCCTCTCCAGAGACCTTCCAACTCTTGGATGCAAATTGTTATTAAATGAGAATTGTGACCTGTTAAAGCAGTGTAAGCAAATATTCCAGAAGATCACATAGTTCTTGGAAGATGGAAGAACAACAGCTGTGAATAAAACCAGCAGATTTCTGACCAGCAGAAAGAAACTTGCCTTCATATGGATTTATGCAACTAGTTTTAACAATGTGCACTCTCAGATGTCTAATAAGCAATAAGCTCATGCTACAGCCTCTCTCTCATGGGAGGAAATTAAATGGGTTTCTTGTTTTTACCTGCCTTTCTATTTTCACACTGTAGAAAGTAATTTCTTTGAGCCCTCTGTCCTCCTGTCAAAAATGTGGTTGAAGTTGCCCAGTCAGCTCAACATTATGGTAAGAGAGGGACAAAATCAGACATTTAGGTAGTTACACACACATTGTTTCACATACACTCTTGCATACAGCATGATCAAAGCAGCCATTTTTCCTTAGGAAAACAGGCTAAAAATAAATGTAATACTACTTTTCTGACAGCCATTTTGAGCTTTGGCAGGAGAAATTGTTTTATTCAGTAGCATTTCATACAGAAAAAGATAAGGTACAATGTTGCCTTCTATACTCCACAAAGAAAATTAATTTGGCCTCTAGGGCTCCTTGCTATTAATCTCTATCAAGTACCCCTGCCAACACCCACCCAGAGGGCATGATCCCACAGAAGCACTTATGCCCAAGAGCAGCCCTATAGATTTCAACTGACACAGGCTTAAAGTTCAGCATTCCTAAGAGATCACTGTCATGGTCAGTTCAATTTTTAAGAAAATATTGAGAGGGTAGGTCTGGGAAATATGCATTACTGAGGTATTGTAACTAAATCCCCCTCCTCCAACTTGCTCATTCTACTCTGAGGCAATTTCACACCAGAGGTAAGAGCATTGTGGTCAGTAAAGTTGGGTTAGGAAGGATTTACTCCATGTCTATACGTACAAAATGTCTTAATAGCACACTCTTACAGGCAAAGCTCTTGCCAAGCTAAGATGGGAAAGCAAAGCTGAGTCCAGCTCTGAGGCCTGAAGTAATGCCACAGATACAATAAAGGAATCAGAAGGCATATATAACGAGTTTCTGCTGTACTAGATAAGAACTGTCAATCAGGTGGGTGGGCTTTTTCCCAAGTTAATTACACTTCAGAGTTGATCTAAAATCCATAGATTTATAAAGAAAAAGCTGGCGGGATTATTTTCAGAGTCAACAAGATCTTCTGAAAGCCTAGGAAGTAAAGTATGACACAAGAAAAAAAACATTATAAAGTGGCTGTTGCAATTATAAAAACTGCAAATCAGGTACTTTTGATAATTCCTACAACACTAAGCAATAATTTAGCTGTGTGTGGCTATTTAATTGTGTAGTTTTTGCAAGAATTTCAGCTCTTTTCACAGTACATATAACTAGACGAGCAATCTCAAACTTTGTCTGGCCACTGAGGTAGTAGTGAAGAAAAAATAATGCAGATAATATTGTACTTCACTTACTCTGCCAACTTGGAGTGTAGTGGTGGAGCTGTGGATGTGATAAATCAGAGATCTCTAAGACAAAAGGTTGCTAGTAAGTGACAGAATAGAAGCCTTTCAAGTCATACTTCAAGGTCATGAGGAAGGCGGGGATAAGCGTCTTCCTTCTTCCACTTCTCAAGTGTCTATACGTGCCACCAAAGAGGCTCTTTTTAGCTTTGCTTTCATCAATTAAGCAGGCAATGCCTTCTCTGTAACAGATCCTCAAAGAGTTTGGAAATATAATAACAGCACTCATTTATTGATTGCTTTGATCAGGTACTAGGCAGGAGGGAAGAAAACCTCAACATACACATCAATAAACAACCTGGAGCCTCTGAAGCCATATTGAGAGAGCCTGAGAACTAACAATGAGGCGGAGATGCTCAAAAAAAAAAAAAGCCCATGACAGTGAATCGATATAAAGCCTTGTGGTAAAGATGCTGAAGTGAGAGGAGGAATGTTGGATCTCTGTGAAAAGAACTCTGTGGCCTGCATTAAAATGCTGAGACAACAAATAAGGGATCCTTTGGGTGCAGGGAGGGAGTGAGACCATCTTCCTCTGTCCAAATGACTATAGAGGACGCTTGAGGTGACAAGACCTTGGACAAGGGTCAAGCTAGACAGGCTGAGTTGAGGTACTGATTTTGCTGTATACTTCTGACATCAGGAAGACATGAGGATTAGTGGCCTTTCCCTTTCTCTGGAGACAGCTGGCCTGTGCTTTATATGGGCACTAGTGGTATCGGAACGCAGTGGGTTTGAATAAGCTCTACAGGGTTATGAAGTATTTATGCTGAAGTTGTTCCTAGAGTGCTTATAGTACAGATGCACTGAGGAGTCACCCAGAAAAACACATAGGAAGGAAAAAAAAATGTCAGGAGATATGCAACCTTTTATTGAAGATTATTAAGAGAAAATGATAGGAAAAGGCTGAGATGAAAGGAATGCTTGATGGAAGAAACTGAAAAAAGTCCCACTACCTCAGCAGTGTTGTTAAAAAGAGCCAGATTGTGACCCCGTAAGAGTCTGAAAATTTTAGTATCTGTTATGATATATTCTGTGTATGGCAAGCTGTAAGGTAGAGCTGCCTATAGACTTCTAAAATCCCACTTATGTGTTTTTCAGAAGCTCTGTTTCTTCTGCAAAAGTAAACACACAAGATATTTTTAAAAGGCTAGTCATTCCCTTGACACAATCGATTCAAAATTCCCAAAGGGAAAGCTGTTAAGTATGCAGATACACAATAACCTCAACAGATACTCAGCCCTAAAATACAGAAAGGTAGCAGGCCTAATACCTAAGACAGTGAAGTCAGGGGTCTGAAATGGTCATGAAATGAAATGGAGTTTCAGAAAGTCCTGGAACTATAACTCTGCAACAAGTTTTTTGTGTTACACAAGAATCTTTAATCTTCATGTTCAGACTTCAAAGAAACTCTAATCTTAGCTCTTCGGTGGCATTTGGGAGCCAAACTCACGAGTGTGAGACCGTGGATATACAAACACTCTCTGAGTGGAAGCATGGCCATGAAATATGCACGTGTTGCCTTCTAGTTATTGTCTGTGTGTTCACTTGTCTCTATTAGTTTTGGATGTTTTAAGCCTCAATAGAAGACACGTAAACTCTCATTTACTAAATGGGTACATGTATGCCTGCAAGCTCACATGGAATACTGAATAGAATAGCTATTGTGAACACTTTTCCGTTCCGCAAGATAGGAAGGAAACAAGTAGTATGTGAACACTGGAACCACCAAAGACTGATTTGACCTAGGATTTGTGTCTCGTTGAAGATCTTTGGCATAAAAAGCTCTATCAGCATGGCAGGACTGGCTTGCTTTGCAGCACATTCTGCAAATCTTAGTCTCCTACAATCGTAGTCTCCCACATGCACATCCTGACCTTTTCCAAAGCTGTGACAAGATGCATTACACACAGCTGTCCACTTCTGGAAGGAAGCTCTTGAGCATTCCATAATATGCCTCAAGTTAGACAAGTGCCAGACAGACAACAGAGCTCACAAATGACCCACCTTCCCTGTAGCAGGGACTCAACCTTTGAAGGTCCAAGCTCCAATCAAAGCTTTTTCTATGCCCGAGGCAGAGACAATCCACACCGCATGTGAATGTCCTAGCGTCTAAAACCGCTTGAGATCACAGTGCAGTTTCCCTCTCATGCAGGATACAACTAGGTGCTCTCTTTTCCTCCAGTTGATTAAACAGACAGGCAGTGAAATCATGAGCTTCATTTCCGTAGGAATCAAGGCTAAGAAGAGGCTCCTGTGAACTGCTGAAGATCAAAAGGGCCAAGTTTTACCAGCTCCTGTTGCTAATGAGGAAAATATTCATTACAAGTGTTTTCAAGAGTAACAGTGTGTTTGCTCCCATGAATGGGTATCACTGACAAGCACTATTTGTAGATATTTGGTAAATGCTTAAAACTCTAGTTTTTAATGACATAATAAAACCAATGTAGAAGCTGATGAGTCAGCAGGGCTATGATACTTTTTTGCTAATTATGTGCTAAGGTTTATGACTAATAACTGCTTTTAATAATAGTAAGGAAGAGAAAGCTTACATTTAGAGAATGCATTAAAATTTGCACAGGTAATTGGATTGTATGAGAATTCAAGATAAGAATAACTTAATTAAAATGAAATTTTAAAACAAATGACCCAGGTCATGCAACCTTGAAAAAAATAATTTACATCTCAGTGTAATCTGCACATAGTCATAACTGGGTGTTATGACTACTAGATGAGGAGAAGAACTAGGCAGATGACAGATATATAAATGAGGAAAAGGGGATTGGAGATCTATTAAAGTTTGACTCATAAATGTCCAGACCATTGTGAGAGGCAAACAACCAACTCCTAAACCAAGCAGTCACAATCTCTTATTTCCTTTACCTATTTTTCCTATATTTCCTCCCTGTGCTCTACATTCCCCTATTCTCACCCAGCTTCAGAGTTGATACCACCTCTCTTTCAACTCCTAATAAATCTCCTGCACTAGCTAGCAAACAGTCCAGCAATTCTGTGCTGTGTTTTCACCACCCAAGTTCCAATCTGGAAAGGTCTTTTCTCTTAGTTTCTATGTGTCACATGTACCTCATCATATTATACCCTTTTCAGGTGCCAATCTGAAGTGTTTCTGAGGAACATAGAGGATATTAAGCCTGTTTAGGTGTGAGTCTTGATGATTACAGAGTGCTCAGGATACGAGAGGAGATATCTGCATGCTGTAGGAAAACGGAAGGTCTATTAATTCTTGTTCTGGCTCCAGTACCTGTAACCAGAGACTGGAGATTTGCTGTGCTTATGCACCCACACCTTGGCACCTGTCATCCTGAGCTCAGGAACTCACTAAAAATGAACAAAGGCTAAGTGAAATGAATTATTATCCCTAATTAGAGCCAAGATGGAGAGTGCAAGTGACATGCTCAGGGTCCCTTAAGGTGAAGAAGTGAAACCAAACCTTGGAATTCCTGCCTAAGAATTTTTGCGCTCCTCGGCAAGATACAAGCATCCTTCACCACTGCAATTTCTGAACAACATATCACACAAGGAAACACATTTTTACTGTGAGAGTGACTGGGCACTGGCACAGGTTTCCCAGAGAGGTTGTGGAACCTCATCTTTCAGAATATTTTAAAAATGCCTGGACATGGTCTAGAGCAACCAGCTCTAGACAATCCTGCAGCAGGGGGTTGGACACAATGACCTACAGAAGTCCCTTCCCACCTCAACTATTCTGTGATACTGTGACCTGTACCTTTCGAGAACCCCAGAAAAATCAGTGACTCATGTTCCCAGATTTGAAAACTGCACTGCCTTTCTTTCTACCTCTGTTGGGAAGGTCTGTCACTAAAAGGGAGGCAAGGCCTGAAGTTACACAATGTTCACTCTCGTGCCCGATTTCACAGTGCCTTTTACAGGACATAGTTGGGGAAATGCAATTATTACTCTGGTTTTATTTTTTTTTTTGTTTGTTTTCCCAGAGAAAACGTATTTTCTCCAATAGGATAAAAATAGCTTCCACAATTGTTCTACCCCTTTAGACTTAGTGAATAATTGAAGAATGCTTTCCCAGTAGTTAGTAATGAAAGAGGTTTACTCTGAACCTTTCTGCATTATCCAGCGCCAGCACTTTCCTCCATTGCTGAGGTTGCAAAAGAAAGTGAAGGGTGACAGGTGCTTGTATATCTCTTCATGAACAAATGAAGGAAATTCTGCTGCCATCTGGCTGGGAGTAAATCTGCAGTAACTCTGGTGGATAACTGCAAAGACTTTGGACTTACTCAAGAATAACTGAAAGCAAAACGTTCGGCTACATTTTTCATCTGGCATGTTCAAAGGAACATGTGACTAATGAGACTGACATGTCTATAAATGTATGACAAAGTATCAACCCATATGGCTTGCTTTTTTTACCAGCTCTTCCCTCCTACTCTCTTGATTATTCACCTGTGGGTACCAACATTAACCTCAAGGTAGTTTTCCTGCTATTATATCTTGGTTCTTCTCTAGCTATGCTAACCAAAATTCATTGAATTTCTTCTCAGCTAAATAGATTCTTCTGTTCATATGAAATACTTTCCTATGGCAATCGCTGGCAGCTTACACTCCCAGCCTACAGGAGGAGGGATCTGTGCAAACAAAGCTCTGTCTCTGTTCCCAGCATGATTTGGCTTCCCTTCTCTTTTACAGTAAACATCTACCTGGTTACAGGCCCAGATCAAGGTCTCCTGCCTCTACTTTCCACTGAAAGACTGGGTCTGTAATTTTTGCCAGAGATAGGCTTGAACTACACCACTGTACTGAAGTCAGAAAAGATGTTGCATATTAAACTACTTTAATTTTCTTCTGATTTCTTTCATGACTGTAATGGCACTTATATAAGACCCATCTCAAAAGAGAAGACATTAATGTTAGCATCTGGAGGAAAAAAAAAAAAAAAAAAAAAA
>WHYT01014614.1:105066-146901 GCA_009806455.1 Tetrax tetrax
TGCTTTTTTTTTTTTTTTAGCTTTTGTTCTTGTAAGTCAGGCAGAGCAGGGGAGCTTTTTGAAAGTGTAGGAATGCTAGAGGACACATGTAATGCGTTAAACATTCAAGCTCCAGGAGTGATGAAGGCTATTTAGGTTTCATTTATCTATGGACTTCTGGCAGGTTTTGTTGTAAAGAAAAAGCAAAGGAAAGTCCTGCAGCTTATTTCTCTTCTCAGACAAGAGTTGTAGATATGGTACTGAGAAATTAGAATGAAGCATTCTGTTACTAGAGCTTAATGCATACTAGAAATCCTAGAAGGAGTATGGTTTTACGTAACCTGGATGGAGAGCTTAGCCATAGAAAAAAATAAGCTACTAGAAGCCCCATACTGAGAGTTGGCATTGAATTGAACTGAGCCTGTAATACTTTGTTCGAGGGTGATGGAAGAGGGTATAGAGTAAGGTATCCTTTGCTTTGGTGCAGACCTTAACCTGCTGTCTCTATGAAACTGAATGCTAAAAGGAATTGTGCTTGTGCATGCTATAAGATTGTAAAAGAAGAGCCATTAAAACTTACCTTAACTAAAAAAACCCCAAACAACTGCTCAGGAAAAATCATAGCCCATAATTGTGAGAGTTTCTTCATTTTTCTCTTCATTTTAAATTTGCTCTGAAATTCTGTGCCTTCTAATGCACAGCACTAAACAAACTAACAATACTATAATTCTCATTTATTTTTTTCTCCACTTGTAATTTTAAAATTCTTATGTAGATTCCTAAAAAAAGTGTAATAAAAGCAAATTAATAGAAAATTAACTCATGTTTCAGAATTAAAAAGTCATGACTTTGTTTAGTGCCTTGTAGTAAGCTCTACATGAGATATTGGAATCTGAATTACCTAACCTTTTGAAGAGGTTAACTGATTACAAAGCATTGCAATTGGCAGCATTTCTTGAATGATCCTTGCCATTCAGCGAAGACATAACATGGAGAAGAAAGGGCAAGTGAACACAGGAGGAAAGGGACCACACTTTTGGAAAGGCAATGAGAAAGCAGTAAGGATCTTTAAGCCAAAAGCAGTCAACCACTAAGGTGTGCAAGAGCAGGATGGAAAATGTTTAAGGTTTTCATTAGGTTTTCCTTAAGATTCTATAGAACTTCATGGACCAGACTTGTGCCACTCCTGAACCTCAGAGCTCACTTCCTCCTACTGAACTATCTTTCCCAATGAACTACTTTCACTCACTGTCTACCTGTGCTAGTCTTTCTATGGCTTCAGAATGTGCTATGTCAGCAGTTCAGGATATTTCTTTCTCTTTTCTGTTTTTTTTTTAATAATCTGACCTGCAAACCTTTCCAGCTCACGTGAGTGCTCATGTGTTGGGACATAACAGTTTCTTCCTTTAGATGTTACTAAAGTTGATGGTACTAGTTAGAGCCTGTAAAAGCTATGTAACATGTTTGTTAAAATGCTGGCAGGACTTAACAGTGTAAAGAGATGAACTGGTGCCAAATAGGATTAATCTCTTTGCCCAGGATCAACCCACCCATAATACATGAGAAATCATGAATATTTTCGTTCATCAATGAAGCTAGTTTTTACCACACAATAGGGATAATTAGCATTTCATTAGCTGGATACAGGTATTCCTATATTGCTAACTACAAAGCAGCTGACTAAATGAAGACAGGACATAAAGCAGGATCACAAAAACTCTGTGGTCATTGCCATCAAACAAGGCTGTATAGATAGCCATACATATGAAATAGCATACTTGCTACATGAAGTGAGTTTTGGTGCATGGTGAACAGGGAAGATTAATCTCTTCCAAATAGAAAGTGCCATAGAAAAAAACCAAAGATGAAAGAAGAATGAGATAAAAAGAACAATTAAGAAGCCCTAGCTGGAAAAAAATCACATATGGAAAAATAAAACAGATATAAGCTGGGCAAAAATCAGTAGGTGGTATGATGGCATCGTATTTTCACATGGGATTTATACTAGCAGAAACAAAAGGAAAGAAATGCTGTCTTCCAGCTTCTCAATAGACTGGATCAGTGTTGCAGCAAGATAGAGGGGCTCTTCTATAGAGATATGCCATCAATTGGATTTTCAGTTTCTGTTTCAAAAAAACTGAAGAACAGGCAAAGGGCAAATGTCAGAAAATGACTAGAGAGAGAAAATGCTTAAGTGATGGAAAAACACACCTAGCATTTTTGGCAGCCTCTTATTCAGACTTCTTGAGTCTCAGTCGGTCGGGGATTTTTTTTTTTCTTTATTTTAGGAGTTGTGTCTTGCCCATCCTCTCTCCCAGCTTAATTTGACATCTTAGAAACACCCTGGAACCTCTGCTACCTGTATACCAGAGTGATACATTGTGCATTACTGCACCTCCTAATAATACTGCAAATATTTTTGTAGCATTTTTTTTTTATTTCTTGATCATCACTACAAGGGAAAAAAGGCAATAGAGACATTTAAGCATGTGTTAAAGTCTGGCAGATATTATTCATAAAGAAACATTATTTTCTTTCAAGTACACCATTTCAAGTGAAAATGCTGCTTGCTGAGTTAAGCTGTATTATATTAATTCCTTGTTCCAGTACCCAAACATTTCTTCATGACTTTAAACTTTGGTCAAGTAGATTTCAGCAGACATGACGAAAGTTAAGCCTGAAGAGAGTTGTTCTCACTACTGAAATGTGCTTCTCACACCTGCAGGGTGCTGTGTGACGGAAAACCTTCTGAACTTGTTTGATCAGGAGCTAATTTAGGACTACAATAGTGAAAGAGGAGGGTGAGGGTGAAAAATCAATTTTTGGAAAGTGTCTTTTTGTTGAGGCTTTGTTTCATTTATAGGTTGAGAATCTTGCAGAAAAGCTGATCCCTAGTCTGTTCTGCTTTTCCATTTAGACATACAAATAAAGTACTTGTATAAAACAAAACCAAGCCTTCTTTTGTTTGTTTTGGGTTTTTTGTTGTTTGTTTGTTTTTCTTTTAAGAAGGAGGAAGAGAAAAACATACAGCTTGATAATAAAAATTCATAGGCTATTTTGTGATATGAAAAAATTATTTCAAAACCTTGGGAAACTTAAGCTACATGGAAACCTACAATAAAATGCACAGAACATTTTTTGCATTATTTGACAAATTTTAGCTAGTTTTAATAAAAATGATTCTTGTTTTTTGTAGACTTTAGGCATCACAGCTTGGTGTTCATGGTGGATGAAGTGAAAAAAAAAACCCCACGGAAAATTCCTGCCTGTTTTATAAAGGTTTTTACCTATTTATTCTCTCACCTTATTGACCACGCAGGAGTTTGGAAACATTTATGAGGAAGAGTCTTCTAGTATATCACATATACATAATCACAGGATTTTTATCCTGCCACTGCAGAAGTTAATGAAAAAAAAAAAAAACCACCTCATTTTGATTTTAATTAGAGAATAAATCTGTCTCTTCAGACACAGCAGATGTGTTAATACATGTGAGTAACCCTCAGAATCTCGTTTAAGTCAAGCACCAAAAATGACTGGACTCCAGCTATCATACTCATCTAGCTAATGGGGCAGGGAAAGCTACTCTCACACTATCTCTTTATAGGACAGGATTATCAAAGGAGATGACAAATATTATTTACTTGATAGTCACTCCAGCATGAATTTAAATATTCTGCAGAGCTTAATATATAAGTGTGTGTATATGCACTCTTATACAGTATTGATTATGAAAAAGGATAATGACACAATGAACTGTAAGGAAGGAAGCTCTGCAGAACTTATTTTGGCAAGATATTCACAATCCCTTATACAAAGGAAAAACTGCTCAATGAAGTGTGATGCTGTGATCCTCAGATAATTTTCCAAAGAATAGGCTGAGTCATACATCATATTGGGGGGTCAGGGGGAAAGGCTACACCCATTAAAATGAATAATGAAGTGTGGTTATCAGACATTTTCTGAAACAAGCAATTATAGTGGACAACTATTTGTGAGGTTGCTTGTAATAATGGCTAATAATCATCAATTATTTCCTTTTAATGTATTTATTGCTACCTAAAACTAATTTTAAAACAGTAATATCTAGCAATACATATTAGCTGGTACTCAAAGACTCTTTGCTTTCAGAAGGACATGTTATTACTCCGTGCTGGAAAAAACAGCTGTGACATGCCACCACCTTATAAAATTTCAAGACTTCAGAGACGGAAATGAGCATTTATAACCAAGGGCAGTTACATAATGAACCTCTCATGAAGGCTTTCTAGATATATATTAAAGCTGAAATATTCAAAATGAAATGAAATTATGGAAGTCTTGACCTGAGGGTCAGGTTAAAAATGAATAACCAGGAGATATGTGAAAAAGCATCATTCAGACTTAAAAAAAAAAAAATTGAAATACTTTTCCGGTTTGATCTAGCCTGCCATACTATTGCTACTTCTTCAACACTGAGGCCCAAGAGCAATTTTAAGGAGCTGCTAACATTAAGTTCATTTGACAAACATAATTTTTTAAGCAAAATTGTTGAAATGCATTGGGAAAAATAAGATTATGGAAAAATATCCTCTGTCACAACCCTGAGGATGGACATTATTTACCTGGAGAAAACATACAGCTCCTTATCAACTAGAACATTGCATAACATATCAGGATGGTCATTTTTGTCACATTATATCATCATATATTATGACTGTACTAAGGGAATGTGAGAATGGTCTCTTTAAAGGGGCAAAAAAAATGAATAGTTCCCATCTACTCGTTATTTTTATAGAGGACACTTCAAAGCAATGAGGTTCTTCATGGTTTGGATATTAAGAGAGACTCTGCCTCCCACTTGCCACAGGGCAATGAGAAAGGATGGTGGGAATCTTTACTGCTTTTACTAAAGCCTTAACTCTCAGTAGCACGGTTGTGAAAGAATACCTGATTAATTAGGTTTGAAAAATAAGGGCATCTGGATATAACGTTCTCTCTTGGACACTGCTGGTGATAAGAATTGTCTTGATATCAGTGCACAAGGTTTAAACCTGACCTTCTTATTGAGGCCATTGTTCCCATTGGAATCCATTCACTGGATGTTAATGTGATATAAATAAGTAACTCCCTTATGCCAATGACTACTCATCTGGTAGGCTGTACAACATTTGGCTCCATGACACAATATTGATTGCTTTTCTGAATGTTGTAGTATCTCAAAATTAAAGTTGAGTTACACTATTAATTGATTCAGGATGGCTTTTTTTTGAGTAATTATGTTCAAGAAGGGTCTGTCAATACAATTTTCTCTCACTTGTCACTGCACCATCAAATATAATGGGGTTGGGTGCACACAGGATAGTAACTTGCATGACTACCACAGTATTTGCCAAAAAAACCCCTCAATATAGAAGAAATACTGAGAAGGTGAAGGTATATTTAACTTGTTTTGCATTCTAGAGGGTGTTATAATAAATGTAGTTTTGCTGTTTATTTTGAAGTTCTGTAATGTTCATTTATGTATCAATGTAATGGTGATATGTTGGCAATGTAACTGTGTATTTATAGACTTTAGGCTCAAATCATGAAATTGCACACTGAGATAGAAGACTCTGTGTAAGCACCCATTGCCTGACTACTACCCCCAAAGAGAAAGCTTTATCAGGTGCCCAACAACTCAGTAAGGGAGTCAAGTTTAGAACTTGGGAATGCCCAGATTAGGGACATTCTCAAGGTAATTGATTGTGCAGGCTTCTGAATAGGAAAAAAATTCCAGTGTGCTCAAGCCCTCTAAAGCAAGTTCTGCACAGAACCAAGATCACCCTCAATAAACCACCATTACAAAATGGTAACATGCAAAGATCTGTCCTCCCTTGGCTTCTGTTATGTTTGGAATTGTTTTGGAAATATTTTGTTTATTTCATGCCAGCATATACAGAAGAACTGCATATTGCAGGTTTTTTTTCTATTTTGTTTTGTTACTATCATCTATAGGCAGATATACCACAGGAAAGTTTTTTTCAACACAAGTAGTGTTGTATCTCTACCACTTGCTCCTGCTGATCTCACTGAATTCAAACTGTTTGCATGTCTTTCCCATTTCCTTTAGTTACTTAAAACTACTTCCTAGGTCCACTGGCTTTCATTTTAAGGCAACACCTTTTCCAAAGGAACAACTATTTTTCCTTCTGTGGTCTCTAATCAACAGCAAGATAAAATCCCACTTTATGATTAAACTTTAAAGTCAGAGGAACTAAGCACATTAATTATCTAAACTCAAGACAGTCTGCCCACTATAAGTTAACAATTTTAATGTTTAAAATTTTCCAGAAAAACAATTTGACAGTCTTCAGACAAGCATAGACTCCTTTCACTGTTATATGAATGAATTTAACTTACTTGTGCCTCACCTTTTTTCTCCAAGATCCACCTCAGAGTCAATATACCATTTTCATTTCATTCCTTGTTCTGGGATAAAAAGGATGCAAAGACACCAGGCTAGCTCATATCCCACAGGCTTAGAATTCACCTCCCATAATCCCATTAAAATTAAAATTGTGACCTGCATGAGTTGGTGCTGAAGAGGTAAGTAATGGTCACAAGTGTAGAATGCAGATCTATTGCACGGATGTATTCTAAAACATCCACTCCTGGTTAAGGAGGTTAACTTCTTTTTCCCCACCAAAATGGTGGCCATTCTCCTCTTGTGCAGCAGAAGTGTAAGTTGGCCAGGGATTTAAATCATTACTTCTGCTACTTGCTTACAGAGCAGGATTCAAACACCTGTTAATTTGCTGAGGCAGGTGTTTCTGTTCATCTTCTCTAATCACCCCTTTATAGTTTGCATTTCTGAGGTTCTGTAGGGGCACTGAGTTAACCAGTCCAGTTCATATTTCAGAGGGAATGCAATCAATAAATCACCTATATTAGCCCAATGTCCACACACAGGAGTTTTATTATTAAGTATATTTTGAAAGGTTCACTGAATATTACACATTGAAATAAGTGTCTGTTGCCTGGGAGCAATTTTCAAGCTGTCTTCTGGGAACTAGGACACACTTAAAAGGATTTAGTGGTGGAAATCTTTCATTTAGAAAATCCATTTCTGCAATTCACATGTTAAAGAAATAGAAAATGTTTCTTTGCCAACTTCAGTTGCAGTAAATGCATGTGAATAGCTCCCCATTCCTGAAACAGAGCTAATTTCTGCATAAGTTCATCCCAGGGATGTATTTCTGAGCAGGTGTTTTGCTTCACTGTTCACGTCTTGAATTGTGTGAGTTCTATCATATCCATCATTTTGCCCTTACACAGTCAAGGAATTTGATCTTTTCAGTTGAGTGAGCTGGGAAAGGAGAGTGCATCACTTCTCATTTTAAAACATTCCATAGTACTTGGCTCCTGCGTACGTCTGAAAACAGTAAATCTGTAATGAAATAGCTGGGAAAACAAACCACAAATTACCACATATATCATGCTCCACATTTACAGCAGTGGCAGCAGTAGCACTTTGGACATATTTCCCTTCCCTCTCTCCTTGCTGATCATTGCTACTGTTCTTGTCCTTGTTTGCAGAAGTCACAAAGTCCTTCCATCTGTCAAGATATCATTTCTCAGAAATGAAGATGATTCAGGAAAAGTCAGCTTCAGTTACAGAAGGTAAGTGTCTCTAGGTTTGGGAGGTTTCTTCCTCTGGCTTAGTTCTTAGGCAAGGATTTGGGGGTTGAGAAAGGAAGAGGGGGTCTATTATTACGCCTTATTTTAAAAGATAGCTCTTACCTCATGCTTGATTTCCAAGACTAGAATCTTCACTGAGAAATGACTCTGGTATTAGCCAAAAGGAGATTTTCCAACTTGAAATCAGCAAGTAAAAAGTCAAAATACCTGGTTTGTCTTGCTGATATCTGATGTTCTGGTGTTCAGAACTAATTCTACCTTTGTTTCTGTGGAAATTAAATGTGATGAAAGAAGAACTGACAAAATTTATCAAATTCCCAGGACACCTCCTGTGTGATTTCAGGCCAATTTTACTTTCCCTAAGACTGTCTGTCTCTAAAGGGGGGGATTATACTTCCCTACCCCATGTGCTGATGGTGAGCTAAATCTTCTAAATAATATAGGGCTGTCTGATGTACAGTATAAACTCTGTGTTTTTAGACACACGAAAGAGTGTAGTGTTTTACACCTAAAACATTTCCATGTGAAATTAGCATATGAGCAGTTTTCTAATAGCTATAATTGAAAGCTTATTTTGGTGAATTTTCTTGTCAATCATACACGTGATGTTTGGATGAGCAAGCAAAACGAGCATTTCCTCAACATCTGGGTGCAAGACTCTGAAAGCTGGTTTGGCCTTTTTTTTCTCCCCATCTTGCTACTTTTAATCTAGAAACAATGTCATAAAGCAAGTCTCTGCACATCTTTCTCTGAGTTACTGGAATTTAACACAAGTCAGGCTGCTAGATGGAGACCAAAGCTAGCTCCAGACTCAGAGGAAGGCTGCAATTTGTGAGGAAAACATCAGTGCAAAGGAGTCTGAAAGAGTAAAGATGAAGCGCAACAGCCTTTTAGTTGTCTGATATTTCTCTCCACTCACAGAAATTTTCAAAGGATGTATTGGAAGCACAGCACCTCTGGAGCTACTTCTAGGATGGAGGAAAAACTCTGCAGTTTACTTAGGAAACCAGCAGGAAGAGACTGCTTGGGTGAGTCACGTTTGCAGGGTGTTAACATTTCACAAGGACAGGTGTGTATTACCCTAGGTACTCCCATAGTAGTAGATCAGGAAGCCTCTGCCAGTAGGAAACACTTCTCAATTTTTTACTAGAGGATGAAGAATATATGCTCATATATTACAATATTTACCAGGATCTTAATGCTGACTGGGATCCTTTTTACTATATGTTTGTTGTACAGCCTGGAGTAAACATATGTTGGAAAAAGCAACTAGCCTAAAGTTGCTGAATAAAACAGCAGCAAAGGCAGGAGGCCTGTCTCCTGAGAATTGACCCCCTGGGCCAACTTTTTCTCAGAGCAGAGCTGTGCTAAATCAGCCCCAAATGAACAAGAAATGCAAACCCCCTCTAGGCTGAGCATTGTGATCCAGACAACTTGCCTTCCCCTTTGAATCCATATCCCACCATTTCAAAATAAAAGGTGGAGTACCCACCACAACACTGGAATAGAATACAATCCAGCATTTGTCATTCTGTATTTGCTTTGCTTTGTTTTACTATAACATTCTGCACATCAGTTTGTTTGATTGGGTCACTTTACTCGATGAATTTTGTCTTCCTTCCAAACAGATGGTGTGAGCCTAGGAATGGTTTTAATAAAATTCTTTGTGTGCTGGTTATATGGAACTTATTTGGCAAATGTCACTCCACAGACTCACTTTAGGTTTAAGATGATACTGTAATGCCTTAAATCTCCCACCAGCTGCCACAAAATTAGAGCCACATTAATATCAACTGAGAAATTAGGAGTTCTGGTAATTCAGCTGGGATCTTGAGGGAAATTTTACAGGCATTTGGAAGATTTGCAGTGGGAAGGGATTGTGAAAGTCTGCCCTAGTATTAGACAGTAACAATATTAAGGCTTGAAAGTCTGAAATACATTTTATCCTTTACTTTCTGAGCTGCCCAGCCAATGCAATGTGGTTTGTATTTTAATCTTGACAGCCTGGAAGGAATGCTGGCAAGGTTTATACATCCTAGGTGAACATTATTCAACGAACTGTCAGCAAAAAGTTTTTGAAAATAGAGTGAAGTGCATGTCATAGAGGGCTCTATACTCTGAAGCATCTCTAAAGTGGGAATTTCCTAACACCTGTAGACAAGGCTTGTATATTGAATAGAGATGCAGGATTGGAGACACAGCCTTCACTGATTAAGCTGAGCCTTCACTGCTCTGCTTCTCCACCCCGATTCCAATTAACAGATTGGCCTTTGAAACCAACCACAAACACCTGGTCGGTCAGAGCAAGGTAAATCTTGCCATTGTACATTCAGCATCACACAGAGAGAAAGTGCAGACCAGAAAACAAAACACAATGCAGAGATCACAGTGTAACTGGGGAATGTGGTGAGAGATGTGCAGAACATCATGGGATATGGACAGCCCAGACTTCTGTTAGGAGAGGGAATAGGTGGGCAGGCCAGAGAGTAGGGATGACTCCATGTAAAATCAGAATAATTCAAAGCAAAGACAGAAGAGTGCAAGTCCAGGTACTGCTTTGGATGTTACATTCAGACTGACTGCAGAGGCATCCAACTGTTTTAATGAGACATATTAATCTACCCTCTCCACTTCCCTTAATCTCTAAAATGCCCCAGACACCAGTGCTTTTAGCAGAGCTTTGTACTGGAAGTGAATGATGCGGATGATATGCTACAAAAGTTAAATGCAATCGCAACAAACTTCCCCTGTGGGTAATGCAGTGCTATTCAGTTATTTTTACTATTATGGCCAATGGGGAAATTATATTTTCTTTTGGAATATATGTGATTGGCTGTGGCCTGGGATGGGATATCACAGTAGACAGACCACTACTGTGCTCTCTTATGGCAGCTCCTGTGTTCCAGAGTGTATGCACATCACTGGATAGCTGCAAATGAACATATAAAAGTTAAGAGGCTTTTTGAAAATGATGTTTTCAGCCTGCAATATTACATTAATTACACCACAGAGGTATGAGAGACTATCATTAGTGTGATCACTCTATAATGATGGATAAGGAAACCATTACAAGTAGAAGGGACTGAGCAGCCAGGATAATTAGGAGTTTTTCTGTTGAAAACAGTAATGGCAAAAAAAAAAAGAAAAGGAAAAGAGAAAAAAAATAGTGTTAAATAACTTAAAAAAAAAGGGCAACTTTTAATATTATAAGAAAGGTCTTGAAAACAGGGCAGCTAAGGGGGATATTAACTCAAAGAGCTCGTTACTATAAATTTGCATTAGCATTAGTTTTTCAAATCACTGCTAGATATAAAATCACAGTTTACAGACTGTAGAAAACCTAGTTTTTAACTGTCAATCTGTAGAAAAATGGGTCTATGTCAAACCAGATTCAACAGCCAGCAAGTATGCTTGGCTAAATGTCTCTTGATATTCAGAGCTGAACTAATGGCTATCATTCTGACTGTAACAGACTGCTCTATAGTGTTATTAGATCCCCTTCTGGGACCTGACATTTTGAGATGTGTTTCGAGAGGGTTGTATATATTGTTATTAATTTTTTTGAGAAAAAAAATACTGTAATAAGCAGCTTTTAGCCAGCAAACACTTAAGAAGCCCCAAAGGTAAAGGTGAGGCTAGTCCAGCCAGTCACAATAATAGCTGGATTTTCTGAGCCTTCTACACATTAAAAACACAGTTTAACAATTTTGTTGGGTTGTGACCAGCTACTCACTCTGAAACATTAGTTTGTGATGCATTATCAAAAAGTAGTCATTAAATCTTTCTAAACTGTAAGTCAAACAAAATGGCATCTTTTTTATTCGAATGAACAAACAAACCCTCAATATTGTGTTTGCCCAATTTTTACAACAGTAGTCTTTCTTTGAAAGAAACGTGAAAAGACTAGCAGTATCTTCAGTGATATCTGTCCAACTGCAAACTTGCACGCACACAGATTTGTGGTCCAGCTTGGTGTATATCCTCATATATCATATATCATCATATATCATATATCACGTGGTACATGTGCGATTGCTGTGACTGCATGATAGCCAATTAATCGAACAACTGAATTGCTTTACCAGTTTACCTAAGCCTAGTGACTACACCTGCAGACCAGGTAACTAACTATGCAGAGCTATTTGCACATGAAATTTGAGATATTGGGATGTGTAGTTTCATATGCAATCAGATCTCAAAAAGGAAAGATAGGAAAACACAGCAGTGGTGTCTAGGTCTGCCCTACACAACTGTTTTCTTCAAAATGGTTCTTGTATCTGGGAATGAATACTTGAAAAAATGTAATAAAAAGGTATCATATAAAGATATGCATGTTTATATATATACATGCATATACGTACATCAATACACATATAGGCAGATTCTATGATATATATAAATTTGCATATATACATACTATCATGAATAAGTTACTCCTGCCTTGGATCTCAAGGATTTATCTGTATGTGAGTAGCACACTATATAACCACCAGCAGAGCAGGGAAGAACTTGAGTATTTGATTTGTGACTGTGTGTAGATTTCCTTGGCTGTAATTGAGCAAACATTGGTTCACTGGGCTTAACTTTGTTCTTGTACTGGGATAAAGCTGCATCAACTCTGTCAAGGGTAGATGGCTTTTGGAAGCACAAACAAGGACAATTATGTCCTCCATTGAATAAAAAGCATGAAGGAGCACTTCTAAGATGCAAGCAAGGAAATTCATTAGGTTTGGGTGTTGTCTTGTCCTCCTTAAAGGTTAGCGCTGTGCCTCCAATAGAAACTTCATCTGGATATAATTTTTAGAGGCTTTCATTTGGGGATTTTTATCTTGTTTTGGTTTTATTTGTTGTAGCTGCTACTTGCCAAGTACTATATATGGGCATAGCTCAGATATAGTCTGCTAAAAATCTTTATTATTCTCAGAATAAAATTGCCCTCTGAGCTACCTTATATGAATAGAGTTTGAAAAACAAAATAACTTACTTGGAATGGCAAAGGCATCAATAAACTCCCATGTCTTCTATTCTAAGCAAACGTCACCAACCCTGAGTATGGCATTAGAGGTTTTGTCTCCCCTTCACTAGTACCTTCTGTTTATATAGAGGCCTCTGTCAATGCAGCAGCAGTTTTCAGCGCTGCACTTGGACCTCATGACAGGAGCCAAATAAACCTTCCATTGAAGACCAGCCTCTTACACTGATAAACATAAAACTGATGCGGCCATCTGTTTCCTTGTCTTAAAAGCAGACAATCTGGGGACAGTAGCAGAAGCTGGATTTTTTTTACTTTAAATGCATTGTATAATTTAATATTTTTTTCCAATGAGTTTTTGGAGCCATTCTGTGCTTACAACTGCAGAAAATAGTCAAATGAATATAATTGTGATGATTAAATGCAAATGTTGCTTTAGGTGTTACTAATGGAACTTGTGGTCCTGCTTTTCTGAACAGATATTCAATTTGATGTACAATTTTCTATTAGAACATTTTCTGTTCTCCTGACTTTAATTTGTTTCTTGCTGCACAGAGTAGGAAAGAAAAATGCTTGCTGCCTTGACTCCTACCTTACCTCTATGCTACATGCTCTCCCATAACCAAATAGGAAAGAAAAATGTCCTTTTAAATTGTTCTGGCATACAGTATCTTACATTCCAAGGCACTCCACAAATCACAGTGATGATGTTTCACCCACATTGAATTTACATCCCTGGTTTCATCAGAAGACTAATAAGATATTTGTTAGATCTATCAAGTTTCAAATTATCTGTTAGAGAGATTCTGGATCTAATATGCTCTCAAAACATTCATGATCAACTGTTCGGAGTTTTCTAAAAATATTAGGAAATGATAAAAAAGGATTTTCCATTTGGTATGGAAACCCTTTCATAAAAAAAATAAAGAGCTTTCAGAGCAATAGTTATCTCTCAGTGTTACAGGTCCAAAGAACTTTCTTTATACTAATATACTTTATTCCTTACAAAAATTCGAGAATTTTTTGTAAAGCAGTCTTACATCATGCAACAGGCATAGGAAGAAGCAAAGCCAGGTCCTTGCAGCCTGATAGAGTGAACTTATCACTGATTTAGAAAAAAAAAAAAAAGACTACAATGCAAAGTTACTCCAGGAGCAAAGACGGTTCTAATCTTAGCAGGGCCTGCTTAAATTACTACCTCAAACTTCAGAACCTGAGGCATGCTGAATGAAGGTCTATAGAGAAATTAACGGTGAAGTACTTAGTCCAAATGATTTGCTAGGGAAGAGTTACATACGGACAGGAAAAACAACAGTGGAAGTGATATCTTCGTTTATAATTTCTTCCTTGCTTCTGACCTCACACCTTACATTAATATTTACTACACTCTGGTTTCTTTAAGAGAGAAATCCAGTCTTTTACAAGACTTAATTATGAGGCCTCCTGCAGGTTCTTTTCACAGGGGTGCACTTTGGCTCTGGAGAATGCATTGCTAATAAAATATTCCAGGCTCCACGGCCTCTACACCCATTTTTTGGCCATGTATTTTTACTAAATCAATTGGTAGCCCTGTTGACCAAGCCTAGGAGGAGACTGACATGGATAATTAAACTGCTGAAAACAGTAGAGCTCAGGAACACAAACAAAAAAATGGACAGAAGGAAAGTAAAGTCTCTGTGCCAAAAGTTGTTTACAAAGAACTACTTAAGTCATAAAAGAATATTTTTCCCATTTATTTAAAGCATGAGAATAGTCTTCTGTTGGACATGTCAGCAGGTGTCTGTGATACACTTAAGGTTATTTTTTTCAGGGAAGTGTAACTGGAGTTAGCACAGCTAATAACTGCAGAGTTGTGGTATACAATAACGGACTGCACTGGACAAATCTATTAGGGTCCTTAGCTCCACCTTCAAGTTATTAGCCTACTCTTTGACAGTGACTGTACCGCTGTTATTACCTGTACTAACTCACATGAATCTGCCTGTTCATACTGTATCAAATCTTGCATTTATGTAAAGGGACTCAGAGAACTTATGCCCAGAGCAGAACGGAGATTATGTTCTACAGCCCGAGAGAAGCCAAGAAGATTAGTACTCATCCCTAATAAATCTCACCTCTAACTTCTGCATGGGTGAAGAGAAGTCTGCTTTACATCCAGTAATAGAGATGTCATCTCATATGAGGAGCCTGATACCAAGGGGACATACTGTTGATGCTCTTTTGAATTACTGTGCTCACAGGGACTACAGAACACATGGGTATGTAAAGCCTGTACACCAGCTGAGGGAGTCTGAGATGGAGAACACCCCCTATGTTCAGAGTACCCAACAAAGTAATGGTTACCAAGGAACTGCTAGAGGATTGCAACAATGAGCAAGGAGTCCCAAACATTTTTTTTTTTAGCCTTTAGAGTGCCCTGCAAGAAATGGATTTGCTTAGTACAGAGCTACTGGACCTTACCCATATAACCTGTACCCTTCAGGAAGGAGCTGGCAAAGCATGCTATTCCTTTATCCTTTAGCTCATGCTATATGTTCAGCTTGAGACACCATGAAATATTGATCCCTTGTACTTACAGCATCTAAAAATAGCAGGGAGTAAGCAGTGCCCCCTGGCACCAGAACTGCACACTGATCTTTAGAGATGTCCAGGTTCCAAAATGTGATGATTTAACATTTTAACATTCAACTAGCACCGATTAAAAATCAAAAGTCATATTTTGGTTGATTTTTACTGTTTTGGAGTCAGCTTACAGGTTATGCATGTTTGCTCTTCTTATCCCTATTATCAGTCTCCTGCAGTTTCTCAGCTGAACACTAACCTGCCTCTTCTGCTTTCAAACTCCACTGATCTAGCTGTGCCTGAGCAAAAAATCAAACTCATTGACAATTTTATGCACAATTAGTGTTACTATTTTAGTCTCAGGTCCTCAAAAATACTTATTTAGGAGCTTCCCAGATGCAGAGCAGGAATTAAACAAAACATTCTCCCAAAGTCTAGATAACCTAAAATTGCAGTGTAGAAACCTGTACTTCATATACTATTAGAATAGAATAGAATTCACTATTCCCTATGTTGAATGGTCTTTTATGTTCTTAATTTTGCACGCTGGTCTTGCCTGCAACTTCTGCGTCTTAAGGATATAATATGAAAGTTTCAAGAAGTATTATCTCAGCAGCACTCAAAAGCTTTAAACTCAGGTATGCAAAATAATTATAATCTTATTATAAAAAATTGCTAAACATGGCTAACAAATATTAATCATTAACTACAAACTGTCTGTAGGAGGAACATGGGTTATTCTACCACTGTTAATGAATATGATCACCAATACGATACAACATTAAATGCCTTCTTCCTCTTTAAAAGGAGCTCTCGTAAGAACATCAGTCTGATATTTTTAATTTGCAAGACCAAACATGCTATCAGAATTTTCTTCATGAGTACTAAGTTGATTATATGGGGAGTTTAATATACCTCCCAAAGTCAATAAAGGGCTTTTGACCAGACTGACAGCATCTAGATATGAGCAAAAACTTGAACAAGACTGTTGGTTAATCATATTAAATAAAGAGCCAATAAAATACATATTATTTTGATACAAAGTACTGTTGTCTCATTGAGTTGCAGACCTGAAGTAGCATTACTTTATTGTTACACAAACAGCAAATTTGTCATTTCTTTAAAAATACACACTAAAACAATTTCGTAATGTAGATTCACAGCTTCCTTCCCTATTTAGCTTTCTCAGTTAATGATATATTCATATTTTAAAAAGTGCTTCAAAACTGCACCTCTTATGTCTTTTCTATTTTGTTTCCTTTTGTCAGGCATCACAAGGGCTAGGAGCTAAGGGGAAGCTCAGAGCTAGCAGCCCTGAGCCGAGGACATCAGGCACCTCTGGAGAGTCAGACCAAGACAAGGAAGTCAGCTTGCAGGTGGTGGATCTGGATGAGACCCACTGAGGGCAAACAGGCTCAGACACAGCTTTATGATGGCAAGGTAGGACCCTAACATCAGCCCATGTGTAGGGAAGTCATGATCAGCAAGACCCACGGCCGTGCATAGAGACCACATTGACAGTCCCAGACCAAGCTTAACTAGGGTCAAGCTTAGAGTTCTTGAGCTCATGGTTGTGACTGGAGGTCCCAGGTGCAGCTGGTCAGAGACTTTAAGGCCTATTAGTGCCTTCAGGGTTCTTACTGCTTCACACATTAATTATTCCAAATACTCCCTAAACCGTATTTGGTTATGTATCTTGCCCATGACTTGGAGTATTTCATTCCATATTACTTGACCAAAGCCCTTTCAGACTTGCATCTAGCAGTTGTTCTAATACTGAGGTGGCAGCTGAACCTTCCACTTGCTTATCAACTTATTCAAAGGCAGAAGAGTTCCAGCAGACAAGCAAACAGTTCTGCTAAGCAAGCTGGCATAGTTTTGCTTTTCTACTTGCAGCTAGCTCACAGTCATCATATGCTGTAGGTAAAACATCATAGATAAAATATCTAGGTGAAATTATATCAACATACCCAGTTAAGCCTGGTGTTTAGCTAAATCTTTAATACTACTGTGCTCTTAATCTATCAATCCCTTTGCATGCCCTGACAGCAAAGTCCATTGAAGTTAATGAGGCAAATTCCACAGACATAGAAGAGGTCTGAATCGTGCTGTAAATGATTTACTGCTGAATCATCATGGGTCTGAGCATGGCTTACTCTTTGCATGGTAATTTGGAGAAGTAAATAATATTCCCGATTGCGTTAACCATACTCAGGACCAAGACTAGGAGAAATAAACAGCCAGTGCAAGAATCACTCAAGAATCTCAAGGCTTCCTCAAGTCACTGGAACTCTGACTTATCTAAAGAAAATTAGATATCCGTGTCTGTAACCATGTTTAGCCACAATTCATTTTCTGCTCCAAAGCAGCTGTCTTAGAAGCCAATTTGCTATAAATGTAGAACTCAGTTTCAGGACTTCAGCTGCCAGCACTTTTCTGGGCTATACACTCAAGCAAGTCAGCACACTCAAAGTATAAGCCGTACATACACGCCTTCCATGTTTTTCCACCCATTCTCACTCTTCAACTTAGTCATCACAAACACTTTTGGAGAGAGACCTTGTTTTCAAGCACAAATGAGGCCCTTTATATAATAAAGTGCATGGAGAAACAAGATGCGTAGAGAGAAGTGTAATCTTTGTCAGACAGCTCTGAAAGCACCAGGGTAATTTTCTGTGTTAAAAAAAAAAAAAAGAGAAATCAGCAGAAAGTACATCCAGAAAATAACCTCTTAGCTCCAACAACAGACTCGGTTCATGGTAAACACCAGGGGGCCCAGGTCAGTTAACCCATACACATTCCTATAACTGGCCAGCACTCTTTCACTACATAGTGCACTACACTTGCACAGCCTCTTGCCTCTTGCTGCATGTCTACTGCCACTTTCATCTCATGGGGCATGACATCGAACGGTATAGGAGCTGAGGGAAGAAAACATAGAGAAAAGCTGCCAGGGAGGCAAATACACCCAGATTTCCACACTCTCTTAGCTCCATTTTGCATGAACTGTAGAGGGCAAGGGGACAGGACTAGGAAATTGCCTGAAGAATGCCTGAAAAAAATTCTCAAACACATCAAGAACTGTTCCACTCTCCATTATGCTGTGATTTATTTACTTCTGTCTGGTGAGAGTTTCTCTCCTCATAATTTAGACAACTTTCAGTTTCCCCCCTTATTCTTGCTCTTTGTTTCTTTGGCTCTTTTACCCTTCAAAGAATATCTCACTCATTCTTCTCTGAGTGTTGTAGTACATTTGGAACCAGCCACATCCCTTAGGTGCAGAGAATGAGCAAATTACAACTTTTGGCATGGTATATAATGGATACCTTCCAAATTATGTATGAAATATACCTTATAGAGAAATATTTATTAATAAATACAAACTACATTAAATCATATTTTATCATATTAACTTTCTGCAATCTATCAGAATTAGTAATAACAAAAGTTATAAAAGCCTGTTATGTAAAAGGTCAAAAGTTCTGTGAGGAAGTATTATGTTTTTCTAGGCACTAAGAAGGATCTTTTTGAGACTGATTTATTGACATACCCTAGCAGAAACAGGAGTCACTGTGATTTCTTCTCCTAGGTACTGTATATTCTCCTATGGGGGAAAATACCAAAAGTGTGATGATGAGAAGTGGAAGTATTTACAACTCTGTTTTATGAGTGGTAAATGAGACAGACGATGAAATCTCATTTAAGCTACAAACAAAATTCCACTACAATTTTGCAGAACCAGAATGTGGACGCATAAGTGTCAGAAGCCACATTGCCATATGATGACAGAAAAGAGAGCTAATTTCAGACCCCCTAAATTTTGGACTATTTAATGAATCATAATTCTACTACAGAGTGCTGATATATATGAAATAGTTTCTGGTTCATTACGAGCTAAACAGAACCCCTACATTTCTGTAGGGAACTGAAGAATCAATAAATACCGTCACTGTTTATCCAGATCTGGCTGGTGCTAGGTTCAAAAGCGAAGCCAAAATTTAATATCTTAATCTTGATGTCAAAAGCTGAAAGAAGCTGTTTCCTAGGTTCTTTCAGAGAGAATGTATTCTCTGTAAGTAAATAGGTATCTGATGTTGTTGTTAAGTGTACTGAAATTGAGCAATCAATGTTAACAACTTGTGAACTCATATGATAATTTGAAGCTTAAAGACAATATTTTATAAAAATTCTTAGGAAAACAATAACATGGCTACTAGTGGCAGAAGATTCGTTGGAACTGTGCGAGTGGGTACAGATTTCAGAGTTTTCTTATTTTTCTTATTAGTTCTGTTTGATGGTTCGAGACCACAGAGTGATTAATTTTCTGGAAAATAATTCAAGTATTTTATATTTAAGTGTCTTTGCCCATATGCAATCACATCTGTGAAAAAGAAATAGCAGGTGTTTCATTTTTATGGTTTCCTTCTGTTTATTCTTGACAAGTCCATTTGTTATTCTAAAAGAAAATGAGTAATCTCTGTGCCCATTTGATTTGGAACAGAATGCCATGTCTGTTTCCTAGCATTAGTATTCCCGTTGCAATAGTGTGGCCATTACATAACTGGATACATTTAGCTAGCGAGAATAAAAATATTCTGTGCACCATTTGACTTGATCCATAAAAGAACAAACCTATTAGACCAATATTGCTCCATTTTATTAGTTTTCATAGAACCAATTTTAAATCAAATGTTGTTCAAACTTGTCACATGCTAACACCTGTATGGTTACATACTGTAGCTAATAAAACTTTGTAGATGCAAGCAATAGACTCTGCTTTTTTCAGGTTATTGTGATGTGGTGTGATAAGAAGAAGAAGAAGGAGAAACTTCACCCTAAATACCACTGCAATCCCGAACCATCCACAAACAGACATGTGTGATTTCATTATGCTGAGTTTATTGTGTGTAGGAACAGCTATTGTATGTAAAAGAAAACAACAGGAGAAATAAAGTAAGCAACAGATCAGTGATCGCTGAAGAACCTTCTCTTTTCTGACAAGGAAATAATAGTTGTTTTTGATTAGTACATAAATGAAAGACCTTCCATGAAAAAAACCATGATATAGTAGGAAGATAAGGTCCTGCTTCAGAAAGTGACCAATGTCCCTATGGATCAGTGAATCAATGACTCAGCATTGTCAGTGACCAAATGTCATTCATACAGTGTTAGGAAGCGTAGTTTGGATGAGATATAAACGTTTGGGGAAGAGGTAAAGAGGTAATATCTTGCCAGCTTCTAAAGATTTTGATATAATAGGTTCTCATGTGCTGTAACATACAATTTTAGATAATTACCTACAGATGAAATAAAAAGGTTACAGAGGGTCATGCTCACCCATAGAGACATCTGCCTTGTCCACAAAGGTTTAGATATTAAAATTCCTCCTGTCAAAAGGATGTAGAATTATTTTATTTTTCTATTACACTGTGGCCTAGTGAATTCTCCTGACCCAGAGGTGATTATTTGCGGAGGTGGGTGAAGTTAATTTTGTATGCAATACCAATCTTGAACATCTAACTCAGAACAGAAAGTGATTGTTTGAAATACAAAGCCAAGGGTATAAATGTTAGGGCTAAGTTATTATATGGGAAAGACTTGTTTTCAGACTAAAGAATGTTAGAATCTCAGCAAAGACAGGTAACAGCTGCATGTTTCTTTTAATTCTTTTAATGAAAGGAGGAGCCATGAACTCCACAGTGCTCTGGAAAAAGCTTGAAAACTTCATTATTGAGCTCCACCAAAGCTCCAGGCAAAGATTTGGCTTTATTGAAGGTGACAGATAACAACAGACCATAAAAACTAGTCTCTCCTCTATAGAGAAGGGGGTGTGAGAGCGTGGCTGTGTGGGTGCTGGGCTGCCAGCCAGGGTCAGCGCAAAACAGTGCCAGAGACTGGTCCCACAGAGTACACAGACACTTTCATCCTCTGCCATTTGGAGCCATGTAAAGATTCTGCTTTTAGAGGGAGTGTTGGTCACAGAGTTTCTCTATGCCCTTAAGCTTGTCTCTATGGAGGTTGTTTGATTTAGTTATCAGTAGTGTGACCTTCCAGTTGGCTCAGTGCCTTTGAAATGGTATCATTTGCATCATCAGGTCTTGGATATGCAGCTGTCAATACAGTATACTTGTTATTGGTTTGGACCTTATTAAAAGAAAATTCTTATGCTATTTTTGAAGCTGGAGTTTCAGTTCTTCTTTTTGGTTCCATTTCCTGTGATATCCTTGTAGATCAATCAGGGTTAAAAATAGGATGTGAAATTATGTTTCAAAATAGCTCATGTTCCAATTTTATTAGAGTCATTTGCTCTATAAACAGTCTGAAATATCTCCTAAAGTCTTTAAACTAAGAAAAAAAAAAAAAGACTTCAAAGAAACAATTGTCTTTTTTTCTTATCAACCAGTGGCGAAGTAAAGCCTGTTGTTATCATTTTGGTAAGATGTTGCCTAAGCATTGCCAGATAATTAGTAATTTTCCAGCTAATCACCATATTTTTAAGCTTCATATAGCTTGTTATTTCAGAAAACAATTAAGGATTGTTTATAAACTTGCTGCATTTTACCTACAGCATCTCAGTATTCATGATATCAGGCAATTACTGATAACAAAATATCCAGCAAATTTTCATGTAGAAACTTTCCAGTATGTAGGGAATGCTTTATAAGGAAACACTTTTTGCAAATAATTATACAAGTTACATATTCAAACAGCAACAAGATATTCACCTTCAAAACAGAAATATTGGTTAGAAGTAAAACCTATCTTCTGTGAAACATTTCTCAATGCAGTGCTCACCTCAAATTTAAAAGCACTGTTACACGGGTAATCTGTTTTAGTAAGGGTTTGCCTATCGTTCTTTTGGGTTTTAAATATAATAATATTAATTATAATTTGTAATTAATTATAACTTAATTTTAAGTATAATTATATTAATTAAATATAACAAGCTGAGACAAGAAATGAGATATACAGAGTAGCAAGAAGGAAAACTGCCTAACCAAGAATGTGACCTCTGACATATGACCAGGAGTCTAACTTGACAAACACTGATGATCTGGGGCCCAGAAGTGTGGCTTGATCAGACAACCGAGTGAAAGAGCTCCATGAGACTGTTTGGGTAAGCATCTTCAGTTCCTTGCTGCAAGAAGTTGAACTGCATGGTTGCTATGCAAAGAGCTGAATTGCATGGTTACTATGCTGTATAAATACTACAGGACTTGAAAGTTTCAGTCTGAAGCAGATCTCCCAGACCCATGCCCTGATTGCTCTATGAACAAGCCCAAAGAAAGCCAAGACAAGGTATAATCACCAGTTAATATTTTCCTCTATACAGAGGCTACTGTCTTTGGTGATAAAGTTTTGAGTACAACTACTAGAAAACAATGCTAATTTTGAAAATTTTCTGTTGAAATTTTGAGCATTGATGGCAATATTATAGTTTCTTGTTTTGGTTTCATGGGTTTTTTTGCCAATACCATTTTAACAAGTTATCAGTACTGAGCTGGAAATATAAAATCTTGGAGTTTCTGCAGTGAACACTGAGACAGTGAAGTTTATCATAAAGTATTTGGAAATAAAAAGCCTCAGAAAATTGAACCGTTATTATTTTTCCACATTAACTTGTTTTGCAAACAATCTTTTTGTGTGAGAACATATTTTCATGTGGCTGAACACGTGAAAACAATAACAACAACAATAATAATAATAAAAGAATACACAAAACAAATTATGCTCAGTGCAATTGCTCACCACCTGCTGACTGACACCCAGCCAGGCCCCGAGCAGCAGTCACCACCCTCTCCTCCAGTTTATCTTTTCAGCATGACATCGTTTGGTATGGAATATCCTGCTGGCCAGTTTGGGTCAGCTGTCCTAGCTGTGTCCCCCCCACAGCTTCTTGTTCACTCCCAGCCTCCCCGCTGGCAGGGCAGTAAGAGAAGCTGAAAAGTCCTTGACTTAGTGTAAGCACTGCTCAACAACAACTAAAACATCAGTGTCTTATCAACACAATTCTCATCCTAAATCCAAAACACAACACTATACCAGCTACTAGGAAGAAAATTAACTCTATCCCAGCCAAAACCAGGACAAGTAATTAGACTGTACTTTTGCCTAAGGGGAAAAGAAAAGATATTTTGAGAAAAAGATACTCAGCTAACCAGTATTTTCTCTACAGCATTCCCTTTACCAAGAGTTAAAAAGATTGCAAGGGTTTGGCTTTTTTTGTCCTCTAAAAATGGATGACAGTTGACCTCCTGTTAAGAGAACTCTGTACTCTTATCAGCTGAGAGTGCCACTAGCAAAGAGATAGTAAATCTATGCTGATCTTCAACTTTTTCTGTAATACAACCACTCCACTGAAACCACCTGATCATAAAGGTTTAGGTGTACAAAGATCAGATTTAGATGCCACTAATGAGGATCCTTGACATGTGAATGCAATCATGACTTTGCTAAGATAACCAGAAAGTTATTCAACTTAGAGAAAAGAGCAATAAGGCACCTGTAGGATGCCATCCAACTGAGTTATTGACAGAGCTGCACAGATGTAAGAGTTGAAAAACTCATTTACTCTTCAGCAGGGTGCTTTGCTGTACAACAGGTTTTTGCACAAAGTATACTGTCTCCAAAGCTTAATCAGACTGAACATTACAGAAGTATCTGCAAACTATGGCAAAAGTAGGCATATGAAAAGGCAACACCACTAACATTCACATGTTGTTGTGCAGCGTAAGGCCTCATTGCTGAATCTAGGCCTGATTACTCAGTACATTACTGCAGATTTATATTTGAAATCATGTTGGTGGAAAACTAAAGCAATGCAGTGGAGGATCAGGCTGGCAGTGTTGATACAGGCTGGAAAAAGAGAGAAGGATACTGTAAGGATGATAAAAAATAAAGCAATCATCCTACAGTTCTAGAACTGGAGTTCCCACTACCTAGCCATGGTGCACCTTGACAATGTCTTTTGGACATATCAAGAGCTTAGACGAATTTTGATTATTCCAGCTCTCTTCTTTTTTCACTGCATTTAACTCAAGCACACCGATTTTCCATTTTGCTGACAAACAAGAGAGAGCAAATTGACCAGTTTCTTCTTTGAGCAGCAGATGACATTCAATACAACATTTGACTGACATCACAGGCCAGTCCAACAACAACTGTGCCACAGTTTTCAGCAAGAAAATCATCATTAATAACTATTCTCTTTAAAGCACTAGGCACATTTTTGTATGTTCTCAGACTGTTTCTATACCTCCTTAACCATGAGAAAAGTATTAACTATAACAGCAGTTGTAGGGCTTAAGCCTTGCACAAGCCAGCGGAAATATAACTTCTTTTCACCTCTTGAATGCTACTGGAATTTCAGACCACTGATAAGGGGAAGAACTGCAGATAGATCAAAAACAGCAGAGCTCCACCCACTCCAAGAGAGTTTGATTTAAGCTGGTTGAAATTCTGGCTCATAGGGTTTTGATATGATCTCTAATCTACTCTCCCTCTGTCCTCTTTTTCCAGCTGCTCACATGTCCTTCCCCAGAATAAATAACAAAGGCGTTGTTATTTTCTATGCTTATACGCTTGCACTACAGTGAGTGTGTAGCCAGGAATGGGCATAGTTGGGTTTACAAAGTGAAGTTCTGACTTTACATTAATCCTGAACTGAAAGAAAAACAGTTGGCCTAAGAGGGTTACAATGGTTTCAATTTCATCTACCTTGAGTCCCTTCCTTGAAGATCCAACGTTATTTGTGATTTGTGTGAAGTCTACGGAGTAACTTCTCTCACAATCAAACACCATTGTTTCCCTCCTGAAGGATGATGTTGCAATCAGCATAAAGTACAAATGCAATTTCCTTCTTGTGTTTCTCCCTTTTTAAATTGAAAAGCCGTGTAAATATCTGGCTGTTTCAGAAATACAAGGGAAAAACAAACACTGCTAAGATGTAGTCCAGCATTATCCCTGTAAATGTCAGGTTATTTCCCCAATTAGGGATACTATCCTTATGATGAGTATCTCAGAGAATTTATGTTAGACAACCCAGGCTGATGTTACTAAATAATACAATCATGACCAAAACCTCTGTGATCAAAGATCCTATTATGAAAATGAAAAATTTAACAGTTGAGAGTGAAAACATAACCATTAGCAGTCTCAGGTGATTGTCTCATTGTCAATTCATAAATAAAAGCCTTTTCTGTATTTATTCTGTTATGGAAAGTTATATTTGTAAGCCGTTAATAAGAGCTAGAAACTCAGAAGTGATGCTTAAAACTTTCAGAGAAATCACCTGACTCCAGAAAGCTGGAACCTGAATAAAAATAATTGTTCAAGCTTTTATTACAAATACAATGATAGCTGGCAACAATTAATGCAATGAGACAAGGAATATGGCAAATTGGAAGCAAGAGGCAGGTCTGACATTACAAAGATACTTGCATCCTGAGAACTGGTCAGAGCTACTGGTAATAGCGTTGTAGTCAAAATGAGAGGTGTGAGATTTAGAAGGAAATCTCTTGATTTTTGTTTTCTATCCCCATATGAATTCAGAGGTTTCTTTAGATTTTGATAACATATGTAGTCTCTGCTAGAGATCATCAAAAGATCTTTATGAAGATATTCTTGTATTCTTGAAAGTATTTTTTGGCATATTGTTAGAATTTAAATAAAAAGTATATATATACTAAAGTACAAATAGTGGAATAAGAATGCCCACATTAATTGTCTTTTAAAGTTTATTAGTGGTAGCATGCATATGCAGGAAACAGGCTGGAAGTATCCTATCAAGGAAGCAAGGTAAATGAATTCAGATGGGAGGCATTTTTGTTGTGATTATTATCCAAACTCTTTACGATTCACAACTTTTTCTTTAAACAAATTATCTCAATTCCAATTTAACCTAGAGTTCGCGGGCAAATGTACTTCAGTAAAGACTGAAAACACTCTAGGTTCAATACGATATATAAATTAAGACCTATTTGTAACTGAAATGGTACATAACGCTTGTATTCATTCTCTATGCAGGATGGAAGGAAAAATCTTATTGTCTTTATGCAACTGTTTTTCTTTCCTCTTTGCAGCCACCTTCTAAAGTAATTTTCGGCATCCACAAATGTAGCTGGTGGATGCACTGATGACACAAATATTAATTATAGTGCTCTTCTGCCCAAGCAACATGCAATATGGTATTATTAACAGTGGCTGGATTTCAAAGTAGGTAAAAGCACTTTTACCTTGAGTTTCTAGTCTGACTATATTGACATTTTTCTTGAGTAAAGCTACAGAATCTCATAAGAATTTAACTTTTAAAGTTAGTTTAAATTTTAAACTACACATTTGTATGATGACCAATTTTTTTAATAGCACAAGAACCAAATTATTTTTGGTCCCAAATGATCACAAAAACTCCTTCACTGTAACAATAAATTCTCTGTAGATTCCTTAAAGCTAGATTATTAGTTTTCAATGAAGGTTTTCCTTTTTTTCAGGAGGTGAACCTGCTTTGATTTTTTTAAAATGTGATAGATACTTTAATTTCCTCTCTCTTTTTAATTTAAATTTAATTAAAATCTGGCCTCACTGACTTTCACTTTCAGGTCCTGAGTAGTCTCTGTGTTTACCCTCCAAGTGTTTCCAGTACCTTGAGCACATTAGGAATATTAAGCAGTTAATCAAGTGTAAAAAACATTAATTTGTTCTCTAGCGTCTTTCATCAATCTTTTTTTTTTTTTTTAATCAGAAGAATATCCAACAACTAAGCCCACAAATTCCACACCAAGCATTTCATCAACATGCACTGATATTTCACTGCACCCAGGATTACGAAATAAATCTCTGCTGAAGTCAGTGAATGGTCTTCTGTACAGGAATCATCCCAGCCCCAGTACAATCACTGATTTTCCCATACAGGTTTTAAAATAAACTAAATAACCCCAGTCAAAATATATGTGTGTGTGTGTACAGAACAAGCTGATTCCTTGAAGCCACATGAAATTCTCCACCTTATTTCTAAAAGCCGAATGCAATTCAGCATGCCATAAACCCTGTCACTCTGTGTAATCTTCTAGAGTTTCTGAAGCCTGTGTCAGAACTGCCAGCCATTCTATTTCTGCCAGTGAGCCTTTTCTGGGCTAGGTTTCTAGATTTGTTCTAGTAACTGGCAGGTGTGAATCCTATTTTACATGGTGGATCTGATCTAATATCCTGGCACAAGCAACAAAATTACTAAAAGAGACAGAGACCTTGATTGAACTGTGCTGATAGCTTTATTGTAGTCATTGCTGCCCAAAATAGGCAACACCTGGTCCAGAAACAGCACAATTTTGAGTCTGGAAAGTCCATTACTTCTGGAACTGCTTTATGTCAATGTAGGTATACTAATTCCAGGCATAAGGCTGTTTGTCCTCAGGTATCAGCAATGTTAACCAGCTCTGGCTAATGTTAGTTTCTGAATCTTTGCATTAGAATTCATTTTGACTCCAATATAAAGGAAATCTTCATTTGGGAAGAAACTCTATTTTACATGCTGCAGTGGATATATGCTTTTTGAAATCCCTGATCTAGGAATATATAACTCTGTGCAAGTGTTAAAAAACTAATACAGTAATTATTTAGATTATGAATAAGAAGCATCAGCCATTATGCAATGATTGTTTTCTTTACAATGAAAAAAAACTAAGAAATACTCTTCTGCATTTCCCTATGTCCTACTGAATCAAGTAAACGTGTTTTAAGCCCTCCTTTGATCACAAATCTTCAGTCTGGGGCAAGATGGAAATACAATTGCCACACAAAGTATACAAGCTTCTGGGGAATCATGAGCAAAACCTCAGGTCCTGAATTAACCAAGATATAGAATCCAGTCACTAGAACTAAAAGAAAATGCATTAAATCATTTATACCGAAGTTCTTTATCCCTTTGTGAACAACATTACAAGCTTCTTCCAGTTAATTGATATACACAAAAACTTCCAGAACTGTTTGGAAATGTTTTTTTTTTTTGTGCTTGTTTTGAAATAGAAATGTTTTTTGTCTTTTCTGGGAAACATTATAAATCTTAGTTTGTATTTTTCTGATGTAATAATTTTGTTGAAATTTTGATGAGTAAGTGCTTTTGTAAGGATTCACTGGATAGCTATTTACAGGTGAATTGAGATTGACTACATCAATAATACAGCCAATTATTTTTTCCTTGTGTGGTTAATAATGCAGCATCCCACATGACCAAACACTAACGTATACTCACAGCCTTAAACTTTGCTTTTCAAAGTAGGAAATATCAGCCTTGATCCCTATAGAAAAATTATGACGTAGTAGATGAGTCTTGCAGTGCACAAAGTGGTTCTGCAAGTCTCTGGAGCTTACTAATTCAATGTAAAGTTATCCTACTCCAGCCTCATCTCAAAGATAAGCAAGCAGAATGCAAGCCAGTTCATTAACCCAGTCTGTTGGTCCAAGTCATGCTGGTTGGCCTTAAAGCACTGGGCTGTACACTGCAGGAGAGCAGGAATTTCTTCCTGAGCAGCTTACCTGACTGCAGAAGCTATAGGTCAAACAGGTAAGTGGAACAATCTCATCAGATCTGCCAATATAAATTGTCTTTCTTTAGGAATCCAAGCCTGAGGTTTGTGTATGGAGGAAGACAGGGCAAAGCACTAACACACTATAAATTCCTGCCTGTGCATACTGCACAACGACATCTATACGCAGACAAGCCCTTAAGGGTAAGGAAAAAAACTAATAACAAAGAAAAATAATTAAAAAAAAAAAGCTGAAATATGTCTGTACCTTCATGAAAAACAGAATTTCATCTTGCATTTGTCAATTTACTTAGTATACTTTCCTATGCATATTGCATTTTTGATGTAATGTTATATGCAATATGTTATAATAAGCACACACAGATCAATCCTGTCCAGACTTCCCTGTTTGCAGCCATAGAATAATGTAAGCTGGAAGGGAGCTCTGGAACATGTCTACTCCAATTCTCTGTTCAAAGCAGATTTAACCAAAAAGTAAGATTGGGTTTTGTAGGCTTTTCCAGACAACTTTCAGAAATTTCCAAGGATGGAAATTACACATTTCTCTGAGCTTTTGTTCCATGTTGTCGTAGTTCAGCCCCGATCGGGACCAGACTACGCAGTCTCTCTCCCACTCCCCCCCACCCTCCAAGAGAACCGGGGGAGAATTGGTAAACAAACAAACAAAAACCACGTGGATTGAGATTGAACAAAAAGTAAATTTAACAGCAATGACAAAAGAAAACAAAACAGTGATGGAATATAAATACAATACAATGCCTTACAACAAATCTCCGCGCCTAGTTTCTTCCAAGTAAGAGGAGACTCCTTTCAGCACCCTCCTCACTTATATACTGAGCATGATGTTAGATGGGATGGAATAGCCCTTTGGCTAATTTGGGTAAATTAACCCCAGCTGTTAGCTAATTAATTAATTATCCCAGCCATAGGGGCTGCCAGCTTCAGTTCTCCACCCAGCTCAGGTGAGTATTAACTCTATCCTAGCCAGAACCAGGACACATGTTTGATTGTCCTCACTGTGATTTTTTTTTTTTTCCTGTCAATTAATCAAGATTTTCCTTCCATTGCCTCTTGTACTTTCATTTTACATCTCCAAGGGTCTGGCTTTGTTTTCTGTTAGGTAGTGAAAAACTCCAAATAGATCCCCCGACTCTTAGCTTCCTCTTCTCCAGGTTAACATCTAGCTCCTCTTCCTTATGTATGCTAAGGACCTTGGAGCATCTTAGTGGCCCTATGATCTCACTCCCCTCAAAATCATGATTTTTAAAGCTAGTGAAATCTGACATGTGAAACATTTCTGAGGTGCTGAGATTGTGCAGTATTCCAAAAGAAATGCTTTGTTAAGGTGCACAGATGAAAGTAGAAAAAAACCCTTAAATTTGCAAAGTTCATAATTTATGCCATCAGTCTGATACTGTTCCTTTACTGGAACCCTCTTATTCAGCGTCATCTTCTTCCCTGAAAAACATACTGTGCTAGGAAACATTCTCACTGCAGTATCTGAAACCCAGAAGAAACATTGAAAAAAGTGTTTGTATTATTTTGCATTTATGACTAGGAAAATTCTGGAAAAGTTAAGTGACTTAACTCAGGTCACACAAAAAAAAAAATGACAGAGAAAAGTGGGATCTTAGCAGTATATCTTACTGTCAGGTCTACTATTAAATTTCTAGATTAGATAAATATCCTCTTTGCACTCACTCTGTTCTCCAGCAACACAGCAGAAAACAATGCCTTGCACGTGAGCTACGAAAAAGAACAGTTTATGTTTGGTGGTTTTTAAACACAATGTCACTATATTTTTAAAAGAATTCCTATGGTCCTTTACCATAAAAAAAAAAAATCACATCAGTTCATCTCTACCTACAGGGATACACAGTCTGAATAACAGCCTCTAATGGAGGCTAACATTGCCTTGATTTACTGTGAAAGAAATGCTTATTTGTTGCACTCTTTCAAGTGCTAATACTGATGACCAAGAAAATGAAAATACTGGTGAGGCTGCCAGGCTAATTTCATGACAGATCAATCAGGAATGGCACACAAGGACCTGATTTTTGGGCATAGCTATTAATGTCTAGCAACTCATTTGGGAAAAAAAAAAAATAGCATTGAAAAGAAGTAATCAAAAGATCCTCCAACAGTGAAGACATCAGTGATAGGTATTTATCACTAGAAGCATAACAAGTTTAGTAATCTTAGCAAATTGGAACAAGAGATACATTAATTCTGTTCATTAGGTACCTCCTGCTGTTATGGTTTGATTATTATTCATAGTACTTGGACATTTCACTTAGGATTGGGTTATTAAGAGTTCTAAGTACTGCACATAAGCATAATAAATGTCCAGCTCCAGCTCCGCTTTACAATCTTACAGAAAAAAAGAACTTGATTTGCAGTTTGGGAATGGGTGCCAAATGAGGTTATGCAACCTGTGTCCTCACTAAGAACTGAATAGAGACATTCCTCATCAAAGATCTGTACCTTAATGCCCTCATACTTTATCTTCCCTATGGGCTTCTCCCACTGCAGTGGTATTTGCTTTTGCTTTGACTTGTTTATAAACATTCAGATAATACATGTCAGCAGCAGCAGCCATCGTACTCAGATGTATGTCAACAGAGAATAACACTGCTGTCTGTACATTGCTGTCTGTACCAAAGGATTCCAAACCGCTCCAGAAATGCTCATTTCTCAAAGCAGGTCTCTAATAGACTGTGATAGCTCCAGTGCTACAGTCTAGCTCCATTTTTGGTAACAAAGTTCTGGCTGAAAACCTTAGTATTTACAATGAGGTATGACAGTGTCATTTTCTTCTTTGAACAGATGTTCAATACTTCTGTGTGTTGGGATTCCTACTCCTGCAAAGTATTTAATGTCCACCAAAGGCCACGTTTAAATGACCCAGCTAAAAGGCTGCTGCCTAGAGAACATGCAACAGAGGATTGTATGAAAAATGTTCAGGGAAGACCAGCATCTCATGGGTTTCTATCAGCCAGATCTGGATCTACATAGTAGGATCTGTCAGAACGCGCTGTAGACCAAACTTACATACTCAAAATATTGAAGTTAAGAGGCTCATAACTGTATTAACTCTGTTAATGTATTACTCCCCATTGTCACTATAAATAAGAAAATTATCTGATTTTGGATTAAGCAGGACTCAATGTGAATGCTGGAAGCTGTTGCAACTTCCTTCTTTCTCACAGTTCTTACTGCTAGAAAAGTGCTTCTCTCAGAAGGCAGAAATAATTAAAAAAAAAAAGAAAAAAAAAAGAAAGCAAAACAAAACAAAACAAAAACCCACCAGACTACTAAAGAGCAGTATAACTGCAGAAACCAATATAGTAAATAAAAATGCCTTATGAGTCTACTAAAGGGAAATTCAATGACATGTTAACTGGACTAGGATTGTGGAAAAGCACTGGCTACTCATCCTGCTGTGCACTGAGATTTTCCTTATGCTTTTGACACAGAAGGCCTGAGTCAAGGTAACAGTGTCTAAGAGTCTGTCCTGCGCTTGGAACCAGCCCATGGGACTCTCTGCCCCTGTATGGTTTAGTGCTGTAAATCCACAGCAGCTAAGGTGAGAGATGAATCATTAGATTAATTTTTAGGTCTGTCTTGGATATTTTTTTTTAAGAAAGGCATACCTATCCACTAAAATGACTGAATACTTTTATCTGAATCTATTTCATGAGATTTCAAACACAAGTCCAGAGGTGCAGCAAATTTTCAGGGATCTTCTGATGATACAAGTGGCACAAGGAACTGTGACTCGTTACCCCAGCTAGGAACTGGCTCAAACCAGAGTGGAGTATCAGACACAGCTGGTCAGCACAGCAACACTCAGACCCTGTTGTTTATTATTAAAGGAGTATCAGATAAAAGAAAGCAAAAAAAAAAACTTTGTGCTTCTCCCTTCTTTCACTAAAAATCAAACCATTTGCAAAGAAAAGAAAGAGGAGGACAAAAAAGGCTATCTAATGAGCATAATCCTAATAAGCATTTCTGCTGGGAAGAGCACACCGATGTCTTACAGGCAGTACTCATGTGGAAGAAGTTAAAAAGGCATGTTCTAAATTCATGTCTTTATGTAGGAGGGGGAAAAAAACCTAATACTTCAATTTAGATTAAATTTTACAGCTACTGGTAGTATAGATAAAAATTTATAGTTTCACAGCTGTAAAGGTTTTAGATTCAATTAGAGGAACTTGTTTCCCTTTACGCGGCAACTTTTGCAATGAGGTATACTCTAACAATTTCCATTAATGTGCTTTATATAATTTTTACTGAGCTTCCTGCTGTGAGTTGCTATGCAGTATCATATTTCAGGATACAAATGAGAAAGGAAGTCTTAGTTCTTTCTTGCTTGCATTTTAAATTTGGCTGTTATTGATTTATTTTAAGAATGATGGTCATAGACAAGATATTTCCATGAGCAAATCTATCGACTAGATTTCAGTATGCTTGTAATAGAAAGTTTGCTATTAATGAAGTTCATGAAAAATTAAGTTAGAGAGTTTTCCTAAAGGATTTATTAGCACATTCACATGATAGAAAGATCTTATTCTGACATACTTTTTGTTTACTTTCTGGTACTTGCTTGGTGAAGATTTAAGATTTTCTTGAGGACATACGAGTTTATATATGTATGCTTCCAGGTATACAAGAATTTTTAAAAGTTATTTTGACAAGACATGCTTTCCACAAAATCCTGTTGATGGACTCTAGTGACTGATTTACTATTTTGACTGCAATGTTGAGTTCATTTTTAAACGCTTATTTGAATCTAAGTACCTGTCACTTTTGGAAGTGCCTAACATTGGCCTATCATGATCATCTTTTATACATCCTATAATGCAAAAGAAATTTCAGATCTGAAAATGATTTTTTAAGAGTCTAGATTTCAAATTATTAGTGACTGTTGATTTTAAATTGAGAATGCTTAACAACTGTTTTTGTCAACATAATACTTGGTTAAAAACAGCCTGGAAAAAATAAAATCACTGTCATGTTGTACCATGCTGGTTTGTAGGTATACATATGCTATATAAGTATGGGTAACTACGAAACTCACTTCAATTTTTCTGCATTGCTAACCAATTTTAAAGCTCCATAAAGAATTTGTTTTATCCCTGATACATTTTTTTTCTGCTTCTTTTCAACTCTGCCAGATACTACTCTTTCTCTGACATTTTTTAGCTGCCCTTACCAATTGTCTGTTTTTTAAGTTAAGAATTATCTTTATAGATTATTCCTTTCTTTTATTTTGCTCTCTGTTGTATCTTGTTAATAATTTCTGCCTTCATCATTGAACAGCGATGAACTTGTAGTAATTTGTCTTCTTTCCAGTCTGCAGAATCACAGCTTTTTGGCCATCAAGATTTCTATTGTGCCTCCTGTTTTCACTCAGTATCTTCCTCCTAATTCCTCCCAACTGTTTTTCAGAAATCAACACTTCTGAAACACTAACTGTATGTAAATATAATACTGGTTGGTACTGTCCTCTTTTTTTTTTTCACTAAATTTAATGTAATTATATCATCAATGGCACTCCCAAAGCAACCATTAACTTCCAATATGGTGATTAAATCATCTTCATTGAAATGGATCTACTACTTTTTTTTTTATTATTTTATTAAGTTTAAAATAATCTATAGTTTGAGAAATAATGACATTTAATTATTGGCTGCATAAAGCTTCCAAACGGAATTTTCTACTCATAACATTTTTTCCTATCCACACAGTACTATCAGTTAGGAGGTTAAAAAGGAGCCCCTTCACTGGAATTTGGTGGCCTATGACAAACCTCTTCACGGGCACTGCAGCAATTACGTGTACCCAAATGCCACGGTTAGAAGTTATCAGTGACATGTAAACTGTTGGGCAAGAAATGAATGAGCACCAAGAAGGCAGAGGGAGACAAGACACTGCGCTTAGCAGTGCCTCCTGGAGAACTCTAATTTGAAATTAAGCTCATGTCAGGAACACCTTCCTGGTAGCAGGTACTTTTCTGCTACCTGGTGAAAATTATTTTACTCTTCCCAAACGCACTCATTTATTAGGATTTTTACTCTTAGAAAACTCAAAGTTGTCAATTTATCTCTTGTAAAGTTACATCCTTTTCTCTAGAATCTTCAACATCTCCTGTGAAATGTAACTTCTTTCTGCTGACAACTTTTTCTCAGCAGCACTCACATTTATGTAAATGAGGAAAAAAATCAGCTCCAAAGATAGATTTAAGCCATTGGAAAAGAAAAGAGCCCCCAAAAACCCAATGAAACCATAATACTAGCTTAACAGTGGACTGTGAGGATAGCTACTGGTAACGGAAGAAGGGGTAAGTCTTGTACATGCTCCATACTCTTATGTCCTTGATTTGCCTTTTTTCTTTTCCTTTTTAAGTTAGTTTAAAGGGAAAGGTTAATAGCTCTATTTCTTTTATATTTTAGTATTAATATCCTGTAGTAGGAGGAAAAAACCCTGATATTCTATATGCATAACTGGAAAAAGCTTTTATACTGTAGATACTGAAGCTGATTTTGCATTTTCTTGTTCCCTAAGCAACTAAACAGAACACAAAGCTATCCTCTCTCATATGAGTTATTGTAGGCTATACTAACATGCTAGTTCGACAATGGGAAATCGTTATATTCCAGCTAGTTGACTTTTTCCTTGATAAATCTTACATATATTGTTTGATTTCCTAAATGACAAATTATAAGACTTCACTTTAGGGTAATATTGAAGATGCATCTAGAAATTGCTGAAGAGGCCTTTAGATATGTTCTTCAAACACCATGTACTGTCGATGAAGATGAATATCAGGTTGAATCACTGCTCCATTTGCTGTTTCGTGGTACTTCTGGCTTATAACACCATAACTGAGAGGAATTTCAAGTACCTTAGAATTTAAACTCTAAAACTCAGGTAACACAATTAAAATCAAGGTCCTTGGTGCTCTGTTCAATCTCCATTCCTGTTGTAATTTTGGCTTCAGCCTTGAGTGATGACTGATGTTTTAGACAAGGAAATCTAGGTACTGGGGTGGGAATTGAAAAACAAGGACATGCTAGCTTACATTCAGGCCCCCTTGCAGGGTCTTTGTCTTGAAGTTCATTGACAGGTTGCAGAAAAACAAAACAAAAAAAAAAAAACATTCAACCAGAGCCAGTCCAGCAACAGCCCCAGTAGGACTCCTCTTTGTAAGGTTGTACCACATCTCCTCAGCAAACCTTCAGGCTATTGTAGCCTAAACATACAGTTTCCAAATTTTCTTTCTCAGTTTTATTGCAAGCTGCACATACAATACATTTTATTGAATTTAGCCAAGGGTGATATAGTTCTTGAACAGATTTTTCATCTCTAGAAGGTATATAAGCAAGATTTATGGGAGTAATGCAAATGCCTTAAATAAGTGCTATCAGTTATCCCGTCAACATTACAATGGCCACAGTGGAAAGGTATTGGTGTCTTCTCCGTCCTAGGTTCTATCAATCAACCCCAAGTGAATGTCTCAGAATTTCTAAAGTAGATGCCTATTAAACACGTGAATTATTTCCTGTGTGGTAGGAGACAACAGCTTTTTCTATGTCTATGACTAGCATAGTACTGTTTTTGCAGACGAATATAGATAAAGACATCACAAACAAGCAGGTTTACAACATCCTGTTGCTTAGAATAAACTCAGAGCTAGTGTCAAGCTACAAACTTGCCCCAAATCTTCAGGCCACTGTGAGACTCATCAGCTGATTCCCAAAAAGTGCATGGCTGCATCTGTTTTGCCTGCTTTGAATTGCAGAAACCTGCATGCTAACACTTCCCCAAACGCACTGTACAGTCCCATGCTACCATATTCTTAATTTAAAGGCTTTTGTGATTTATTGAGTTTCTCTCTCTTTGTAATATTGTTACTCCCTTTTCTCTTTCTTAAGGTATTTGCCTAACTCAGGGTCTCTGGGCCTCCACCCATCCTTCATAAATTCTCTGTAACATTTCAGAGATTGTTTCTAATTCCTTAAGTACTTCAGGGTAAATTTTATCAGGTTCTACTGACTTGAATAAATCTGACTATCTATTTGTCTATCTACATAAGCATTAGAATTTACAGATGTTGTTCATCATCACAGCAGACCCTGTAAAAGCAGAACTAAGCTGACTCAGATTCCTCCACTTCTGCGGATGTTTGGATATGCTGAGAGATGGTTATCAGTGCAAGGTGTGGTTTTTTGTTAAAATTATATTATTCTGTTGTGAAGGGATAGATAAATCTGTCATATGGGTATTTAAACTCTGTCTCCAGAAGTTTCTCTGGAACATTGTGGTGTTCTCATAAAGCATAAGTCAATAAAAAAACAGATTGTATTTAATGAATTCTAAAGCTCTTCATGGTAACCAAGTGATGTCTTTCCAACAGCATTCCAGTGAGAATGAAGTCATATATCCATTAGATATAAATCCTTGTATTTCATAAAACGATTTCTGGTAGTACCCCAGCCACTTTCATGGAATTACTCTCATCTCTTTTGTACCAATGATCACTTCTTTAAGATCAGCTTTCCAGCATTCTCTCTGCAATTCTTTCACGTTCTGTTGCTGAAAGTTGAAAGCTTTTTTCCTCTTCTTCACTTGACTACTCCATCTCAATTTATTTATTCTAGTTTAAAAGAACTGATAGGCCAAATTATTCACAGTCTTGCATAAAAAAAAAAAAAAACCTAGCTGAATCATAATTAAATACAGTATGACTTCTGACAGAGTTTAACCTGGAAGTTTCTTAATTACTCCAAGGAAATACAGTCCTTAGCCAATTCTTTCTCTGTCATATCTTTTCAGTCATCAAATTCTACTTGTATTTTCTTGAGGGCGAGCAGGGATTACAAATCAGTCTCCTTTTGTGCAAAGTCTGGCACAACAGGTCCTTTAGGTTCTACTGGAGTGCAAATAATCACCATGTTCTTTGAGTGTTGAAATGTCACAGAGATGTCCTTAATATAACCAGGTGCACAGTCAGATGAAAGGAAGACTTAACTGGAGAACTCTGGCCTCTGAATAACTGATTGAATTTTTCACCTCAATTAAAATTATTAGTAAGCTCTAATGCTCCAATTCCCACTTTCATCAGAGAATATTTCTTGACATACAGGTGTACCTATTCTTGACCAGATTAAATAGGATTTAACTGCTTAGAAATGGCTGAAGGTTGAATTTACTGAACAAATAAGAGTGGGCTCCTCTGACAAAAATTCCAGGGGTCTGCCTAGAGCTCAGAGAGTAATAGGATTCAGCAACCCAATGTAGTGCTGCCAGTCCAGCGAACTACAGAATCCACTTTACAGTCCAGGTGACTCCAGCCCAATGAACAAAATAATCCACTCCAGGCTTTATGGGACTTCAGACCACTGAACAATTTAATCCCAATTTTGATTGGAAACTATGAGCAAAGATTTTATGAGTAATCAGCAGGTAATTGTCCTCTATGTAGCCAGAAAGGGAATTTGTACTACAAGACATTAATAAAGTAGTGTTTTAGCACTCAGAACCTCTATGGATTTCCATTAACTCCAAAATAAGAATGTAATATTTTCTTTAACCATAATGTGTAAATTTGTCTGTTCCATCTGACTGTGGGTGATTACCAGCTAGGGATGGCTGATTCGTCACTTGAAAGTATGCTCATTCCACATTTTTCTTATCACTCAAACACTCCAGATTGGATAGAAAGTGTCTTTTTTTTTTTTTTTTCTCCAACAACAGACAGATGAAAGATATTTTCAGTTCAATCAGTCTAATTTCTTTGTTACCTTGTTTTTATTTTAAATGTTATCATGCATTCTGTAATTTTTTTCTGCTTTCTTCTTTAATATTCATATACCAATACTACCCAAAAGATGCGGAATTAAAGATGGCAAAAGCAATTCTCAGAAATCTCCATTTTTGAGTACCTAGGTTGAGTGCAAAGAAGCTTTACCTATGAAAAACAGAATTCTACAGAGGTCATGTCTGGAGAAAGGAACAATGAAGACTATGAATTTGATAATAAGGAGAATCTCTTTCAGAAGGGCAAAACTTCTAAAAGGTCACCCACCACAGAAATAATAAATAACCAAAGAATCACGGACATGTCAGTTTTTTAAGGGTTGGTTTGAAACTGTAGAAGTCATGAAAAGAAGACAACCATTGTATAACATAGTTGCAGTTTTAATCTCTAAAATTAAAGTGGCTGTTATTGGGCTGTGATTACTATCTATAACTGTTCAGTACTGTCTTGTTTTCACCTATTGCCCTCCTATATGTCTGATTGTCATGTGCTATCTATAGATTCCATCAGGTCTATCTGAATGGAGAGAAATTAAGACCCTTGCCAAAAAAGGATTTATATCCTACAGTGTACTGTATCTGTGCAGGTTCACTTTGGATTGGTTCATTGCCTAAGATCTTTGATTCTGTTATAACAGTAACTACAAGAAATGACCGAGCCGACCCTTGAGCAAGTTGATCTAACTTCTAGTTAGCAGGAGATTGGCCTAGATGACCTCTAGAGGTCCTTCACACCTAAATTAAGCCAAAAAAAAAAAAAAAAAAAAAAAAAAAAAAAAAAAAAAAAAAAAAAAAAAAAAAAAAAAAAAAAAAAAACAAAAAAAAAAAACCCAAAAAACATTTGTGAACTCATTTATGTGAAATTAAGTGAAAGATGTATTGAATAAGTTAGAGTTAACATTTGCAAGCAGATTTTTTTTTCTGACGTGACTGAAGTAAAAAATAAACACTGAGTGTGAAAAAAGGTCTGTGTTTCTACTATTACTTTTCTGTATCTCATGTGACTGTTTCCAGTGCCTGTCTCTTTTTAAGGATCATTCTTCCATTTCTTCTAAATATTTAATTGCAGTCTCTCTGATATTTTCCTAATAACCATTAATGCGTATGGGTTAAGTCTTAAATATGCTCATGCTGAAATCAAGATTTTTCAAAATAACATTAAAAAATCTCAAAATTAACTTTCAAAATTAAGCAGTTCATTAACAGAAATGTTTTCCTATAAATGTTAACTCAAATAAAATGTTTGATCACTAATCAGGACTTCTACAAAAAAAAAAAAAAGGCACATTTTTTTTTGTCCAAACCTCCGCTTTAATATGGAAATATTTAATTTTAGCTAAGGGAGATCCCAAAACAATGGGAGCTATCATGTGTTTCAATTTTCTGCTTCTTCCTCCATACTTTGATAATTAACAATTTTCTATATTAAAAAACCAAACAACATTACTTTGCATGAAAATGTGTGTCAAGATACCAGGTATTCTCCTGAGGTGCAAACTATTTTCTGATCAGTTTGAATGGACAGATATTAATTAAAATGTGTTCTTATCCAAAAAGTATGTGTTTGTCTTTATCAAAACCATTAATTTCTAGCACACTTGGACTGTGACTTTTTTCATGGTTTGCAGAGCTCCAGCTGTGACAGGGACCACATTAAATGTGGCTGTTAGTATAATATGAATTAGAATGTGTTCCTGCCTGTTCAGAGTACTAACAGTATACTCTTGGAAATTACCTCTGGTTAACCTATCAATTATTTTAAGGTTCTGAAATGAAAAATGCCAAGAAAGTGCAAAATGCTGCCATAGTGTCACTCAGATTATTTTATTCGGTTCTAGCTAAGCTTGCAGTAACTTTCAGTCACTTTAATTGGCACCAAGAAATCTACTCAGTCACCCATGCACTTGCCTGTTAGCAAATGGGGAGTGAAAACAGCTACCCAGCACCTTCAAAACAAGGGTGTTCGGTGGACAGATTGCCTGGCCACTGCAGTGTGATCTCCATCCAACTCTGAAAATGTTTGCAAGGAATAATGTAACTGCCAAAGGTGTTTAAGAGCAGTCAGCTACTTTAAAACGCTCCAGAATTTAGTTTCCTGGCAGACGCTCTAACAAGCTTTGCTACAAAATGTCAACATTTGGATTCACAGCATCCCAAGATACCTGTTAGTTGTAGGTCTGCTGAAGCTCTGAAGGTTTAACTATCTGAACAATGAAAAATTAGTTAAAGCTGGAAATACAACAGCATTCAAGCCTAACTTCTCTTGCAAACAATACACCAAGAATAGGCAAGAATCAATCTGAGCTGAAACAGACATGCTAGAACTAATGTGACTTCTGTGCTTTGGTAGCGTTCTCTTCTTCTACAACATGTATTATTAGATGAGTTGTAAGATTTAGACTTTATCCAGTGAACCAATCGTGTCATGTTGCTCAAATAATGACACTCCAGACTTCTGCTTTGGTTATAAAAGAATCCACTGTAGGGGTATCTTAGAAGTAAAGAGACATAGGTAGTCAGTCCATTACAAATTTGTTAAATAATAGTTTAGTGATATTTTCCAAAGTGTCTACTTGATGGGCAAGCTTGAAACCTATTTTTATAAATTACAAAACAACAGAATTTCTAAATTCTCTTGATGTCTTTATAAAATTAGCCTTTGGCCTAACCCATAACACTAACCTCAGTTTTAACAAGCGGTTGTGACATTTTCCACTTGCCATGACAAAGTTTAAACTACATTCTCAAAAGTATCTGAAGGATTAAGAACTTAAGTTACTTGGGCTATCACTGAAAATCTTTGAAGACCCTGATCTTCAAAGTTATTTAGGTGATCAATATCCTGATTGTCTTACGTTTAAGGATCTATACTCTATTTAAAATAGAAAGCTTGCAAAATAGTTATGGGTACTACAGTGTCAGGATAACCCATACCATGCATATATTCCTATTGTGTTAAGCATTGCACAGACAAAGCAGTTAGAGCATTCAGCTACAGGAATATTCCGCCGAACAGATGTTTATGGACACTGTGGTAGGAAACCGAAATGGCCCAGGCTACAACCAGCACAGGGCTTTGGGAAATCCAGATCTTGTGCTTGTCACGGTCTGAGCTGCCTGCCCAAACAGCAGTGCAGGGTAGCAGATGTTGCTAAAGACTTTTTACAAACTGGGGCTTTGGAACCGGTTAAATAACAGGAGACAACACACAAACACACACTCACTGAACAAGACTAGCTGGAAAATATATCTGTCTTTTTTTTTTTTTTTTTTTTTTTTCTTTTTTTTTTTTTTTTTTTT